>OX453009.1:6007500-6607500 GCA_949699075.1 Asteroscopus sphinx
AATATTCATATTAATTCAATGAGTGAATTATTGTAGTATTGCCGTACCTTAAAATGTTGGGTTATTCATTAGGCACTAGATGCTAATATTGACAAAAAGAAATAACTCTTAGTTAGAAAAATATTAGGCATATTCATGAGGTACTCCACATTCACTTCGCTTGGGTACTACTATTGAACTATGTTTACGGGACTTGTCGCGCACAATTAAATCAAAATATAACAAACACCCAACTACTACTACTAGTATCCAAGGCCACTTTGAGGCAAAACACGTTTGGGTACTACTAGTACCCAAGGTCACTCGAGTGGATAAATGCATACACAACTTCCTCTATGATTTACTGTGAGACATAAAATTCTATGAGCATTATTTCCTTGAGAATAAGGCTCATAATATTTATAGCTCGTCTCGAATGCAAGCCTTAACGTTTTTAATAACAGTTCATATTGCAAGCCTCTTATAAAATTATTATTGTAGTCGTAAATTGTAAACTGAAACTTTATTATTGTCCATTAAAATGTTCTATAGAACTGCCTCAGGTTTTTTATTTTTATGTCTTACTGAAAGAACCTTTGTGGAAAATGGACAAGTAATTTTTTTGTTTTCATTTTTCACCTGTTTTATCTTGATTGTAGAGAACTTATAGGCTGTTACGGGAAGCGAGTAAATTCTAAAGCAATTTATTTATTTGATAACTAAGAAGAAAAGACTCGCAAGTTATTAATACTCAAAAAGTGCTAAATAAGAAAATATTACACTAATAACTTCTTAGGTTTTCGCGATCACTACACATTATAATAAAACAAAGTTTAACAGGATTAAATCGCGTATATTATTTAAATTGGTTTCCCTGACGTTTCGAAAGCTTTGCAGCATTTCGTGGTCGCAGGTAGACTAAGATGACAAGCGTCTTTACAAATATTTCTAAAAAAAATATTTTAATCTACCGGACAATATTATTAATTAAAATCGTTTCGATGCACGCAGTAATCACTCACAATATCATTGTCAGGGAAACCAATTTAAATAATATACGCGATTTAATCCGGTTAAACTTTGTTTTATTATAAAAAATTACACTGTTTAAGCTTGATAAAAGACAAAGCATAAGAAATGAAAATATTGAGGATGTAGTTGTAGAAAAATCTTTATTTTGCCAACTTAGTGCCTTCAGGTTGTTTGTTTAGTAGGTACTTACTTGGTGTTATAAAATAAAATAGGTAGTTCTCTTCGGCCATTTTTCTTTGGCACATAACTAAATTCCTTGATGCGGAGGAATGAGGAGCATGTTCCGAGAAAGTTTTGAGTATGAATATGGGTGGCTATAAGAAAAGATGTAGACCAAAGAAAAGATATTATAATAAAAAAACAAGTTTAACTGGATTATATCGCATATCATCATCGTTATCAGCCCATAACTGTCCAACTGCTGTGCACGGGCCTCTTCTTAGAATGAGAAGGTGAAGGCCTTAATCCACCACGCTGGCCTAGTGCGGGTTGGTGGACTACACACACCATCGAAACTGTATGGAGCACTCGCTAGCATACAGGAAAAAAAGTCGAAAAGTCAATGGTGCGTGCTGGGTTCGAACTCAAACCCTCCTGCTTGGAAGGCAAGCGCTCAACCGCTAGGCTATCACATCGCGTATATTATTAAAATAATAATAGCGTATATTTTTTTTAATAATAATTACGCCATGTAATCCGGTTATACAATTGTTTATTATAAAGTGTAGTGATCGCGAAAACTTTCACTTCTATAGTGTATTAACATCCCAATCAGCATTGCAAATACAAGCATATACGTTATACGTCGTAGATCACAAATCAAGGTTTTATCGCGGAAGCCGGTGTATGGAACTATATAAAAGTACCATAAGAGGAGAACCATCGATCCAGTTTACCAGCTGCGATTTACTGCTATTTATGGTGCAGAAGTGCTGGAAGTGCTTTAGCTGATTTTTTTAAATAAATAATATACATATTTTTGGGACATTTTACGCATCACCATCCAGTCCCAAACCAAGCAGAGCTTGTACTATGGGTACTAGACAATAGATATAATACTTATATTCTTTTTTTAGGAGGGGCTCGTAGCGAAGCAACGACTGCGCGGATGGTACGATCTGCAAGGTAAAGCTGCACTTGCCGCGGTCAGTCTGTGGATGGGTGACCGTTTCGTTATACAGCGAGACCCCTCCGTGCCTCGGAGAGCACGTTAAGCTGTCGGTCCCGGTTGTCATACGAATATCTATGGCAGTCGTTACGGGTAGTCAGAAGCTTGAAAGTCTGACAACTGGTCTAACCTCCGAATGTCGGTATTACCCAGTAACTGGGTTGCGGGGGTCTGATGGCAGTCGCTCCGTGTAAAATACTGATGTTCAGCCGCATCTGGCTAGACTGGAAGCCGACCCCAATATAATTGGGAAAAGGCTCGGAGGATGGTGATGATGACTTATATTCTTTTTTTGTATATACATACTTATAATACATAAGAAACACCCAGACCTACACAAACACTCACGTTAATCACACAAATATTTGTGTCCTGTGGGAATCGAACCCACGACCTCGTGATCAGCAGTCCGACCCTCGAACCACTAGACCACAGAGGTCGCCGTCGTTTTAGTTTACCTATGTGTAAATATGCTAGCCACTTCTTCTTTCCAGCCATCGACCATACATCCAATGGACGCCTCATAACAGGCGACCGATGTCTGTCAACACATCAGTCTAATAGGTCTAATGTAGGTCGCCAATATTCGCTAGATACCTACCTGAAAACTTAAAATCAGTTTCGACCTTAAATGTGAGCCGTCAAAACTTTGTGATTAGCCAATAGCCGCCTTGGTAGGGCCAATCGGATTACAGTACCCCGCCGCAGCTATTTGGAAGGTTTTAGTTTATGCATTTTATTTAGTTTTAGCCTACATCGAATAAACGACGATCTATACGATTTCTTTATAAAAAATGGGTAAGTTTTACCAAATATTTACAAATAATTATCATAATTACTACTTAATCCATTGCTAAAAAGGTGTCTTAATTCTTCAGTTATTTACCAACATTTATGTTTTTATGTTTTTGAGGCCTATGTCCAGCAGTGGACGTCTTTCGGCTGAAATGATGATGATGATGATGATGAAAGTTTTTTATAAAAATCTCGGTTTTTCTTTTGTTTTACATACGTCTTGTATATGATGCCTTGGCATAACACCGTTAAAATGGAATTGATGCGGAGTGTGGCAACATTTTTAATTGCTTGCAGCAATAGTGTAAGATGACATTTTATTCTACTCTTCACTTTAGTGCGCGTCGCGCAAGTTGTAGACTAAACAGTCGAAAAAGCATTCTCAAGGTAAAAAAACCCATTAACAGGTAGTAATAAGGCACGAAAGGAGCTGTGGCTACAAAAATACCCTCCTCCTGCTGTCTACATTGAGCCTGCAGAAGAGCTCCCAGCAGGCCACCAACTACCATGGCCCATCTGGAAATCCTTGAATCGACTCCGAAGCCAGATGGGCCGCTGCAGGTAAAATTTTGTTATATGGGGATACACAGACGAGTCACATTGTGACTGTGGAGTCACTCCACAGACGATGCCTCGCCTCCTGACCTGCTCATTGTGCAATACCACATGCACAATCAAAGACCTTTGCGAGGCTACTGATAGTGCTGTTGACGTGGCTACATTTTGGTCCACAATAACATAATTAAACTCAAATTATACAAGGGAATCATCAACACGGAGAAGAAGTGCGCGTCGTAAAATTGTTACGAGGTCTAAGGTTTTTTTTTACGTAATTACCCCAAGGCCAAGGAAAGGAATTACCATAATTATCATCATTCAACGTATAAAGATACGTAGAATGTAAAGACATTGCTGAAGTCACTCTGCAGGAAATATTCTTCTTACTTTCGTGTAAAAATACTATCAGCCGTGAGGTGTCTTGGTGTTTGGAAAAGGTATTAAATAATAAAACACACAAATTAATATTAAAATTCCGGGTGCAATACACCAAAATCATTTAGACATACCTTGTGATATATCGAAAAGATTGTATGTCATGCCTGAGTATCAGTGTGGTCAGCGCATATATTCAATTATTTTTGTATGCATCAAAAGTCACATCTTATCAGACTTGCTGAACTTTACTTACGTATCTACAATTTTACACTGAATAGGCCTTCGTCTTGTAGCGATCCACTGCAAGACAAAGGCCTCTCTTCCCTTTTTCCACTTGTCCCTGTATTTTGCCATCTGGGGCCAATCCTTCAGACAGGAGTCAATCAGACAGGAGTCAATCAGACAGGAGTTAATCAGACAGGAGTCAATCAGACAGGAGTCAATCAGACAGGATTCAATCATACAGGAGTCAATCAGACAGGAGTCACTCAGACAAGTTCGCCCCACCATCACCTTCTAGGCCTGCTGCGTTTTCGTTTGCTGCTGTGTGGGACCCACTGTGTGGTTGGGTTCGCCCATAAAACCTCCAACATGCGGCAGATGTGACCAACCCAGTTTTATTTAAGCTTGACAGGCCTGTGGCCTACATATTCCGTATTATCGTGCAATAGAAATAATAATTGCCTCATCTAGTATACCTACATCCTCAGACGGCTCTTCACCATCTATATTGCTGTCATTTAAGGCTAGAGTAAAAGATAACTACTGCGCACCATATTGGTCGTATAAACAAGAGGAATGATTTTAGTTTCATACTCCTTTTTACGACTGATCTACATAACAATATTTCCTTTAGTTTTATCAACAAAGTGTATATTGGAAACAAACATATTTACGGAAATACAGGATAAGTTTTGAAGGAGTGCAGAAAATTTTCCTGGTGGTTTAGTGTCTGTTCCTTATCGCAACCTCATTATTAAAATGCGCTTTGAAACAAAATGAAAACTTTCCTTTGTATGGGAGACAGAAAAATTTCTTGCACGTACCATAGAAAGGCAATTCTTTGTAAGTGAAATGTGGTTGCGGTAAGTAGCAGATACTGCACCAATATGAAAAAAATCGCACTACTTAAAAACATCCTGTTTATGTATTTTCGTCGTATTCTTCTCTTTAAAAAATAAAGCTAGCCTTCAAAACCTTGTTATACTTTTTTTTTTGATAATGTTTTGTATCGTACCTAATCGGCTACTCGAGCTACTAACCCCCAGTTTCTGGAAGGCTGATCAATTTGATCTATGGTCAAATCTAATGTCAGCTTCTGTGATTGGCCGGTGAAAATGTTAACAACCAATCACATTGCTTGACCTGAGATTTGACAGTCGATTAATTAATTTTTGCGTTGATCAGTCTTCCAGAAACTGGGGGTTAGTGTTGAAAAAATTACATTAACTGTTGGCTACCTAGTGACCTTCACTTAATGAAGAAGTACCTATGTGATGATGACTAATGTGTGATAATGTGTTGTGTGTATGGGGTTGTGTAAATGTGGGTTGAGCGTGAAAAAAAAAGATTAATTCGATCAATCGTCTTTCGAACAAAGGTACGGGACTTAAAATAAAGAGTTCTGAGATACATACTTTACTTTGAAAAAAGATGAACAATGAGGCGGTTTTTTAAATTGAATTCCAGGTGAATATATCATTTGAAAATAAAAACTTGCTGTTATTAATAAAATATACCATCAGAATATTCAAAAGCGGACGTTTATGATTGCAAAATAATATAATTAATTTCAGTCACAAGGTGTAAATAAAATGACCAAAACCACGGAATAAAAAAACGGTAATTGGGCGTAATCCGACCCGGTGACGGACATAAATCATTGGATTCACATATTGGAACTTTTTATCGACATAATATCCTCCCGGATGAATTTCGTTGACGGCGGCTAATTTCAATAGAGACTAACCATATGCGCGGGACTTATTAAAGTGCACAAGTGTGTGCGCAAACACAGGTGAAGTATCTATTCCCTCACTCTCGACTAAGACGGTTGGATAGTCGGCGGTGCTACACTCCTGTTCCTCGGAAAGTACCTAAAGCCGTCAGTTTATCGACAAATTACGGAAGCGAAGCCGCGAGCGGTAGCTAGTTATTCAATAAGGTTCAAAACGCAGACAGCGTTTTCTATAATAAATAAATACTTTTGGGATTTTTTTTACACAACACCATCTCGTCCCAAACTAAGCAGAGCTTGTACTATGGGTACTAGACAATGGATATTATACTTATATACATTTTTTTTTGTAAATACATACTTATAATACATAAGAAACACCCAGACCAACACAAACACTTATGATCATCACACAAATATTTGTTTCGTGTGGGAATCGAAGCCACTAGACCACAGACGTCGTCAATAAAAGTAAAAAAACTGGCCAAGAGCATGTCGGGCCATGCTCAGTATTATAGGGTTCCTTAAGTAGGTGTACAAACGAATCAAATCGAATATTAATCATGGCTATTTTAGTTTTTGCAATAATCGGCAGCATTCGCGACTCAGAGCGTGTTGTTAGTAGCGCCATCTAGCGATAAATTCAAGAAGTCAAATTTAAGAAGTCTGATTGATGTCAAAGTTACTTTTTGTGATTTTTTCAAATAGAAAGTAGCTAAAGGAGCATTATTTGCCAGGATAATTTTTCTCTAAGGTCAGTTTTCTGTCTATAACTCAAAAAATTATAATCACATTATACTCGAAATAATTTTAAAAGAGAGTTTTCATAAAGGTCTATCAATATGGAAGATTATAAGTTTCTACGTTGCACAGTTTAGAAATGGCAGGGGGGGGGACACATTGCTAGCCACTTTGGCGGGCTATATTTCGCAGATGGTACACCTGATAAAAAAGTGGTGTATGAAACATTACCTTCATTTTAGTAGACCTATTCAATAATACCCCACACGATGGGGTGCAGCGAAAAAAAATATTTTTTCCCTATTTCACATGTATGGGCACCACCCCTAAAGAACGTAAAAACTATTTTTTTATTCTTTTAAAATTGAGATCTATATGCAGACTATTTTTTAACAAAATTTCATTTACTTATGTTTATAACTATAGAAGTTATTAAGCTGTAAAGGATTAGGACAGACGGACAGACGGACAGACGGACAGACGGACAGACGGACAGACGGACGGACATGACGAAACTATAAGGGTTCCTTGTAGGACTTCGGAACCCTAAAAACAGCACAAATCAAAACCACACAGCTTTTAGATAGTTACGCTTGTCCAATCCACAATACGTATTGGTCTAACAAAATACCGCGTATCATAAATCGGTGTGACGTCATCGTATTCAATAAGCCCAGCACTGAACAAGCGTTCACTGCGTTGAACTCTGTTTAACTTTTAGAACCGGATAAGCCCACTCAGATAGGTAAACTGTACTGTTAAAGATACTTTAATGAATTTACTAGTTTCTATATAACTTGGGACCTTTGTTTAGTTATTTGCTTCTAATAATGGAGTGGTTGGTTGAAGAATTCAGGCATTTGATTGTAATTAGTATCGCTTGTGGTCGACATTCGATCAATTGCGTCTGTAAAGTAGTGTTTTGTATGAGGAAATCATAATGTGTTACCTTTACTTCACCTATCTCAAGAGAAATGCGGAGTTATTTTCTCCATACATTTGTCCATTTGTTTTCTTTTTTTTTTGCTCTCGACTGTTTTCTTAAATAAATAACATTAAATATTTTTGGGACATTTTTACACAGCACCATCTAGTCCCAAAATAAGCAAAGCTTGTGCTATGGGTACTACTAGAGAATGGATATAATACTTACATACTTTTTTTTTGTAAATACATACTTATAATACATAAGAAACACCCAGACCAACACAAACACTTATGTTCATCACACAAATATTTGTGTCCTGTGGGAAAAAAAAACAACTTTTTGTTTGTCGATAAATTATTTCTAGAAGCCCTCAAAAATTGCCAAAATTGCCTATTGAGACCGCTGTCTGTCCATTGCTAATGTGATGTGTAAATTATTACCAAACTTGTGTTTTTTGTCGTAACTATAAAAATATTGAAATAATTAAACAAAACCTAACAACAAAAACCTAGCAATACGTAAAAAAACTAACCAAAAATATATGAGACAAACGGGATCCAATTTAGTGACAAGAACAGAGATAATTCGATTATTTGCATGTCTCGTGTCATGATGCCTACTCTATTGGAAAATCGACATCTTGCGGCCCCGGCATGTGATCTCTGAATGTTTTCCACATCAGTACACGCTTGTATTCATGACGTTATGATAAAAAATTGGGTATGTTTTCTCGGTTTTTCTGCGTAATAAACAAGTATTTTATGTCGTTTTTTTCGACTCGTTGGACGCCATTTAAAATAAAAATCAAAATGGCATTTATTCATTTTGCCAAAGCCAATTAGCGAGTATTTGCACTAAGAAGTGGTGGTATCATTGATAATAGTAGACTATGATTACGAGACTTAAAAGAGAAAAGAGCATGCATGCATTAAAAGAGCCTCCATGAGGGACGATATTTAATTGATCGTCCGGCGTACCCTGGGCAGTCAGCCCCGCTACCAACCTGCTGACTGGCTAAACTTTTCCACACGGCATGAGTTATTATCATTGTGTAGCTCATGTCGACACGATAGAAGAAGACGGGTCTTTTCACGCACAGAAAAATAAAATAAAATCATTTTGATCAACCTCGACGTATCGGCTAAGTAACATTGGCCGTGGTCACGAGAAGACTGAAGTATACGGGTGTTGTCGTCTTTAGCGGCGAGTCTTTTCTCGAACTACCCGCAGTTGTTTTGCTCAACGTTGATATCTGAAACACGATATGCTGAATCCATAGAATTTTTATTCTGTGGCTGAATCACGACCCACAATGTTGACAGTTTCGGCGGACACACTTATAGATAAATCGTGACGTGAACACTTCTCTATGACTGGATTCTACGAAGAGGACACCCTATATCCATCTTCCCGATTGAAATTCTTATACAATTTTTTTTATTTCAATCGCTTCTCGCACAATTCTGGGATTAAAATGACGATCAGTGATGGAGATTTTCGGTTCATGTAGCTCAATACCACTGTGATGTGCTCCTTCACTCTCTCCGCTACAGTTTATTTTGTCTGTCCCATGCCAACTCATAGTAATGAGCTACAAAATCAGTGCTACTATATCACATATTCCTACATAGGGGATAATTAAAGAGTGTCCAGTAATAACAGCCTATTTCGGGTATCTACCAAAACATAGATTTACTGCTGGCTTAGACAAAACGGTAGTTGAATTAGATTAAATCCTTATTATCACTTTTGTTTCATGAATTTTGTGTTTCATTTCAAAGGAAAACCTCTCTTTTTAAACAAAAACTATGTTACGTAAAAGGCGTATAAAAATGTTCAAAAGTGAAGTGTGTCACTGTCAACACTTTAGATTCTACTCGCCCCTCAAAAATAAAAGGGCGCGAAAACAAAAGCCATCTACGCAATTTATTACTTTGAAGTAACATAGTAGAATAGCCGCGGTTAGCAGTAAAAGTAATAAAATTGATCCACAAAGTTTGTACAACGTCGTTTTCTAAACGATTGGTCGTATTATTTGGGTCTAGACATTCTAGTTTGGTAACAAACGTGACCGGCTGAGTGTCATTAACAAGTTAGGGTTCCTACCAACTACACTGTAACGTTTTATGTGTCACAACTTTGGTCGTCGGAATGTCGTACGCAACACCGAGCGAGTGATTCCTTCAGTGACTTACTTTGAATCTAAATTGAATTTCAAATTTATATGGGTTTCAAATCTTTTTACAATGTTGGAATTGAAATTTTATTTCCTGAGTACGTATTTTATGTCAGTGAAATAGCCCACTCGCAAAGCGGTCGTATCAGAAAATCTTAAAATTATAGTTTGGTTCCACTTTTTGAAAATAGTTATTACTTTGTTGCGTAGTTTATCACAAAATAGCTACGCATTCTTCATTCTTCATTAGTATCTACATTATGTGAATAGATAGAATTTGGAAACCATACGAATCATTATACATGTTGAAACAAAGACCCTATAAAACTATCAAAGTGAGCCACACCACACGTAATTACATCATAACTCATGCAAGTATAACTACTTCTAAATTTGCAGTAACTAGCAACAATAGCCTTAGTTTCTTGCACTGATTTCCGTGTAACAATCGTACTTTACATGCTGAGTTTTTAGTCGTTCTGGAAATGAATAACATAGACTATATCAAAAATGTAGTATTAATTTAAAAAATAATATTTTATATATCACCATACCAATAAATTTACAATAAAAAAATTACATTAAATTCGAATATATCTTTACTTTTACAACAATTTTGATTTATTTTATGTTGAAATTTAATTTAATTCTTAAAATAATTACAATTGAATTTTGAATCATGGGAAAAAAATATATATCCTGTTAGTTATATTTTTTTCAATAAATTGTCACATTTTATTATTGACAGTGTTTCGTTTCCATAACGACTAAAAACTCACCATGTATAAGATAGTATCAGCTTATCTTGCAGCTGAAATTGTGGGTGAACTGGAATGGGTTAATAATGAGTTAAGATCTTCGTGGACGATTAGATTGAAGTCTCTCTCTGTTAATGGTTTATTATAGCTCTGATGTGGATTGACAAAGAATGAAAGGGTTATATTAATGAAATAAATAAAAAGCAGATTTGTAGATATCTGAAGATAAGTTCCGCCATGTTCCGACTAGACATTACTTGGTCCTATTGGCTCGGGCAATGCAACACGCGAGCGTGGCATTGCGCGAGCCAATAGTAAGGTGCCAAAGCGGGCTCCTATTGGCCTATTTTATATTTAATTATGCAATTCAATAAAACAGTTTTGTAATTGGACAGCCCTTATTTAATCTCTTTATGGTTTAATGCTCGATGCATAAAATAAATCATTTGATTCAAGTGGTGCACTGTATGAAAGCGAAATCCTGCTATAAGCTCAGCACCGAGGTAGAAAAGTTGCAGCCAAAAATATAATTTACGGGACTTGTCGCGCACAATAAAATCAAAACATAACAAACATTTTGACTAATCTCGACGTTTCGCCAAGTTGCATTGGCCGTGGTCATGAGCAGACTGAAGTATGCGGGTGTCATCGTCTTGAGCGGCGGGTGTTTTCTCGAACTACCCGCGGTTGGTTTTTCGTCACGTTGCTGTCCGTAACACGATATGCTGAATCACGACACACAATGCTGACATGTCGGCGGACATACGTGTAGACAAAACACGACGCGAACACTTCTCGATTACCGGATTCCAAGAGGAGGATAACCTATATCCATGTTCCCGATTGAAAATTTCATATTTTTATATCTCAATCGCTTCACGTACAATTCTGGGATAGTAATGACGATCAGTGGAGAGGATTTCTTCTGATTGTATAATTTCATTTTATGTAATTTTGTTCAGTTTTGGACCGCACCATACATTATATAATTTTGGCTTCGATTATGTATGAACCTGTTGGAGATCCAACAAATTTATAGGTCATAGTCTTAAGTCAAGATTTTTCGCCACAATACATGTAACACATTCGTGACTTCGTGAGATATATTTTTGCGTTTGCAATTCCGTCTCAGATCTATCCAACACGTGTGGCTCGGGAGTTCGCGACGTGAGTGGCAGATGTGTTCACAGTCTGCTGAGCCTGTCTTTCTAAGTCATGCCGAGATCTTGTTTTGATTGTATGACAAAAAAACAGTGGTGGTATTAGATTACAGAGTGGTTATGGTGCCGAATCGGATGAATTTTAATAAATGATTTTTTGGCATCCTACTATTATTATACATGTGAATGTATGAATGTTTGTTTGTTTGTTTGCTTGCCCTTCAATAACACTGAAATGGCTGAACGGATACGGACAGAAAGACCATAATCAGGATCATGCAACATATTATTTGAATGAATTTGAGGTAATAAACAATAAGCTATTTTAAAAAGAGTATATCCATTGAGTCTATAAGACCCACAATTTGGAACGGTGCAACTAGAGCGTGACGTTTCAAAAGTGTCTGTAATTAGGTTTAATTGAAATAAAAAACATTTGAATTTGAATTAGAATTTTTGAATTTATTGGCGAGTTTTTAACCCGGGTAGATATATACTCTCGGGAGCAATGTATCCGGGTCACCAACAAACACCTTACTATCTAAAATTTAAAGTATTTTATAGACTATTTATTAACAACAATACGTGGGACACTCAGAAAGTTTTGCGAAACAAAAAAAAATTGTTCTATACGTACATATATTTTTATCAAATCTTTTCAAAGTACTTTCCACCAGCCTCTATACAAAGATTCATGCGCCTAAACCAGTTTTCAAAACACTTTTTCCAGTCCGCCGCAGACACCTCGTTTACAGCCTGCTCGAACGCAGCCAGCGCATCTTCCGGCGACGAAAATTGTATCCCTTTGAGCTGATTTTTTATTTTTGGGAATAAAAAGAAGTCACACGGTGCCCTGATCTATCAGGGCTGTAAGGAGGGTGACCCAGGAGTTTGACTGGCGTGCTGTCCAGGAAGTCCCTCGTTTTGAGTGCGGTGTGCGCAGGTGCATTGTCGTGGTGGAGCAGTAGCCCGCGGAGCCCTGTGTTTGGTCGCTTGTTGCTTATAACAGAGAAAATTTCTGGCAAAAATTTGGTAGTATACCATTCGGCATTAATGCTTCTTTGATCCCGTAAGGGAATTGATACCAAGTGGCCAGTCAAATTAAAAAAGCTAGCGATCAAAATCTTACCCCCGCTTCTAGATCGCTTCACTTTGGTAGGCGTTGGCTCATTTTGAAACACCCAAACAGTCGACTGGTGCTTGGTTTCTGGGTCGTATTGATAAATCCAGGACTCATCACCTGTAACGATGTCGTAAACACGCCGAGACGAGCCTGCTTCAAATTTGTTAAGCATATCACGGCACCATTCCACCCGGGCCTGCTTCTGAGCATCGGTGAGGTTGTGCGGCACCCAGCGTGATACTATCCTCCTCACGCGAAGATGGCTGTGTAGAATCTCGTGAACGCTTCCCGATCCAATCTTCAATATGTGTTGAATCTCTTGATATGTAATTCGCCTATTGTCTTGGATTAAATTTTTCACTGCTAGCACGTTTTCTTCGGTAACAGCCGTCAAAGGGCGACCGCTTCTTTCGTCATCCCCCAAAGTTGGTCGACCGCGCTTGAATTCGTTATACCAACGATACACGGTTGCCTTGGAAGGGCCTTCATCCATGAGTGCCATTTGAAGTCTATCGTACGATTCATCCGGTTTCAGGCGACACTTGAAATCGTATAAAATCATAGCTCTAAAATGTTCCCGGCGCAGATCCATATTTCAGTGAGACACAATACTTTGATAATTCACTCGCAAAAAATGTGGAGGGAAATTTTGAAATTGGAACTTACTTATTTTTACTTATAAATAATCATATTTTCGAAAAACATTATAACTGGCCAGTCTCCCATATATAAAAACTTTTTTTCGCAATACTTTCTGAGGGGCCTGGTATACCATTTAATAACTTCTTAGGTTTTCGCGATCACTACACATTATAATAAAACAAAGTTTAACCGAATTAAATCGCGTATATTATTTAAATTGAATGATACAATTTTTTTTTTTTTTTTATATATATATTTTTTTTTTATTTTTTGTTTTTTTTTTTAATGATATTGTGAGTCACACACTCACAATATCATCGAAATGATTTTAATTAATAATATTGTACGGTAGATTAAAATAATTTTTTAGAAATTTTTGTAAAGACGCTTGTCATCTTAGTCTACCTGCGACCACGAAATGCTGCAAAGCTTTCGAAACGTCAGGGAAACCAATTTAAATAATATACGCGATTTAATCCGGTTAAACTTTGTTTTATTATAATATACCATTTTTTATATACCTATTTATTATGAACTTTTTATTTAAATAAGCTTTTATTCTTAGTTTCCTAAATATTAAGGTTTATGTTGGTGACCCGGATTCATTTCTCTCGAGTGTAGTTCCCGATGGATGCTCGATAATTTCTGTGATAAGCTGAATTATACGCGGGAAAAGCCATGGGCATAGAGTTTAAACCATTTAAAACATTTATTTTGCCACACATACACAAAATATACACATTACATGCAAAGGTAACAGGACAAATTAATGAGAACACAACATGCATACAACATAATATGTGTGGCAAGGGATCCAGCTCAGTATTTGCTATAATACAGTTAGGAAAATGTTTTCGTGGACGATAAAAGCATTTGACTAAATAAATTCATGATCCCATATTTAAATTTATAACACCTTTTATAACATGTTACGAAAAAAGTTTTGTGTATGAATGTGGATGGCTATAAGAAAAGAGGTAGACCAAAGAAAAGATGGATGGATTGTGTGAAAGATGATATGGATAAAAAGAAAGTGAACACGGAGATGACGGCTGATAGAGATGTATGGAAGAAAAAGACATGTTGCGCCGACCCCAAATAAATTGGGATAAGGGCAGGAGGATGAACACCTTTTTATACCATGTTGTATGCAAATATATATATTCTATTCTATTCTACCTATTCTAAATGTGGTTATTTGTATTTTCATTTTTACAAGCTTTTTAGAGTTCCGAAGTCCTACAAGGAACCCTTATAGTTTCGTCATGTTCGTCCGTCTGTCCGTCTGTTCTAATCCTTTACAGCTTAATAACTTCTACAGTTATAAAATTTTGTAAAAAAATGGTTTAGGTATAGATCTCAAATTTAAAAGAATAAAAATATCTTGACAACGTATTATAGGGGTGGCGCCCATACATATGAAATGGGGATGAAATTATTTTTTTCGCTGTACCCCCTCGTGTGGGGTATCATTGAATAGGTCTACTAAAATGAAGGTAATGTTTCATACATAACTTTTTTATCAGGTATACCATCTGCGAAATACAGTTCGCCAAAGTGGCTTGCAAGGTGTCCCCCCCCTGCCATTTCTAAACTATGCAACGTAGAAACTTATAGTCTTCCACATTGATAGACCTTTATAAAAACTATCTTTTAAAATTATAATTATTTTGAGTATAATGTGATTATAAATTTTTGAGTTATAGTGAGAAAACTGAAAAATACTTAAGACGTCCTAGTTCATAGGTCATTGACCTTAGAGAAAAGTGATCTTAGCAAATAATGCTCCTTTAGTTACTTTCTATTTAAAAAAATCACAAATAGAAACTTTGTGTTATATTGATATGACACACTTCTTAAATTTAGCGCTAGGTGGCGCTGTTTGCAAAAACTAAAATAGCAATGATTAATATTCGATTTGATTCATTTGTAATTAGACCTACTTAAGGAGCCCTATAATACTGAGCATGGCCCGACATGTTTTTGGCCGGTTTTTTTTACTTTAAAAAAACATTAAAAAATGTGTATAAAAAGGAACTGCTTCGAATTTCAGAAGGTATGAACAAATAAGATAACAAGGAACCGTCTCTATTTTAACTTTGAACCTAACAATGAAACAAAGATATATACAAAAATCTATATAGTGGATAACAAACCTAATATGGCCACTGACATGAGCTAAATTAGAAACACGAAAACGGCTTCCAAGGCGTTACGTGGCGACAAAGATGGTAATGTCATCTGAATACATAGCACTTAGTGTTGACCCCTCTGTGCCCCCGTACCCCGGGTCCGGGGGGAAAAATCCTGAATATTGTATTGCGGATTACGTTCTTCAAGGGAAAAAGTCGGCGTAATTTGTTTGAATGTAACGTGTTTTTCTGGTTTCTCTCGCTAATATTGCAAATGGGACACTTAGTTTGGGACAGAAATAGGCTACATTATCCGAAGCTGAGGTTTCGGAAGGACGTCTGTCGGATTACTGATTTGACGTGATTTTTATCTTTGGCGTAAACAGAGTGATGAACATGCTGATGAACTTCGTGATGTCTACCTGGTGACTTGGCGTACTGTGAGCATAATATGACGGCAGTAAGGTCTTGTCATGGGCACTAAATATATCAACTCACATATAATATACATACATTATACAGGATGAAATCAAATACGAGTATATGCGACAAATTTTAAAAGTGGGATTCTACAGAGTCGAAAAAAATATTCGAGTTTCGTGTACTCAACATAAAATCTTAGCAATAACCTGTTTAATAAAACAAGGTTTAACCGGATTAAATCGGGTATATTATTTAAATTGGTTTCCCTGACGTTTCGAAAGCTTTGCAGCATTTCGTGGTCGCAGGTAGACTAAGATGACAAGCGTCTTTACAAATATTAAACTAAACAACGGTTAAACTTTGTTTTATTATAATGTGTAGTGATCGCGAAAACCTAAGAAGTTATTATGTATTTTTTAGTCTGTCTACCCATGTTTTAGGAAATGTGTTTCAGTTTCATTGGTAGAATCCATCTTTATTTGTTGCATTTGTTTGATTTAATTCTGTATAATATCTATTTATGTACCTACAACGTGTTATTGAAATAACTGAAAATCTTTGAGGGGTCATTGTACTCATCAGTATGAACAACTTATACTATGGGACCAACCCAGAAATAGAGAAACAAAATCTGCTGTAAAGAATGTAAAATAATGAATGAAATATAGGGGCATTTGGCGATCAGAAATGTAGGGAAAAGCTGATTTCTATTTAATTACTCACCACTAACTTACTAATAATTTTTTTAAAGTCTGTGCCAATCCAATTAAATAGAAAGGTAAACAAACGTGACACTGCCCCGACCATAGAGTTTAGTGAGGTCCAATTGTAGTGCCAATTGGCACTACAAATCAATTAATTAATTGAATGATTTTATTTGATTCATTGAATGAGTATACGTAGTGACATATGCTTTTTTGGAACTTTTTTGCACTTTATAAGTTGTTTTTCTTATAGAAGGCTACCGAGTGGATTTCCAAAAACAATTTAAAAATGATAACCAAACGAATATTGTTGGGAAAAGTGGTGAGCTATAAAGTTGAAACCTTCAAAATACGGATTCTATTTAGTGAGTGATTGTATAATAATTTTACCGAAATTGGAATTGTTTACCTTTCTATTTAATTGAATTGACATAGACTATAGTTCAGTTCAGTTACCAAACATTCTACCCTGGAACTATCTCCATTTAATTTCTAAACTTTCAACCATTAGGGCAATGCCACACGGCGCGTTGCGGTGTTTTAACATAGTAATTATATTTGATTGTAGGTATGTCACATGGCTAGCGTTGGTACGGCGACATACGTGCGCACCCGCGTCGTTAGGCAAAAAAGTAAATAAGAAAAGCGATAAAGATAAACGTGTGCGATGGCGTGGCGACGTGCGCTGCCCATGCGTCGCGGTGTCATATGGTACCCCCACCTCGTCTAGTGCGCTGCCACCACACAAGCAATTCTAGTAGTAGAAGAGCTTCTTTGTGAAAGAGCTCATCTGGGAAGTACTACCACCGTACCTACTTCTCCGCCAAATAGTGATGCTTGGATTGCTGTGTTTCGGTGCCGGTGAAATTACAATCACATGAGACTTTCCTTTTTTATGTCTCAGTTTGGCTAACCGACTTGCGATAGCATTTAGGCAACAGCCTAAGTGGTATTGCAGTTGTTATGGGCAAAGATAACCGCTTAACATCAGGTGGGGCTTTAGCTCATTTCGCCATCTTAAAAAAATAAAAAAATTAAGGCTTTGTCAAACCAACTGCAGCGCATCACAGCGCAGCGCGTCGCGTTGCAGCAGGTCACGGTGTAATGTATGAAATCGTATGGGAGATGACACACCAAGTGCGCGAGTCGCACTACTATGCGTAGCGGCGCGTGTGGTGTCATCTCCCATATGACTGTGATGCGCTGCAGTTGGTTTGATCCAGCCTTTAGCGTTGCGGTGCCGCAACGCACCGTGTGCCATCGCCCTTACACACGCAGCGCTCACACTAATTCCATCATACAAAATTAATTTCTATTACGCTACTACACATTTACAACTATTATAATTATGAACGTTAATATTGGCTGTTTCGCAAAATTACGGAGCTTGTTAACACGATCCCTTAATTCTCCGATCTGATGTAGCATATCTATTTAAGCGTTAGTTACGCACGGGTTAACTCACGATGATTGTGTAGACACATAAGGGTTATTTGTACATTCATGATCAATAGTCGTTAATGTTCTCTGTGTATAACAATGCGGTTAGAAGAAGAGGATGTCTCTCATCTTTATTGTCTCTGAGAAGTGTTTGAGGGATAATGAGTGAGGGTGCACTCGAACACTGATTATGTCACACTAGGGTACTTAATACCTTCAAGACGGACGACGACAGTTCTTCTTTTAAATACAATGCCAGAAATCCTCAGCTACGAATCTCTTTAATTTACGATAACTTTGTAGCTTTATACTCTTTTTTTTCACTTCTTCAATTAATATAAATTTGGAAGAAAAATAATGGTGGCGTTGTCTGAGCACGCCAAACAGCAGCGAGGGTTCTAACTAGTTCTAAGCAAGCGCGTATAGAACAAAATTTGATTATCACTTACTTTAACGGTGAAGGAAAACATGGGGGAAACCTGCACACCTGAGAGTGCTCCATGCAGTAATCTATTGTGTGTGCAGTCCACTAACCCAACTTGGTTAGTGTGGTTGGTGAACTAAGGCCTTAACCATCTCATTCTTTGAAGATGCCCGTGCCTAGCAGTGGGGCAAAAATGGGCTGATTATGTGTGTATGTTTGTGTCTGCGTATTAGAAGTGCGTGCGCAGGGATACATGTTGAAATTTGAATCGCTTATTTTGTGCTCACTTAAGTCGAAAAAATGTAGGGACCACCTGTTTTTTTTTCGCGGTTTCAGGGTTGGTCCCATGGTAAAAGTAATCATAATAATGAGTACAATTACCCCTTTTCGGGAAATAAGCATTCAAATTTCATTTTTTATATGTGGGTTTAAGACAATTGTGTAGAAACGCACTAATGGAAGAGGGCAGTTAAAGGTGACGCTGACCACCCAGGGAAGCTTTAAAACAGTTTAGTGTTTCATGGCAAATTTGGCAAAACGGAACATTTATTTTAGAGTTTTAAAATTGAGGGTAGTAGCACGTCGCTTGATCCTTTGCCTCCATCAGTCAGTTTCACGTCAGTACACTCGTAATTCGTCTAAGCATTGCATTAATTTAGCTTAGCCGTGCTTATCTCACCGCTTTGAGATGCGTCGCACTGTGCACGCTGCTTCGAATTAGGAAGTATAATACTGTGTGAAGATTATGGTACAAACTTGGACGAATAAAAAAGGCGGACGGAATCTCGCTAAACAAAGAATGAAGCACTTCTTTTCTCTACAACAACGATGCTTGGGGGAGGCCTATGTCCAGCAGTGGACGTCTTTAGGCTGAAATGATGATGATAATGATGCCTACAACAATGACTACCGTCATCAGATTTTTTTGCGTAAACGCGGCTTTTTGGAATACTATGGATGTGAATATGTGCGTCCCGGTCCGTACTTTTAAACGAGACGGCATATAATGGATGCTTCACTTATTGTGTAGCAAGATTCCGTCCGCATTTTTTATTCGTCCGAGGGTACAACGAATAAGGTACGGCAATCATATTATTTACTAAGCCATTATTACCTTTCTTCGTTGTCTGTTTGTTACAAATGCTTGCAAGTCAACTTTAAGCTAGCTCCTGTAATCCAAACAAGAAATTTTGCATACGTGTGTAGTTCTGATGACATTAAGAGGAAATGCGGGTAGTCTTTTTTCCATACAAACGCTCTTGACTGTTTTCTTTCTGGTTTATAACCCTAGAGCAATGTTTTCAAGTAAATAAATATCAACTTGTTCTATGGTCCTGTTTGATACATTATTTCTAGAAGCCCTCAAAAAATATCTAAATTGCCTATTTAGACCGCTGTCTACAGAGGGCTATTTGAAAACTATTAATGAAAAAGAAAAAACATAGCAACACAGTATATATTCTTCTTATTCTGTTCATGAAATATCTTTTGAATTCGTCCAGTATCGGAGGAGAGAATTGTTGAGAGTCAAACCTCGAATTGTGACTTTTTTACTGAGGCTATTCAGTCGAAACTGCAGTTGTCCTTATTGCACTTATTTGAGGACGAGCGCTCGCAAAGTGACAGCGATAATTTCTTCAAACACCTAATTTTCAAGTCTCTCTGCCCGCATTTCCTCTTATTAATGGAAAAATTGAAAGCTTTTGTTTCATTTTTTTTTGCCAAGCTGTCGATCTTTTTTCCGTTTGGTGTTTTTTCGGATGTGTTCTGGATTTGCACCATACCAATTTAAAATTCTTAAGAACAAAATGTATTCTAAATTAATTTGTGCATGTTATATTTTTATAATTTAACAAACTTAAGTGTGTTGTATTTAATAAAACTGAATCGAAGCATTGTTTTTAATTCAATGGTATTTATTTAATTTAATTAACAAAAAAGTGCATCAACGGATTACTAATATAATAAATTGTAAAGACTGTACGGATGAACCACATTTCTGAACGTTTAATTATGACGGAAAGAAAAAACGTTGGGTACTGGTACACCATTGGTTCTTTACGTTCGAATTTCAAACAACTTTTCCACTCTAGCCACAGACTCTTGCGGATAAAATGGAAACCTGCGAGAATAATGAAAGCCTTTCCGGGGTAGTGAGAATAAAAAATATTTTGCAGCATTTTGTGTATCAAATATACACAATTATATATATATTATATCATCATCAGCCCATTACTGTCCCACTGCTGGGCTTGGGTCTCTTCTCAGAATGAGAAGTCTAAGGCCTTAGTCCACCACGCTGGCCTAGTGCGGGTTTGCATACATACAGACATATAATAATACACAAGCCAAAAAAATAGTTTGCAGCATTCTGTGTATCAAATATACACAAACCAGTTAGTAGATACGTTCATTACCTATGTAGACTGCATGGTTAATTCTGTTCTGTAGTCAATCCATTAAATGATAATAGGGCAACGTTAAAGGGATAGGATTAAACATTACCTTACCTATTATATTGTTATGTTCGAGATGTTGTGTTAACTTTAACTCAATCAATCAACTCAGCCTATCGCAGTCCACTGCTGGACATAGGCCTCTCCCAAGTTGCGCCACAACGCTCGGTCCTCTGCCTTCCGCATCCAGTCTCCCCCAGCCACGTTCTTTAGGTCGTCGGTCCACCTGGCAGGGGGGCGCCCTACACTGCGTTTGCCGATTCGCGGTCTCCACCCAAGGACTTGTCTGCTCCAACGGCCATTGGTCCTTTGACAGACATGGCCAGCCCACTGCCACTTCAGCTTACTGATCCTACAAGCTATGTCGTTCACTCCAGTTCTTCTCCGGATAATCTCATTACGGATTTTATTATTTTATATTTTAACTTTAACTAATTACTATAAATTCTACAAAAATATTAAAAACAATGTGTGTAACCTTATCTATATTTATGGTTATGTTAACAATTGATATCCTTTTTAACAGAATAAAGCAGACGGATTGATTCGGCGCTTTGTGAAAAAAAAATTTCAAATGGATGACAGCTTCAATGGTTGGTGTTGACAGTTTTTTTTTAAAACCAGATCTATCTTTATTCAAATCCCTGACATTCTATAGTTCAATTAATAATCATAACCATTTATTGCTTCCATGGTGTTCAAAAGGTGTTACAGTAGAATAATAGTATCAAACATGAACCCTGCTAGGGCACAGCAACATCTGGCGTACCAGATACACAAAGCCACTCAAAGTGGCTAATTAAACTGGTGCTTCCTTAGAAATTATTTGCATAAAAACTTATTTAATCTATGCCCTTTATTTTAACAACTTTAGCAAAATGCAAGGATCTATGAAAAGAAGAATAACAATGTGTTTTTTTTTCTATTTTCCCAGTTTTGTTTGACTATCCGGAGATATTCCGGATATTTTATTAATCAGGATTATTATAATGCATGTGGGATATTTACTATTTGGGGATGGAATAATACTGCTGATGGTATAATAAAGCTTCGGTTTAATTCTTTTGAAAAATTCAACGTCTTCACAATCTTATCGTCAAGCAATCACAGAGAGAATTCTTACATCTAGTTCTAACTGTTTAAATTCATTCAAGTCATCCTTTTCACACATCATAAGCATACATTCACCTTCTTGCTCACACCTCTACAACTTAACATATTTTATCTCATTCGCTCGGTCATGCATCATATCTCTCAGTGCATATTATGTTCCGTTCCTACATGTATAAGGCAAAATTGTAGAACTGAGGTAATCTATATGTAAATTATTTAGTTTTGAATGTACCTAATTACGAAAACTGACATGTAACGATTGTTATCAATAAATAAATTCAATTCAACATAAGACCTCACTCATTCTTGAGAAAACTTCTTTCATTAATTTATACACAGCCATTGCATTTTTACTTAAAGGTTGGCGTTGTATGATATTTATTTTACCCATAATTTTACCATTATAAAAATCTGTACCAACAGCAACACATTTGAAACACATCGTATTCAAAACTCGATCAATATTTACGTTACCTATTACACTATACATCCTACCTTTATAGATTCCCTTGAAAATTTTCCTCTATTCGATCGAAAACACCAAAGAACTTTAACCACAGGAATCTCGTTCATCCTGTGCAGGCGATCGTTTTTCACGCCACATTACCCGACATTTGCCGGACATATCGCCTATCGCTGTTTAGATATTACAAGCGTAGGTACAGTCGACCGCACGTCAGCAACACTTTTAGGTATTTCAAAAACTACCTTTACTGCTTACGAAATAAAGACGCTGTCAAGGTGAAACTGTTACCACTGAGGTGCGGTCGACTGTACGTCAAAAATACGCCTGTTTGTACTGATTGAGATTTTTTCATTTTCTCTAGCTGAAGGATATTTTTTTGATTTCTAAAGTATAATTACTTACCAGGAGCATAAAATATCTTTTACTGTTTTTTTTATTGAATGGGCTTGTGGTTGACCGCTACCACAGAACATATAATAGTACTACGTACAGAATGGTCACTCACCTCCTCCTGAAAATCTGACTTACCTCAACCAGCCCTCCATAGATAATATACTTCAGCCCTCACTTCGTTTGCTCTAAGCGACGCGCATTAGTAAGTGCGCGTTTTAATTTAATTTGTTTTCTGTAGGTAGTGAAAAATACTTACTAATTATGTTAATAGAGCTAGCAGTACTGGAAGGGGCAGCGTGGGTAGGCCCCCCACAAGGTGGACTGACGACCTGATGAAGGTAGCGGGAATCCGCTGGATGTAGAAAGCGCAGGACCGGTCGTTGTGAAGATGCTTGAGGGAGGCCTATGCCCAGCAGTGGACGTCTTTCGGCTGAAATGATGATGATGAGATAGCAGTTACTTTTGTTATGTTTGGTTGCTTGTCTTCATCATGACACTACAAAAACGGAAGCTTTTTAATTTTCCAAAGGGTGTAAGAAACTTTCCACATTTATAGATAATTTTGCTATCACAAAACGTGATTATTTTTTCTGTGTTCAAAGTTTTTGATTGCGATATGACATATTTATTATTAACATTTTCGACAAGATTGGTTACAAATTGAATTGACACGGACGTCATCGGTGGCCGCAGCCCTATTATTACACACACATTTGGCGCGTGTACAAACGCGATTTGTTTGTATGTAAGAGTAGTAGGCACTATAGTGTCCGGGGTGTGCCGCTACCACAGAACACATAATTGCCGCTACCTCACCTGTTGTTAAGCGAACTAGCGGTCGACCATGGTGCACGTTTTCCCAACAACAACCTGCCTTGAAGACCACCAGATTATACCTGTCGGGAAACATAGACCCGGCAAGGAATTTTTCAGTGCAAGAAGGCACTTGGCTTCTGGCCAGTTGTTCACTTCCATCATCAAAATGTCATGAAGTTGATGGTATCACTCTTGATGGTTGCGTAAATGTGATGACACCAATAATTATAATATTATTATTTTATGGTGACTTTCAGGCTTGTCGTTGTCGTAGCTATATTTACTAAAGAGCCTCATTTTAATTAATTATATATAATTTATAACAAGCTTTGTGCAGAGATTTTTCGGTTTTCTTGGTCCTTTTATTTATAATAATACAAATCAAGCTCTATCCATTTATCCCATGAACAAGCACAAATGTAAGGAAACTATTGTCACATGGCTCCTTACAAAGTCATACTCTGAAACTGAAGAGATTCTTTCGTATTGTTTCTTCATTAATAAAACAACCTCTAATTTGGGTGCCAATAAATAACATTAGCAAAACTGATGTAGGTATTGTTTTCCCTTTCTACTAATACGTACACACACGCACACATAATCACTTCACCCGCACATTCCATTACTCATACTCAGTACTCACCCATATTTAAATACACACCCCAACTCACTTTCTTACATATAAGTTACAAGTTACATTAGCTTAGCCTTAGTTAGTTTTAAGCACCGTATGTACCATGCAAACATGTATCACTTAATTTTCTACATAATTCGTTCACACAATTCAACATTTATGATGTCACTGTTTTGGAGGGAAGAGCGTTGCTTATCCCATATCACAGGACCTCACGGTTCTATTTTGGGAAGCAAAGACCCCTAGTTTGATGTATACCTAGCACAGACCAGTAAGCTACAAGACTCCGCATAAACAAAGTTTTGTATTCGAACGCAGTCGTAAAACGTTGGTGGGGTCAGGGCGGCGGACGGCGCGTTATGATTGGCCGGCTCAAAAGTTCGGTGGTATGATTTCTTATGATTGGTGCCGCTTGCTGACTGAGTGACGTTCCGATTGGCGGAGGGACATATGATATGCAGTGGTAGAGCATATGCGTTGTGACCGGGGGTGTCCAGCTAACCGGCGTCTAGAGGCTTACTGGTCTATGATACCTAGTAACGATTTCAGTGTGTAATCTGTCATAAACTGTAATACTGTACTTTATGGTTATATATAAAAAAAAAAAAAAAAAATTGGATCTATTTACGTCAAAAATAGTGTCAGAAGAAATAACTAAATACCATAGAAATCTAAATAAGGCAATCTTAGAATAATTTGGCTTAGAACCGCCGTAGTTACACGCGGGGTGAAGCAAATTCAAGTTGGCCTTAAGGCTGCATTCAGTGCAACTTATGCGCGTCTGTGTATGTCGGCGCACATTTTATGTGCCGCATGCGGGCAAACATCGATTGTTTTGTGCTTTAACTTTGAGCGGAATTTTGAATAAAACTATCACTGTTTATGTCTTATTACTCTAAGAAGGCAATATATTATTTAGATTTCTATTCTAGTGGATTTCTATGTCCCTTTTGTACAGTCAGAAATACACCCACACACCAGCCACTAAGGCTAAAATCACTTGCACTCAATGTTCGAAAACAGCGGTAGGTACGTGTAATGTAGCAGGATTCGTTCAAGGGATTTTGTCAACAAAATATATCACCGCGAAGTATCGTGACCATCCATTCTGCTTTCGAAACTCCACAAAATACCATCACTGACCAAACTATTCCCCATATAAATCGGAAACCAACCAAAAATATTTCACTGCCGGAATCCAGCCGGTCGTGTGCCGTGGACGATCGCTCTTCACGGCACGTTAGCCGGATGGATGTCTGATGTCCATCATTGTCCAAACCCCCCCTTCTACAGCTGTTTGTCAGTAACCGGCATCACTTTGACCGCCTTTATTACTTTGATTAAACCTCCTTGCATTACAAAGTTAACCTTAAAATACAACATTTAAGGTGTGAATTCGATAAGCAATAGAAACAATACATTTTGCTAACCTAATTCGTATATTGTCCGCGGTAAATCAATTAATAATCTTAGTGATGAATGTACTAGTTGGTTTTATGTCTTAGGTATGTGATTTAGTAGTCTTTGGCTTGTGTCAAAGTGTTTATTTATCTTCTTTTTCTTCATGTTCGTCAATACTGAGGGCCGTGTCCTTACTGAAGGATTCAGATTCCCGCGACCTTCACCAGGTCGTCGGTTCACCTTGTGGGGGGCTACCCACGCAGCGTCTTCCAGTAAGCGGTCACCACTCCAGAACTTTACTGCCCCATCGGCCATCTGTTCTGCGAGTAATGTGTCCCGCTCATTGCCAGTTAAGTTTGGCAATTCTTCGGGCTATGTCGGTTACTTTCGTTCTCCTGCGAATTGTTAATTACTAATTAGAAATCCATGCAAATATGTCAGCCAGCACATTGTAAACAGTAATGTAAGGTGTAATAATTGGACTTGATTAAACACTTCGATCTAAGTGTTGTCAAGTGTATTGTGTTTACTTGATTAACGAGTTTCCAATTAAATTGGGGTTTAAGATATTGACTACTTGGATTTTCAGTTTAAAGGGCCTCTGTATTGTTTACTAAATAATGTTTATAACTTAATACAAATATGCTAACATTTTAAGAATGAAGGAATACTTTTCAAATTCAAATTAAAATAATTTATTTTGTGATACACAGGTAATAAATAGGTTTTAATAAAATACAATACAGTACCATCTGTGATCAGCCTCATGGCATACAAAATTACAAATGTCATAAAATAAAATAACAAATTACAATACACAAATTACAATTGAAAAAACATTATTGATGTCAAAATTCATAACAGCACAACAAAGAAATTGGACATAACACATTATTTAGAATTTTATTTTATTTTGTCGTTTATTTTAATATCCGTTAAGAAGTCATTTATGCAGTAATATGCCTTATCTACCAAAAAGTCTGTAAGCTTTTTTTTGAATTTAAGTACATCTAACGTAACCTATCATTTTGTAGGTACTTATAGACAATAAAGTCCATAATTGGATCCAAAAATACCACTTTTGTGTTTTTACGAGTAGTTTGAGGAATAAGTTTGACATTTTGACAGTTTTTGGTGTATAGAAAATCTATCAAAGCTTCATTGTTACTTTATTCCTTGGTAAAAAATTATCAGAAGGTTGACAAATAGGCCCTAAAAGGAAGAAAAATCATAACATTTTCTTCTATACACAAGCAAAATGAAAACCAACTTATTTATCCGGCTTCTCTGAACTATGTTGTTGTCAAAATATGTATCGTAGTTATCATAGCTAAATATTTTAAAGCTTCCAGCTTCCTAGCTTATTATCCCTATTGAATTTTTTTTAGAGTTACAGAGAAAGATAGTTCTTGGTTGATCCACGGTTGTATTAAGAAAAATAATTATCAATAGAACCATCGTGGTTCTACACAATTAGATCTACCAAGTATGAAAGTAATCAATTATTATTATTATTTATTTATTTAACAAGTAACAATGACTCACTGTGTTAGTAACAATATTACTTAATAACTATGTTAGTATTCTTATTCTATGCACTTAACCTACACCGCACTGTATGGAATGCAAATCCCTGCTACTAGCTCAACACCGAGGTTGAGAGCTTGCAGTAGCGATTTACACACAAGCAGTCAAGCCTGCTTGCTATACAGCCAGCGTTGCCAGACGTGCGATAATTATCGTAAATTTACGATAATTTCAAGTCCTTTGCGATAAAAATAATAGCAAGGTATCGCACGATAGTTTTACTAATTCATACGATAATTTAAGTAGCACTACGATCATTTTGAGGCAGAGTGACAACAACCAAAATTAACAATAAGCTAAGGCATTATTCTCGTTTCTTTCACTCACTCTCACTATGTGTGACGCATACGACAGACTGAACAAGATGCACAAAAAAGACCGAAAAAAGCTATGTTTTGCTTTCAACTGCATACCTGCGTCCTGTTCTGGCTGTTCTACTCGTTTATTTTATTCGGTCTGTGTGAGTTCATTCCTAGTTCAGTCAGATCTAGAGTCAGACATTCAGACTGAGTGCAATTGGATTAGTTATCTGTTTTGTATGCCTGCTTTGCATTGTTTCGTTTTAATTGTTACACGCTGCTAACTGGAACAATAATAAATATTTATTTTATTTTTCTAATAATTTTCTGATTTTATTTTAAACTTATCTATAAATAAAAATTAATGTTTCTTTGTTTGTCACTGTTTGTCCCGTACGTGTTCTTATAACATTCATCCGATTGGAATGACAATCTTGGTAAGTTGTTGTGCGAGAGCCCGCGAAGGTTTTTGTAAAACAAAAATAGCTTTGCAACGCATAAACACACAAAAATAGCTTTGCAGGGCACAGCTATGGTGTTAAAAAGAACACACTAA
Source organism: Asteroscopus sphinx (assembly GCA_949699075.1). Taxonomy (NCBI): domain Eukaryota; kingdom Metazoa; phylum Arthropoda; class Insecta; order Lepidoptera; family Noctuidae; genus Asteroscopus; species Asteroscopus sphinx. The sequence continues at coordinate 6,035,740 of OX453009.1, forward strand.
TCGTTAGAACCTTTGAACATAAACCTTATAATATCAATTTTGTATAAGAAAGCGTATGCGATAATTATACGATAATTTTTTCCTCGATCTGCGATAGTTTCAATCTTGCCGCAGTATAACGTAGGGGCTGGCCCGCACCTGGCGCACCAGGGAGGCGCATCTTTTTCGCATCATAGCGTAGTAACAATCGACGCGGGCTTCAGCAAACATCACTGATGCGCTACAGAAACGGGACATGCTCATTAACACCCGGAACGCGTTGTTATATTGTATACGAAGGGTGCTATACGATTTTTGAGTATAACTAGCCCACAGGCTGCACGAGTAAAAGGAAGTGCAATATGCACGAACTAGTGTTTTTTTTCTCCTCCCTAGAACAACGTGCAAACCTACGAGCCATCATATTAGCTCTAACCGAATAGATTCACTTCTTCAAAATTGGTTCTACTGAAAAAAAAAACTTTTATTCTTGGTAGATCTAATTGTGTAGATCAATGAGGGTTCTATTCTTCTTCTTCTTCGTGTCGACGGTACAAAAGTTTACTGATAGTGGCACAGTAATCACACGCTGCTGGCCCAGAAATTTGCCACGTCTTGTGCGTTGTCTGTGGCATCGATAAGGTCACTCAATGTACAAGTGCTTGGACACAAGGAGCAGCATAGCAAGTGTGACATTGATTGAGGATCAATGCCACACATGCAGGCTGTAGCTGTTTGGTCTATATAGCCCCGCTTGCTCATGTTAAGCCTGCATTCGCCTACCTGGGTCCGCAATCTGTTTAGGGACTTCCATATAGGCCAGGGGAGTTTATACCCTACAGGAAGTCTCTCACTGGGTTGGATGTAAGGTTCTATTGAGAATTATTTTACAGGAATAAACATCCATCAGAAGCCAAGCTGAGCCAGCGTAAGCCGGTTGTTACCACAGCGGAGATATTATGTGAACCTGTCAATGAATGCGTGCAGACATCGCCGTGCTGTGTGAGTGTACCACGGTGGCTAGCTTGGCTTCTGTATGGTTTTCATATTCATGTGGTGTCATTACAACAATAATTTTATTAATGAACCTTTCCCAGAAATTTAGCTGTCGTAGAATGAGAGTAGGTAAATATATTCTGAATTTGGTTAGCAACAACCTACTCTACTGAAATTGGAAGCTCCAAGTTCATTAGAATATTGAATATTGGTAATATTTTATTGTGAAATGCAAACATAACCCATTTCTGTGATCATTTCCAGTTCAAGTTTAGATTAATATTTTAATGTTCGTAGCTTGGGGCAGCAACTGTGCTGCGATTGTTATCAAAGTAGTGCTTTGCAGGGTTATTTTAGTGACTATTTTAGGAACAGCGTATAGAGTGGGGTTGCCACCTTATTATATGATATAGTATCCTACTATATTTCGTGTCCCTCTACCTACAATATTTAAAAAAAAAATAGGGTAAACTACTGTAACATATTTTCTTCTCAATCAAATTTGGACCTTAAGGGGAATTTAATTCAAAATAGGCTTCTAAAAAAGCTTATCACTCTTTTAATATAGTATAATACTTTTATCTGATTTTTATACTAATGTATTATTTATTATTATTATTTTCAGCCTATATTATCCCATATCCAGATCAGGAAAAATCTAATAAAAGAAAGAAAAAAGATTAGTATTAACTAATCTATACTAATATTCTAGACAGGAATTATTTTTGTTTGTGTTTGTTTATAATCGATACATTCTGAAAGTATTGAAATTTTTTTTTATAATTCTTTCACCATTAGAAAGCTACTTTACGTTACCTACTTTACACGGACAAAGCCACGAGGAAGTCTGGTATACTATATTTTCAAGAGCTGGGGGTTGAATGTACTTTTTTTTGTCAGTAAAAAGTTGGAAAGGCGTCGGTGGCACTGGCAAAGTAGGATTTCAATCGCATTTCTGTTCTGTTGTGTGAATGTTTCGTTATAGTTTTTATCAGCTAGACTATCTATTTTAGGTGGTGTTAAACCTATTTACATTTCTTTACCAAGAAAAAGTATCAAAAATGGCCTAAAATGACTTGCACTAAAAATTAAAAAAAAATATCACAATAGCATAATTCTCCAAAAAAATGAGAAGATTCCGCGTAAAGGCACGCGTCCATTTATCGATATCGTACGCATTGGACGGATAGCAAAGTATTCAAAAATGCGGATGACGTCATCGGCATCCGAATTTTAATATTGATATTCTGATTTGCACATAGAAATTCGTCGGCAATCCGTACGCTGCAGATAGGTGGACGCACTACGCTTTACGGATTCGTTTAATGCGATCCATACGATGCGTACGATACCGATAGGTCGACGCGTGCCTTTATACTTTTCCAAACAAAATAATAGTTGACATCGTCATCAAAATTGTAACTTTTCACTTGAATTTTATCGATATAAATCAAGATAAACCCTCCAGTGATTGTGTTAAATCGTGGAAATTTTGCAAAAAAGCTAAACTTGTGAAGTGACTACGTGATGTGAAAATCGAATGGCCGAAGGGTTAACGACTATTGTTTTTTACAAATGCCAGCGGTATATCACGGGCCCGCACTATTTGGTTGGCTCTGATTTTTACCTCAAATGCGAATTTTCAGGATATAAAACGAACCGGCCGTTGTTGTAATTGAGATTTTTCGTTTAATCCTGGCATTGTTTGTTGTTATTCCATGATGATGGGATATCACTTGGTTTTTTAACCGACTTCAAAAAAGGAGGAGGTTATGTATTCGGTGAGTTTTTTTTTTATGATTTGCATTCGATTATTCATAGTTTAAATTAGCTATTCAGTTGAAATAAAAGACGATATAAGATAGAATTTTAACCGACTTCAAAAAAAGGAGGAGGTTATGTATTCCGCGGCTTTTTTTTTAATCATGTATGTACACCGATTACTCCGAGATTTATGGGCCGATTTACGTGGTTGTTTTATTATTTGGTAGAGGAAGCCCGCGCGGTGGTCCCATATCAATTTTATTCACTTAGATTGAGTAGTTTTTTAACCAGCTTCAATAAATCAGTTTATTTTAGCTTCGCCTATCTAGATGATCTGCTCATTGGTACGTTTTTCTGAGAATTCTTGGCCGATATGCGTGTTTTTTTTTCACGATAGTGATTGGAGGTTTGGAAGAACATAAGCGAGACTTTGCCCAGCAGTGGGATAGCAAAGGTTAATAAAAAATATATTCTCAAACTGGTAATGTAAACATTTATGAATGAACCCTCGCATTTATCAACTAAAAAGTATGAAATAAAAACTTTTTAACAAAAAATAAAACTGACTTCAAAAACCTTAACTGAAAAGTAAAAAATAATCATTGTATGTATTTTAAAATCTTAACATAAACCAACATTTTTTTTTTGGGGTGCATTAAAAGAGCCTCCACGAGTGACGCTATTTAATTGATCGTCCGGTGCACCCTGGGCAGTCAGCCCCGCTACCAACCTGCTGAGTGCTGACTGGCTAATCTTTTCCCCACGGCATGAGCTATTATCATTATGTAGCTCATGTCGACACGATAGAAGAAGAACCAACATTTTGAAGGCGGTGCGTGATTTTCATGTCCATAAACTGTTTTTTCCTATAGATATGCGCTCGACTGTACATTATATTTACATGACGCAAAGGGTCAATCACGCGCCGCCTTCAAAATTTTGGTTTATGTAAAGATTTTAACGGATTTTTTTGGACGGACGACCTAAAGAGCGTGGCCGGGGGGGACTGGATGCGGAAGGCAGAGGATCGAGCGTTGTGGCGCAACTTGGGAGAGGCCTATGTCCAGCAGTGGACTGCGATAGGCTGAGTTGATTGATTGATTGAAAGATTTTAACATACATACAATGATTATTTTTTACTTTTTAGTTAAGGTTTTTGAAGTCGGTTTTATTTTTTGTTAAAAGGTTTTTATATTTCTTGTATAGTTCAAAAAGCGTGAGAAGTTGACTCCATATGCTATCAATTAGTACGATTCATAGCACAGAAATAGATATAATGGTTGTAATCACAATTTTACTTGCGATTCATGCGTGGCAACTTTCTGAACAAACTACGCCTCCCTTAATGACGTCATTAATTCTTAAAAAATAACTTTAATCAAATGTACTTTACAGCTTTTGTTTCTGCAGTTAGAAACAGCACAACAAGGCATTTTTGCGGGTGAAAAGAATGCGGTATGTGATGGTGGTTTTGATGCGAGAAACAATAAATACAGGTTGTTTGGAATCGAAAACGATTATATTCCGTAAAGGTTGTTACACGATTTTTTAGCGATAAGGAACGTGCGGCGTGCATCAAGCTCAGTTTTGGACTAGATTATTCTGCAACAGCGGGCGCGGCTGTGTCCCACCGTTACCCCGCGCACTCCGCATGTCCCTTGCACATTTTAATAAAAGGAGGTACATTTGTGTCGCTTACAGCGGGTTTTTGTTACAATATTTACAGAAACAAGTCATAAGGCATACTGAGAAAGGCTTTGAAATGCCCTGCACTATGGTGCAGAGTGATAGCCTAGTGGTTGAACGCTTGCCTTCTATGCAGGAGGGTGCGAGTTCAATCCCGGCCCGCACCTCTGACTTTTCGGATTCATGTGCGGATCTGAATTTGATTATGTCTTGCTTTAACGGTGAAAGAAAACATCGTGAGGAAACCTGCACACCTGAGAGTGCTCCATACAGTTCTCGATGGTGTCTGTAGTCCACCAACCCGCACTAGGCTAGCGTGGTGGACTAAGGCCTTAACCTGCTCATACTGAGAAGAGGCCTGTGCCCAGCAGTGAGACAGTAGTGGGCTGATGATGATGATGATAGCTTAGCAGGATTTTAAAAAGAAAATCATTTTGCACAGTAAACAACACAGTTTATGGTAACATCGTAAACAATTACTATCAAAATCTCTTTAATGATCTTAATATTCCAATGCCGAGTTAACTTTACTGCTCTGTACCTTCTTACGAAAAAACTAACTCTGCATTGCCTCTCGAGTGGTGCCCGTAATTCCTATGCAAAGTTAATTATGCGTGGTCATACTCTATGTATGCATTCAATTTAATACACAAGACATTACCAATTCCTTTATAAAAGCACTCTGAAAAATTAGGAGATTCGCAGGAGTAAAGTAACCGGCATAGCCCGGAGAATTGCCAACCTTAAGTGGCAGTGGGCGGGGCACATTGCTCGCAGAACGGATGGCCGATGTGGCAGTAAAGTTCTGGAGTGGTGACCGCGTACTGGAAGGAGCAGCGTGGGTAAGCCCCCCACAAGGTGGACCGACGACCTGGTCAAGGTCGCGGGTATCCGCTGGATGCGGAAAGCGCAGGACCGGTCATTGTGGCGATGCTTCGGGGAGGCTTATGTCCAGCAGTGGACGTCTTTCGGCTGAAATGATGATGATGGTGATGATGAAAAGCATTCTGAAAAAAAAAAACAATATCAAAATACAAATCACGCCAAAATAAATCTTCTTTTCCTCAGCCTTATCCCATTATCTGGGGTCGGCTCTCCTTGTCTGCCTTCTCCATTTATTTCTATCCCGCGCAGTCGCGGCTTCGATCTCGCTCTCCTTCAAGTCCCTCTGGACTGACGACAGCCAGGTGGCGGGGGGTCTTCCACGGCGTCGCGTCGTCGTTTGCAGGTCAAGGGCTGCTCGTACCATGTGGTCTTCTGGGCGGCGGAACACATGTCCATACCATCGAAGGCGTCGCTCTTTGACCTTCTCAGTAATGGGCGCAACTAAATAACCCACAAAAATTATAAATCACATTTTAGCATCGCTTATTTGTTATAAAACAACGTCGCCAGCAATTCAATTAACTTTAAATAAAAGCGCAATCCTGAACCCCTTCAGTGTAAACTGCGGGGCCTTTTGTTGCCACCCGAGAACTTCTCCTTAATTAACTTCGCCTGTCTTTCCAATCTTGACCCGGTAGTTACTTACGTGAGCCCGTTTCATGTTCGATACAAAGAAACAACGAATAACTCCGCTGTGAGGTATTTATACTTTGATGTTGGCTTGCAGTGTATTCAGTAGGAACTTACATTGTTTTGTAAGGATGAGTTAGTATGTGTATTTGGTCAACAACGCGTATTTCGAACAATCTTGGTACAATATTTAATTTTACTTCTGCCACCAAATAGTAATGCTTGCATTGCTGTGTTTCGGTCTGAAGGGTACGGGTGCCGGTGAAATTACAATCACATGAAACTTTCCATTTTTATTTCTCAGTTTGGCGAACAGACTCGCGGTACTATTAAGGCAACAGCCTAGGTGGTTTTGAAGTTGTTATGGGCAAAGGTAACCGCTTAACATCAGGTGGGCATTTAGCTCGTTTCGCCATCCTGAACTATAAAAAAAAACTTTCGCGTTACATTGTAACTTAATAATTTCATATGAAACGGATTTAAATGCGCACGTACTTATACAACATGTTATTGAAATTACTGAAAACCTCTTCAGTGTTCAGTGTGAACAACTTTTACTATGGGACTAACCATGAAATCGAGATAGAGAAATCAGCTGTTTCCTACATTTGTGTTCACATCATCAAATCAAATCAGCCCACCGCAGTCCATTGCTGGACATAGGCCTCTCCCAAGTTGCGCCACAACACTCGGTCTTCTGCCTTTCGCATCCAGTCCCCCCCAGCCACGTTCTTTAGGTCGTCGGTCCAACTGGCAGGGGAGCGCCCTACGCTGCGTTTGCCGATTCACGGACTCCACTCAAGGACTCGTCTGCTCCAGCGGCCATCGGTCCTTCGACAGACCCGGCACATAAACACACACACACCCCCCCACACACATTTTTGTGTTCACATAAATCGACATAATGTAGGGATCAGATGATTTTTTTCAGGATTGATCTCATACTTAAAGTTGTTCATAATGATGAGTACAATAACCCCTTAAGAGGTTTTCAGTTATTTCAGTAACACGTCGTGTATATTAATCCCGACGTTTCGACCAAGTTCCACCGGCCGTTTTCACGAGCAGACTGATTCAGCGGTGTTACTCCAATTCCGAGGTGGAAGAATGTTCATCTACCCTCGGGTTTACACAATTCTCTGTAAGGCCGGTGCATACTACACCCAATGTGTCCGTTTATTTTACCGATTCTAAATAACGAGGTTCTGATATTTTAATCACTGGATTCCACGTCGCAGCTAATTTGTAACCATCTTCCCATTGTAATGGAGTGACGTAGGTGCAATAAAAGAGTACTGCTCGGGTCAATGATTAATGTAATAATCCTATTAAAATGAGTGTGCAGTTACATATATAGGGCTAAGTGAGCTGCACACTACACCTCCCCACAAATTGTAAAAAAAAAGATTTTATTAATACATTTTTTTTTTTTACAAAACATAAAAAATACTTATACAAATTAAAAAAATAAAGTTCATGCTAAAATAAGTAAAAAAAAAATTACACAAAAAATGTAATAACTTATACCTATTTAATATTTTATGTTAAAAAAACATTTAATAACTTATACATAATATTTCATGTTACACACAACTTAGTATTATTTTTATGGATAACATAATCTTTTCCATCTCTTGAAATCATAACATTAGGCGCTATTTCTTCGATAACTTTATATTATTATGGTCCTAAATAAATTCTACTTAACTTATCTACTACTTGATTCTTAGTTAAAAATAAATCTAACTTTTAGTCATTCCTGACCAATAGTAATATTTCCTAATATTATTTAACTTTCTGTTAACCCCCGCGTGGCCACTTGTGGGCAACAGATGAAAGTCGTTTAAGATCACGGTTTTCGTGTCTCTATCTGTAACTCTTATGACGTCTTTTATTATAAGTAACTTCGGAATGTCACGTAATTGAGTCATTTCCTTTATAAAATTGTTTATAAAGGTTTCATTGCGCTTACTTTTAATTATTACGAGCTCGTGTAATTTTATTTGCTTTTTATTTCATATTAAATTAATAAATGTTGGCACTACCAAACACGGCTTTCCAGGCAATATTTAAAAATACAGATATTTTACTTGTGCTCGCAATCTGAGGACTCAAAAACGTCCTAATTAGGTGTCTATTAATCCGCGTCAGGCAAGGCGCCGAGCTTGACCGGTTACAAAAAAAAAGCCGTCGTGTGTGTACAGAGAGTGATCCAATTATGACGCGAAAGTAACTTGAAATAACCAACTTACTTACTTTGTAAGTACATTACTACGGATTAGTAGTACGGATTAATAGAAAAACGTCCCTATTAGGACGGTTATGAGTCTTCAGATTGCGAGCGCAAGTAAAATATCTGTATATTTAAATACCATTGCCTGGAAAGCTCTGTTTGGTCGTACCAACATTTATTAATTTAATATGAAACGGGATTTAATGTGCACGTACCTTTATATATTTCTTAGCCTATGTGTATTGTGCTGCCTCTGCGTACGGGACATTTTTTCGTTTGTTTTGTTTGGGTATGACATATCTATACTTTTAACTATCATTGTTTCCAGGTTATTTGGATGTGGTTTTTTTTCTTGGCTGTGTGGTCTTAAAATGCTTTTATACCATGCATCATTCGAACAAACATTCTTATTTGTATGTACTAATACGGTAAGTTCAATAAACGCGTGGAAAGGATGATGCATGGACTACAAAAGCCTTAGTGATTGATTGCTTAGTAAATAACTTAATATGAGGACACAGCTAATTACAAACTGATTGAGCGATCAACCCATACTTTATTGATTTCTTGTGTAGCCCCTTGGCCTTTAAATGTCAATAGAATACAAATAAGGTACCACATATTTCTATATCAAATATGTCACCACATCATCAATCATATTGATTAAGATCAGTGGTATTGACAACATATTTAAGGCTTTTGTGTGTTATTTGTAAGTGTTGAACAAAAGGAGATTTTAGTGTTTATTTGCAATTGAAGATATGAAACTTTGTGTATATAATAATAGATATTATTTTGTGATTTCGTAAGTGGTTTGAAGATTGAACTTGACCACAGCACTGAAAAGGTCAACTACTCTTTGGTTCTCTCTAGGATGTAAATGAAAATAGGTATTATGTTTTCTAATGTTACTATCTACTCCTATAACAAACAAAATATAGTTCAATATCATTTCCATACAGCGTGTAACAAAAAGTTGTATTCATATTTAGGGAACTCATTCAGGGCTTAGCATAGAATAACTTTTAATATGGCAACAACCATAAAAACGTGAATAATCGCGTAGGATAAGCCGCTTTGGCCTAGAATAAACCAGTTTAGCCTGAAATCGGGTTTGGCCAGTAACATATACACAAACAGAAACAGCAAGTCCCACTAACAAACCTTACGCTACAGTACAGGTGCAGCTATATGAACATATTTATACTGCATAATGAAACAAAATCCCAAACGTCCAACTGAAAAAAGAAACAACGAAACTAATTAATAACTCGGTCTCAAATCCGAGCCGCAAACTTGGGAGCATGACGTAAAAAACGCTCCAATGTCCGGGCTGAAGTTAGCTGGGGTGTCAGTAGAAAAATAATAAAACACAATATGGGTCAAACTCATATAACTCTGCGCTAACTTCATTAACTAAGACTTCACTCCTGAAGGCTTAGTGGGTGCGCAGACGACCGACTGCAGTGGAACGCATTACGTAAATAATGAGGAAATAAACAATGACTGTGGCTCTTCAATAATTTCCCACTTTAAAAAATAAAAATCTTAGCAACAAACGTAGAAACCTGAAAATAAACTTTGAAAAAAGTAAGAACCGACTTTAAAAAGAATAAAATAATTTGTGTGGAACAGTTATGGAAGTAGATGCCTTTGATTCGCTTTGATTTAAAATTTAAGAAAAAATTGGCACCAACTTCCCAAACTGTTTCACACAAATTATTTTATTCTTTTTGAAGTTGGTTTTTATATTTTTTTAGGTTTATTTTATTTTTCTATTCTTAGTGGCATTAACAATAGAAAGACAAGCGATTGCTGCAATTCCCGATGATTTGCTCTCATCCATTGAAGAGTTCCCTTGTTTATCTCCTAAGATCTTCATCAGATATTCACCAAATGATACTTTCTGAATGTAAATGCTTGATTTGTTGATGAAAATACCAAAATCGCTATATGTATGCCTATAATATTTGAGGAGTTCCCTCAATTCCACATGGATCCCAATATCAGAACTAGATTTTGATAAAAATGAAATCAATCTGGAAGTTTACCCTTTCAAAAAAAAAACAAATCGGTCGATAAATGACGTAGTTCTGAGGTAACAAACATTAAAAGTATTACAATCGAATTGAGAACCTCATCCTTTTTTTGAAGTGGGTTAAAAAGGTTGTTGCAATTTTCTTGTTGTCACCTGTTACGTCATTCACGGATGTGAACGGTGAGGGAATACATTGTGAGGAAACCTACACACCTGAGACTGCTCCATACAGTTCTCGATGGTGTGTGTGTACTTATGTACTCCGCCAACCCGCACTAGGCCTGCGTGGTAGACTAAGTTCTGAATCTTTTTTATTCTGAAAAGAGGCCCGTGCACAGCACTGGAACAGTAATGGCTGATGATGATGGTTGTGAAAAGGGTAGCATATTTTTTGTAGGAAACCATAAGGCCACAAACAAAAAAGTCTAACCGGGTATGGCCAAAGGCTAGACCTAATGCAGACGACCGATTTCTGGCCGCTGATTTAATTCGTCAATATAAGTTGATGTTCAATTTTTACCCGACTCAATGAGTATGCGTTCAGTCGGACGAATTAAATCAGCGGCCAGAAATCGGTCGTCTGCATTAGGTCTAGCCTGTCTCACCCGTAATTAAAGAGAAGATCGTTTGATTTTTCGGTCAATATTATTAAATACTTAATAAAGAATCTATCTGTGATTTGGTTTATTTATGTCTTCGTTGTAGTTCTTTTATGTGCAAATGCAAATAAAAGGGAGTTACAGTGCTTACTGTTATATCATTTTATTTTAGGCAGTCTCGAGTAACAAGAAGATTTAAATTTTCTGATTTCTGATTTTGAATCTAGACAGTATGTTAAAATTTGCAGTAAAATCTTCTAACCTACTGTTAATGTACTTTCAACATTCGCTACCCAAGATAGATTGCTGCAGCGGTCTTCCAAAGATGATCTTTTGAAATGACCGCTCGAAAAATCCGTTGTGTATTTTTAAATTAATTTATAAATGTAAAAAAAAAACTCTGTCAATATCTCAGTACTAATATTCGCTTTTAAATACCAATCAGTTCAATCAATCAGAATTGATTGAGTGAACAGATTTGGAAGTAAAAGTCATTCAAGTGATTACCTTAACATTTCAATTTGAAATGTTATTTATAGCATCTTCATTTTTAAGGATTCACTCGCTAAATGGTAATAAGTGATGCTCTGGGCTGATACCTTGTATTTTTAATACTTTCGTACTATGACAGGCAAAATTATTGATGTAAGACCACAGCATCCTTAAAGAAGACTGTTTAACCCTAATTCCCACTAATATTAGAAAAGCAAAAGTATGGATGGTCATTTGTTTATTTGTTTGTTTATCTTTCAATCACGCTGAAATGGCTGAATGGATTTAGATGGAATTTTTCCGGAACCCGGATTAACATATTATAGACTAGCTACTTTTTATATCTTCTCATTACGCGACTAAGAGATTCAACAGAGGATGGACAGCAGCGTTCTCTGGTATTTAACCAACCAACTGCGTACGCCAACCCGCCTGCCAAGAGTGGCGATTATGGCATATCCCGCCTTTTTGGAGGAGGCCTATGTCCAGCAGTGAACATATTTTGTCTGAATTGATGACTTTTTATACCAGGAAATTTAAAAGTTTCCAAGGGATGCGCCATAAACCCATAACGTCTTTCTTTGATAAACCGAATTATACGCTGGTAAAGCTGCGGGCATAGGCGAGTAGACTGTTAATTACAGTTACCCGTAATTCGAGTAGACTGTTAATTACAGTTACCCGTAATTTTTTAATAAGTAAAATTCTCACGTCACTACATAACTAAATAGGAAAAGTGAGCACCCAAACCTAGCATCGATTTAACCAGAAATACGTAACAACATTCATTTTAATATTAGGTAATCAATTAACATAATTTTACTAGCCGTATTTACTGCTTTCGACGCAAATAATAGGCTTTATTAAAACTAACTTTGTTTTATTATGGCCATTAAACGTCAGACTATCACGCGATATTAAAACGGGTTAGTAAATTAGGTGAAAGTTCGTGAACAAGATTTTGGAAATTCTCCAGAAATTGTACGTGGATAGAAAGTGTTTGAAGAATAGGTTAATTTTCAGTAAAATGTTAATATATGGTGTTAAAGAATTGACTCTTAGTATTTTGCGAGGGCGAAATGCTGCATAGCTTAATCGGAGCCTCTCGACGTGTCGGTCTCGGCATGAATCTGGACAAGACTAAAGTCATGTTCAATATGCATGTCATGCCGAGGCCAATATTCGTCGAAGGGTCGGCACTCGAAGTTGTAACGGAACACGTCTACCTAGGGCAGGCAATTCAGCTTGGTAGACACAACTTCGAGAAAGAAGCCAACAGAAGGATCCGTCTGGGCTGGCCAGCATTTGGAAAACTTCGCCGAGTCTTCTCGTATACCGCAAAAATTGAAGACAAAGGTCTTCAACCAGTGCGTCCTGCCAGTCATGACTTACGGTGCCGAGACGTGGACACTGACAGTTGGGCTAGTCCACAAATTCAAAGTTGCTCAGCGAGCTATGCTTGGAGTTTCTTTGAAGGATAAAATCCGTAACGAGATTATCCGGAGAGGAACCGGAGTGACCGACATAGCTTGTAGGATCAGTAAGCTGAAGTGGCAGTGGGCTGGCCATGTCTGACGAAGGACCGATGGCCGTTGGAGCAGACGAGTCCTTGAGTGGAGACCGCGAATCGGCAAACGCAGCGTAGGGCGCCCCCCTGCCAGGTGGACCGACGACCTAAAGAACGTGGCTGGGGGGGACTGGATGCGGAAGGCAGAGGACCGAGCGTTGTGGCGCAACTTGGGAGAGGCCTATGTCCAGCAGTGGACTGCGATAGGCTGAGTTGATTGATATGATTTTGCGAGGTAGCTCAATGTCGAATGGCAAACCCAAAATAATTGTTTCTGTATTTTATAAAATATTTCAATAATAATGAGCACAATCATGACAATGGTACTTTTTAAACTCGAAGCCGTAATAGGGCATCGCAATGCGAATGCAACGGCGGCTGTTGGTAATCAGCTGATTGCATGCTGTTCTTTGACCCCACGCGAAACTGCCAACGCCAGAATTTAGTTTACCTACAAGGTATAATATGAATGCTATAAAACGCATAGGTTTTTAAAGAGGTAAGTCAAACAGAAGCCATTTTTGTGATATAAATTAAACTCAGTACAACTTACCGAATATTTCGTACAAAACAGTTTAAAAAATATCCCAATATCCATCCTAATTTTAATAGAGAAGATGGTTGGCAGCTACCACGCGTTTGGAACCCAGTTCTAAAAATAATCAAGTCCCAAACAGCACGCAACACTGTAAAAGACAATGACATTGTGAGTGATTACTGCGTGCATCGAAACGATTTTAATGAAATTGTACAGTAGATTAAAATATTTTTTAGCAATATCTGTAAAGACGCTTGTCATTTTAGTCTTCCTGAGACCACGAAAGCTGCAAAGCTTTCGAAACGTCAGGAAACCAATCTAAATAATATACGCGATATAATCCGTTTAAACTTGTTTTATTTGTGTAGTGATCGCGAAAACCTAAGAAATTATTATATCCCTAAACGTTAAAGACTAGACGATGAGTTGAAGCGATATCATAAAGAAACTCGAGTATCCATTAGATAATAAATCCGAGTCATTACTTACTTTCCGATCCTTAACAACAGACTCCTCGTGAATATATTTGTGCTTATAAGCACTCATTCGAGGCATTTAATCCCGCGTCTTACTCCAATGCAGACGAAAGCTGGATTTATAAGGAGCGTAGCAGATGTTTTGTGCACTTGGCTAAATCTACTTTTACTCGCACACTCGAAATTGATACACGATTTTCGACTTTGATCCTTTAGCTGTATAGCTAAAATTTCCATGATAAGTTATGTCAATTAGTGTAGGATTTTGTGTTGTCCTCGGTACCAGTAAGATGTTTAATACGTTTGGTGTATAGCAATGAAATTATCAGATCTCTTAGTAGTTTGTTATCTTTAGTATCTTCTATATGGGACCACGTGGGACTTAAGTATTGTAGTAATACAAATTCAATTCAATTCATTTATTTTGTGAAAATGGGTACAAAAATCAGATGGTAATTTAAAAAGAAGTAGGTTACATATGCCAGTTTCTGCTCTTAAATGTCAATCTCATATAGTCATATTAAATATTAAATTATCGTATGGTCAAATTTTCTCGTCTAAATACTCCTTACACTATAGTAGGCCTTCTGTATCAAATACCCTATGACCTAAATTAAAACTATTTGCCTTATTTCATCATTCATCATCATCATTTCAGCCAAAAGACGTCCACTGCTGGACATAGGCCTCCTCCAAGCATCGCCACAACGACCGGTCCTGTGTTTCCGCATCCAGCTGATTCCCGCGACCTTTACTAGATCGTCAGTCCGCCTTGTGTGGGGCTTACCCACGCACGCTGCGTCTTCCAGTACGCGGTCGACACTCCAGAACTTTACGGCCCCATTGGCCATCTGCCTTAATTACTGTTACTTAAATAATTCGTTCAAAGTACAGTCTTGACCCTATTTTAGTGTACTTAGTATTGTGAATACACTACATACATTTTTAGAAATCAAACAATACAGGGTTATTTTTAATTCACCAGATCAACTTTTACTATGGGACAACCCTGAAATTGCAAAAATAAAACAGCTGTTCTCTACATTTTGTCGATTTAAGTGAATACAAATGAAGGGAACAGCTGATTTTTATTTCATTTAATTTCATGGTTGGTCCCATACTAAAAGTTGTTGATGAGTACAGTCAACCCTTAAAGGTTATTTCTTATGTATTATAAGTATATGCCAGATTGACTATCGGTACATCGAAGTGTTAAAGTCTTTGTATGAAAACGCCACTATGTCAGTCCGATTACAGGACCAAGCCTCGAAACCTATCCTTCTGCAGCGAGGTGTGAGACAGGGAGATGTGATCTCTCCGAAACTGTTCATTGCTGCATTGGAGGATGTCTTCAAGGTTCTGGACTGGAAAGGGCTAGGCATTAACATAAACGGCGAGTACATCACTCACCTTCGGTTTGCCGACGACATAGTAGTCATGGCTGAGACCATGGAGGACCTCGGTACAATGCTCGATGACCTCAGTAGAGCTTCTGATAGAGTCTTAAAATGAATATGGACAAGACGAAGGTTATGTCAAATTCCCATATAGTACCCATTCCCGTAAACATCGGAGAATCTACACTCGAAGTTGTTGACGATTATGTATACCTAGGACAAACTGTCCAGCTAGGTAAGTCCAACTTCGAGAAAGAGGTCAATCGTCGAATCCGACTCGGTTGGGCAGCGTTCGGAAAGCTACGCAATATCTTCTCGTCTAAAATACCGCAGTGTTTCAAGACTAAAGTCTTTGACCAGTGTGTGTTGCTAGTAATTACTTACGGTACTGAAACGTGGTCGCTCACAATGGGTCTGATAAGAAGGCTCAAAGTCACTCAAAGGTCAATGGAGAGGGCTATGCTCGGAGTGTCCCTGCGTGATCGAATCAGAAATGAGGAGATTCGCAGGAGAACGAAAGTGACCGACATAGCCCGAAGAATTGCCAAGCTTAAGTGGCAGTGGGCGGGGCACATTGCTCGCAGAAATGATGGCCGATGGGGCAGTAAAGTTCTGGAGTGGCGACCACGTACTGGAAGGTGCAGCGTAGGTAGGCCCCCCACAAGGTGGACCGACGACCTGGTGAAGGTCGCGGGAATCCGCTGGATGCGGAAAGCGCAGGACCGGTCGTTGTGGCGATACTTGGGGGAGGCCTATGTCCAGCAGTGGACGTCTTTCGGCTGAAATAATGATGATGATGATGATAAGTATGTATTTACAAAAAAAAAGTATATAAGTATTATATCCACTATCTAGTACCCATAGTACAAGCTCTGCTTAGTTTGGGACTAGATGGTGTTGTGTAAAAATGTCCCAAAAAGTATTTAAAGGGTTATTCGGTTAATTACCCGCTATATTACGGCCTCATTATCATATTGGTCTTTATATTATATCGTTTAATATAAAAACTGCATATTTTAGTTTTCTCGTCACCACGGCCTATACAACTTGGCCAAAACTTCAAGGTTAGTCAAAATGACGTTTTGATTTTTCTGTGTACGAAAAGTCCTGTAATCAAAGTGTAGTAAAAAGTGTTTCTATTGTATCATTGTTGACAATAATCATAATTTTTAACCGACTTCAAAAATAGGAGGAGGTTCTCAATTCGATTGTATATATACTCCTGCCATAGTTTTGGAAAAAAAATACTTATAATATTATATTACTATGGTTTTTTTTTTGCCTAATTATAAAGAACATGGTTCTCAATAATACATTACAATCTAGCCTACAAGACTATTAAGTAATTTTAATCTACCTTATTTTTCTACGTTATTTAAGTTTGTTATCTAAGAATAATGTCTATCGCATTTACTTAGATTATGGAATATAATACCTTGAAATAAACAGAATATTTTATATTTAATTCTCAAGAGTATTTCTGAAACTTGAACGAGTTATAGATCTTTTGAGACGCATTTCAGTTACAAAGAGCGTCAATATTGCAATTTATATCCTGTGGGAGCCACCCGTCAGCTTCCATAAAAAACAGATCGAATGCGCTAGATAGGATGTTTTGAACGTTTATGTGACCCAGAAAAAAAAAAAGACTTATAATAAAACAAGTTTAACCGGATTACATCGCGTATATTATTTAAATTGGTTTTTCTGACGTTTCGAAAGCTTTGCATAGGGACTTAGTCATTTTCAAAATTTTATTCATGAGTAATGTTTGCGGTCAATACATTTTTTTTATAGTATATATAGGATGGCGAAACGAGCTAAGGGCCACCTGATGTTAAGTGGTTACCTTTGCTCATTACAACTGCAATACCACCTTTTTTTTTGTTTTCGGGTGGAAATCCTCATGGATACCCTCCGTCTGGGGACGGCGGAGGGGTATGTCAGACTCTTACCGACTAAAACCACACGGTGGCCATCCTCTGCACAAAATAGAGGAGCTCCGGGAACTCCATTGGACCGCGCCAGTGCTCCTCTAGTGCTACGCCTTTGGCGCGTCCCGGGAAAACAATATTGTTTTCCCCACAGCAGCTCACGACCACCACGTACTGCTGTCCTCCCCAGGGTCACTTAATAGACGCCTCGAGTCCCCTAACTCTTAGCGTCCACGATCCCGAAGGTCCCCTGCCAGATGTAGCGGCAGGGTTGCGGCCCATAGCCCTATCTGGGCCTTGCGCCAGGGCGGTTGCCTCCCCGGCGCCTCCTTCTCCGAGCGGGATCGGCCCTCTCCACCTAGGCTGTTGCCTAAATGGTACCGCAAGTCAGTTCGCCAAACTGAAACATGAAGATGGAAAGTCTCATGTGATTGTAATTTCACCGACACCCGTACCGTTCAGACCGAAACACAGCAATGCAAGCAATGTAAACTATTTGGCGGAGAAGTAGGTACGGTGGTAGTACTCCCCCGGACAATAAATAAATAATCATTTTTAGGCAAATTATATTGTTTCGTGTGGTGACGGACACAAAGAATAACACCTTATCTCACTGTATCTCTTCTTGTGGGTGTCATAAAAGGCGACTAAGGGGTTCACCAGAGAATGGGCAGCAGCGTTTCTTGAGTATTTATTCAACCATATGGATCGCCAGCCCACCGATTATAGCATATCCGCTCCCTTTCGGGAAGGCATACGTGGGACACTCAGAAAGTTTTGCGAAACTAAAAAAAATTGTACTATACGTACATATATTTTTATCAAATCTTTTCAAAGTACTTTCCACCAGCCTCTATACAAAGATTCATGCGCCTAAACCAGTTTTCAAAACACTTTTTCGAGTCCGCCGCAGACACCTCGTTTACAGCCTGCTCGAACGCAGCCAGCGCATCTTCCGGCGACGAAAATTGTATCCCTTTGAGCTGATTTTTTATTTTTGGGAATAAAAAGAAGTCACACGGTGCTAGATCAGGGCTGTAAGGAGGGTGACCCAGGAGTTTGACTGGCGTGCTGTCCAGGAAGTCCCTCGTTTTGAGTGCGGTGTGCGCAGGTGCATTGTCGTGGTGGAGCAGTAGCCCGCGGAGCCCTGTGTTTGGTCGCTTGTTGCTTATAACAGAGAAAACTTCTGGCAAACATTTGGTAGTATACCATTCGGCATTAATGCTTCTTTGATCCCGTAAGGGAATTGATACCAAGTGGCCAGTCAAATTAAAAAAGCTAGCGATCAAAATCTTACCCCCGCTTCTAGATCGCTTCACTTTGGTAGGCGTTGGCTCATTTTGAAACACCCAAACAGTCGACTGGCGCTTGGTTTCTGGGTCGTATTGATAAATCCAGGACTCATCACCTGTAACGATGTCGTAAACACGCCGAGACGAGCCTGCTTCAAATTTTTTAAGCATATCACGGCACCATTCCACCCGGGCCTGCTTCTGAGCATCGGTGAGGTTGTGCGGCACCCAGCGTGATACTATCCTCCTCACGCGAAGATGGCTGTGTAGAATCTCGTGAACGCTTCCCGATCCAATCTTCAATATGTGTTGAATCTCCTGATATGTAATTCGCCTATTGTCTTGGATTAAATTTTTCACTGCTAGCACGTTTTCTTCGGTAACAGCCGTCAAAGGGCGACCGCTTCTTTCGTCATCCCCCAAAGTTGGTCGACCGCGCTTGAATTCGTTATACCAACGATACACGGTTGCCTTGGAAGGGCCTTCATCCATGAATGCCATTTGAAGTCTATCGTACGATTCATCCGGTTTCAGGCGACACTTGAAATCGTATAAAATCATAGCTCTAAAATGTTCCCGGCGCAGATCCATATTTCAGTGAGACACAATACTTTGAATTAACTCGCAAAAAATGTGGAGGGAAATTTTGAAATTGGAACTTACTTATTTTTACTTATAAATAATCATATTTTCGAAAAACATTATAACTGGCCAGTCTCCCATATATAAAAACTTTTTTTCGCAATACTTTCTGAGGGGCCTGGTATATGTTCATTAGTGGACTTCTTTCGGCTGAAATGATGATGATGGAGCAAATCACAGTGCCTTATTTTATTTAAAGAAGAATGCTAGCTAAAACGACGAAATATTCTTCCATAGCAAATGGACAGACAGACGATTAGACGAAGTATATCTGATTTTTATTTAAAAAAACTAAGTTTTTCATTCTTGTTATACGATTGCAAACTTTGACTCCCATATTACTACATCTTATTATTCATGACCTGATATTCGTTCGTCTCTGATAAATCTTCTTCTATTCATACGAAAGCTATGTTCTTAAAACCGCAAGAAGATATAACTTTCCGAGTCAAACGTCAGAAGAAATCACGTCATATCCTTGAGTTAACATCAGTCAAAAATCATAAGGATTAGCGCACACCGTCGGAGTTGCGGTGAAGAGCAGAGCACTAGTTGCAACCGATTCTTATTGAATAATATTCTTATAATCCATTGTGAGAGGAATAAAAGAATAATTTATTATTATTCCATTTATTCATTATATACACTTATCAATTACATTTTTAAACATTTTTTAAACAAATAAAAAACAAAAAAACATTTAAAAATATAAAAAATAATAGCCCACCGGCATCGGGAACAGGGTCCAAGCTACCGGTGGTCAGAGCCTCAGAGAGAGGAACCTAAAAAATAAAAACCTAATAAATGATTATTATTATTATTATTGACCGCCACTTATGGATCATTTATGGACACACAGTGCATCAGGCAGCACGTCGCGCGGGACGTCACTCAATCTTCTGTTTACGGAGAGGCGGTGCGTGAAGCATGGCGATACCAGAGACGGGGCACGCGCGTGCTGCAGCAAGCACTGGATATCAAAAAACACTTCTGCGTGAACGCTCTCATACATGGCCATACGTTTGAATAATGTGCGCGACGCGCAGCTTGTCCATAAACGAGACCTATAGGTTATGTAGAGATCAAGCGAGTCCGCGTTCGGCAGCTGCCTTATTAGCGGTGCACCAAACAGTTGCAGTAACTGAACACGTGCAGCTTGCATGCAGCGCATTCGTCAGATCTGTACACATACTTGGACGTTTGTAGCCGCTCCACTTTGAGCCTTACATTGCGATTTTATTTCACTGCTCCAATATTGATCTTATGTAATGTCGTATGTTTTAGTGCTATGTCGTATGAAAATAAAGTTGAATTTCAATTGTTACTAAATATGCTACTTCACTGGCACTCCGTCGATGTGTGTTGACCCTAAATCAAACTGATGAACTTTGATAGAATATTCCATTTTCTAGTTAGAAATACCTACAAGTTTCTGATCCTTTGACTTCCAGCACCGCAATCATCCATTTACTTTGTGACTGAGTAAGTTTGCAAGAAATCTCAAGCTAACTCTTTGCATTTTTTCTTTGCTATGAAGGATGCTATAAGATCTAAGATTCAAAAGGCACAGCTGTGGTTGTGGATTCCTCAGCTGTGTTCAAACAGGTTCTTTTTATTTTTGAGTATATTAAAATGTTAATATTTGAATGAGTAATTAGTTTTGTTTTTCCGCACTGACCAGTAAGCCTGAGATGAGGTATAAACGTTCTTCAAAATTGTCTTTGGTATAAACAAAGTTTTGCATGAGAACACAGTCGTAAAATGTTTTTGGTATTCTGAATGCTTTCCTTGAAAACTGGAAGAAACTAGCACGGGATCTTGGTAAGTATCTAAATCTGCGCATAAATTTAGGAATGAGACAGCACAGACTCAAAAAATATTGTGTTCCGCCTGCACCGTCCGATCAGTCAAGTCCCGTGACGGTGGCACGTTGTGATCCGCGCGCGCCAATCATAACATAACATCACGCCTGTATTTCCCCGAAGGGGTAGGCAGAGGTGTAATAATACACCCACATTTCGCCAGTTATGTTATAGTCCCATGTAATAGGGGGCGAGCCTATTGCCATTAACCGGGCACAAATCCATACTCCGGGCTGCTACTGAGAATTTCCTAATGAAAAAACCCAATAACACTTTGCCCGACCCGGGAATCGAACCCAGGACCCCATGCTCAGCAGTCGCGCTTGCGACTACTAGACCAACGAGGCAGTCTATCGCGCGCCAATCAAGAGGAGGTTATGCCCGATGTGATGCCACACGGGGAGAAGGGGCCAGCCTATTAGTGGCAAGCCAGGACCTGCCGGGGATACATTTTAGTTTGTATTACTGACCAAAACCAAAAAGTCTCCTACAAAATTCATGACACAAACTAAATCATTCCGCGAAGTAAAAATCCCACATAATGCACAGACTCGTTGAAAGTTGATTATATTATTCATTAAACAGCGACGTTTCATGTAGGTAGCGTGAAGCATAAGTGTAGGGTAAAGGAGACATCTCATATGTTAGAAGGAATTACCAAGGTATCACAAACTAGGTGGGTTATTATGGGCATTATCAGGCTTTGATTCTCGTGAGGAGTATGGAGCATGGCAATGAATGAATGAATATTTCTTGAATGAAAACACTGTATGTAATATCTGTTTTTTAGGGTTCCGTAGTCCTACAAGGAACCCTTATAGTTTCGTCATGTCCGTCCGTCTGTCCGTCTGTCCGTCTGTCCTAATCCTTTACAGCTTAATAACTTCTACAGTTATAAACATAAGTAAATGAAATTTTGTTAAAAAATAGTCTGCATATAGATCTCAATTTTAAAAGAATAAATAAATAGTTTTTACGTTCTTTAGGGGTGGCGCCCATACATGTGAAATGGGGAAAAAAAATATTTTTTCGCTGCACCCCCTCGTGTGGGGCCTAGCCCGCCAAAGTGGCTTGCAATGTGTCCCCCCCCTGCCATTTCTAAACTATGCAATGTAGAAACTTATAATCTTCCACATTGATAGACCTTTGTGAAAACTCTCTTTTAAAATTATTTTGATTATAATGTGATTATAATTTTTTGAATTATAGACAGAAAACTGAAAAATACTTAAAAAGTCCTAGTTCAAAGGTCATTGACCTTAGAGAAAAATTATAGTAGCAAATAATGCTCTTTTAGCTACTTTCTATTTGAAAAAATCACAAAAAGTAACAGACATGACAGACTTCTTAAATTTGGCTTCTTGAATTTATCGCTAGATGGCGCTACTAACAACACGCTCTGAGTCGTGAATGCTGCCGATTATTGCAAAAACTAAAATAGCCATGATTAATATTCGATTTGATTCGTTTGTAATTACACCTACTTAAGGAACCCTATAATACTGAGCATGGCCCGACATGCTCTTGGCCGGTTTTATTCCATAAAGTTATTATACTTTACGTCAGTATACAAATGTCTTTGGTTTTTCCATACTTGTCTTATGTACTAAACAATCCTGGCATGTATTTTTATTGTAATTCAATTCAATAATAATTATTAAAAGACATTAAGTTAACAATTTCACACACTAAATAACATTTTTTAACCTAATTACATGTGCAGAACTAGAAATTATATTTTATCAATAGTTATTTGAAAAAAGATACATGCCAAGATTGTTTAGTAAATAAGACAAGATAGAAAAAACATACCGTATATTACGTTGAAGGATTAAAGGTCATAGTGGCTCTAGAGGCAATGACGCAGCGGATGAACTCGCTAGGAGGGGATCGAGTACAGACGCGGTAGGACCTGAACCCATAATACCTCTCCCCTTCGGTCATTTTCGTACTCTGGTAAGGAAACGCACTAGAGACAAACACAACTACTCCTGGATAAACCACGAGGTATGCAGACAGGCTAAGGAAGTACTACCCGTCATCGACGGTAAGATCACCAAACAGCTCCTCCGGCTGTCAAAACAACATCTACGTACGGTGACAGCCGCCTACACCGGACACGGTTCATTTAACAAACACCTCTTTGTCATAGGTGTGACTGACAGTCCTCTGTGCAGAGCCTGCATGGAGACAGAGGAAACAGCGGCCCACGTGCTTCTCAACTGCCCGGAGGTCGCCGCATACAGGGCTAAGTACTTCGGAGATCCGGGTACTCTCCGAGAGACAGTCAGCAACATCAAGCGTTTGCTGGCCTTCCTCGAGGAGCTGGGGTGGCTCGAGTAAACAAGTTATTCCCACCCACATGCAAAATACACGCCAAGCGTGGAGTTGCGGAAAATGGCCCGTTATACCAATACCAATACCAAAAAAATACGTTGAAGGATAACAGGACAAATCGAATCTTTGCGAAAATTCTAGAATGATTGCAAAAGACCGGATAGTTTGAATCTCTGAACGACTTTCGTTATCATACGAGCTATTGCCAGGATCATTGGAAAAATCCCAGTTTGTTTAGGATGATTGGAAACTTGAACGCTGATTGGTTAATCTACGAGTCGTTTTATAACATCTTCATTCTGATTGGTCAGAACATGGCTCAAAAGGTAATGGAATGTAGCTTTTAAGCCTATCAGCGTATCCGTCAGCGCATAACGTACATATTGGCCAATCAGCGCTCATTACGTGAGCGATTATTCGCGACTAACGTAAGATAAGCCGGAATATTGCAATGATCCTAAAAATAGCTCGGGTGATAACGAAAAGCTTTCTTAGATTCCAATTACCCGGTCCTTTGCAATCTTCCTAGGATTTTCGCAAAGACCCGATTTCTCCAATTATCCTACGACATATACAATTTCAAATTATTCCGTTACTACTGAAAATAAAATTGTAATAGTTATAGTCTGTGGTCTAGTGGTTCGAGGGTCGGACTGCTGATCACGAGGTCGTGGGTTCGATTCCCACAGGACACAAATATTTGTGTGATGAACCTAAGT
Organism: Asteroscopus sphinx; assembly: GCA_949699075.1. Taxonomy (NCBI): domain Eukaryota; kingdom Metazoa; phylum Arthropoda; class Insecta; order Lepidoptera; family Noctuidae; genus Asteroscopus; species Asteroscopus sphinx. The sequence goes on from OX453009.1 coordinate 6,059,806, forward strand.
GTTTGTATTGGTCTGGGTGTTTCTAATGTATTGTAAGTATGTATTTACAAAAAAAAAAAGTATGTAAGTATTTTATCCATTGTCTAGTTCCCATATCACAAGCTCTGCTTAATTTGGGACTAGATCGTGCTGTGTAAACATGTCCTGAAGATATTTATTTATTTTATTTATTTATTAATCATCCTCCTCGCCTTTTTCCCATTTATATCGGCTGTTCCATCTATCCCTACCAAGGTATCCCCACTGGTAGGGATAGATGGAAAATCATTCTCTATCCCTACCAGTACTAATAAAGTACCAGTACCAGTAGTAGGGATAAGTGGAATTGTTTTTTCCATCTATCTCTCCCGGCGAACGACTGGTAGGGATAGTTGGAATTGCATTCCATTCATCCCTACCTGTAGGGCTAGGGGTCAGCTTCCAATCTAACCAGATGCGGCTGAAAATCAGTATTTTACACAGAGCGTCTGCCGTCAGACCACCACATCCAAGTTACTGGGTAATATTGATATTCTGAGGTAAGACCAGTTGTCAGACTTTCAGGCTTCTAACTACCCGTAATGACTGCCACAGATATTTGTATGATATCCGGGACTGACAGCTTAACGTACTCTGCGAGGCACGGAGGGGTCTCGACGTGTAACGATACGGTCACCCATCCACAGACTGAACGAGACAAGCGCAGCTTAAAGTGCATGTAGTATCCAAGTGGCGCCCCCATCATTAAAAATATTATTACTCGCTGAATTCATTTATCGAAAATTCATTTTTAACAATTGATGTACAGCCCCCTAGCCAAGGTGACAATCTACAATTGTCAACGCTATAGAAAACAATCAAAATGTATGGGAATGACATATCTCAACGAATGACTTTTTCGTCAGGCAGGTACTGTTGTTTAATCAGAAACTATTAACTCTGTATATTATAGTTCACTCTAGTTGTAGATAGAAAAAGTACCAAAAACGGCCACTTTTGGCACTTTTTCTATCTACAACTAGGTTGCATTAAAAGAGCCTCCACGAGTGTTTTTTTTTCGCGATATTAGGCCAGTCATAATAATATTATGACCAGGGATTTACGATACACGTTGTATTATAAAAAAAGTACTTTTGGTGAATAGTAAAAAAACTACTTAGTGCAAATTCTCCGTGAGATGTTGTCACAAATACGTTGAAAACGTGAAGTTGAGACTGTAAAAACTTGAAAACTACTCAGACTCGCATCGAAATACCTTGAATATAAAACGAGTTCTCAATAAACCCAATATTTCCTGTATTGCTATCGTGGAAATATCTAACAGCCCCTTTTGACCAGTCCTCTTCAATCCACTCAGTGTGAACGCTCTGTTATGTGACGTCACAGTAGTTCTATACGTCGTGCGCTCGCCAAGAGGATTACCGCAATACAAAGTGCGGTGAGCCATTTTCAGGTGCTTTCGTACCAAATGTTTGTAAAGGTGAGTGGAGGCTTAGAATTATGATAAAGTTTAGATTAAAACTATAGGTGTTGGATGTATATATGCGAAAAACGGCCACTTTTGGCACTTTTTCTATCTACAACTACAACGAACTATAATTTACAGAGCTTATAGTTTCTGATTAAACTACAGTACCTGTACTTCAATTTTTTTAAACGAATTTTCGATAAACTATGTATTCAGTAAGTAATGTATTTTTCTCCCACTTGCTCGGAAATTGGTTCATTATTCAAAAAAACCGGCCAAGAGCATGTCGGGCCATGCTCAGTATTATAGGGTTCCTTAAGTAGGTGTACAAACGAATCAAATCGAATATTAATCATGGCTATTTTAGTTTTTGCAATAATCGGCAGCATTCGCGACTCGGAGCGTGTTGTTAGTAGCGCCATCTAGCGATAAATTCAAGAAGCCAAATTTAAGAAGTCTGTCATAGTTACTTTTTGTGATTTTTTCAAATAGAAAGTAGCTAAAGGAGCATTAATTGCCATAACATTTTTTCTCTAAGGTCGATGACCTTTGAACTAGGACGTTTTAAGTATTTTTCAGTTTTCTGTCTATAACTCAAAAAATTATAATCACATTATACTCGAAATAATTTTAAATGAGAGTTTTCACAAAGGTCTATCAATGTGGAAGATTATAAATTTCTACGTTGCATAGTTTAGAAATGGCAGGGGGGGGGACACATTGAAAGCCACTTTGGCGGGCTATATTTCGCAGATCGTTCACCTGATAAAAAAGTGATGTATGAAACATTACCTTCATTTTAGTAGACCTATTCAATGATACCCCACACGAGGGGGTGCAGTGAAAAAATTTTTTTTTCCCCATTTCACATGTATGGGCGGCACCCCTAAAGAACGTAAAAACTATTTATTTATTCTTTTAAAATTGAGATCTATATGCAGACTATTTTTTAACAAAATTTCATTTACTTATGTTTATAACTGTGGAAGTTATTAAGCTGTAAAGGATTAGGACAGACGGACAGACGGACAGACGGACAGACGGACAGACGGACAGACGGACAGACGGACGGACATGACGAAACTATAAGGGTTCCTTGTAGGACTTCGGAACCCTAAAAAAGAATACAACAATCGGCTCTTTTCCGTACGCAACGAAATAACAGGCCGGTAATATCCAACAGGACGATAATAGATATTACTGGACACTTTTTATTTTTGAAATTATGCTACCGAGGTTTTTAAGTACACACTTACATAAATTAGGTGTTTTTAGGTACAAAATATTTATCTATTATACAAGAACAGCGCACGGGCGAATTGGTGTGAATGAAAATGAAATACTGTTGAATTAATTTGTGTTGTGTTTCCTCGCAAATGATAGAAAAGTTCTATACAAGTTTAGGCCGAAATAGCAATTAACGGCCTCGTTTAGTTAAAAAGGACTCGGCTTGCGCCTCGTCCTTTCAAAATCACTTAGGAAGTACTCGGCTTCACCTCGTACTTCCAATATTACTCGGCCGTAAATTGCTTCATTTCAGGCCTCGTCAGTAATGTACTATTGTACTGATGGCGGCCACTTGGCTGCTACATTCCCCTTGAATTATTTTTATTTTTTGGGACATTTTTACACAGCACCATCTACTCCCAAACTAAGCAGAGCTTGTGCTATGTGTACTAGACAATAAATATAATACTAATATACTTTTTTTTTTGGAAATACATACTTATAATACATTAGAAACACCCAGACCAACACAAACACTTATAACTTCTTAGGTTTTCGCGATCACTACACATTATAATAAAACAAAGTACATAAAAAAAAAATATACGCGATTTAATCCGGTTAAACTTTGTTTTATTACAAACACTTATGTTCATCACACAAATATTTGTGTCCTGTGGAATCGAACCCACGACCTCGTGATCAGCAGTCCGGCCCTCAAACCACTAGACCACAGACGCCGTCAATATAAATCACAAAAATCCATTTCGAAAAGCAAAAACAAAACAGGTACAGCAAAGCTATCTAAATGTTACAAAAAAGGTGTCCCAAAACAAAGATGGTTTCCTTAATAAAAGCGTCTACGTAGACCGTTATCGGCCACAGCTACAAATTCGGTGTCGTAGACGTCGTAGCGTCGTAGCAGTGCTACGCTGCTACGAGACGTGACTAATGTACATGTGATCTTCGATGAGGTCACAGTGCAACGCTTTGTGACAAACGAAACTCCGGATTTTAGCAGAGAAGACTTAGTTGGACGTGATTTGTTCTGGAGGATAAAAGTTTTTGTCTCTTTACAGTGTGGAAGCCTTTTGAATCTACAATTTAGTATGCTTGATAAACTTGTACTTTTTTGCGGCGATTATGGCATACATATTCCCCCTTTTGGGGAGGCCTATAATGTCCAGCAGTGGACGTCTTTCGAATGAAATGATGATGATGATGATGATGATGATGAGTAGTTATTTGAATAAAGAGACATGCCGAGATTGTTTTCTAAATAAGACAACTTATTTTTTTCTAATTTTTTGCTTTTCTGTGGTCTTGTATGCTAATAAAATAATTCTGATATATCCTGCCACAATATAACTTTTTAACTAAATGCAGCAAAATGTACCCATCTAGTGAATGGCTTGTATCTGTGATACAATGTTCTACATCAGTCCAAAAAAAAAAACAAAAAACGATTTTGTCAATGAGTAAGGTTTCGTCTAATCGTAAATTGCTCGCCCTTCCACCCAATGTGTCATACGAAACTGACATTATTCTGTAACTTTAATGGATGTGCACACAATTTTGGAATAGACGAACTCTACTCGAATTAAACAGATAGAAGAAAATCTTTGTTGGTAAATGAATATATGTGGTGGTCTTCAAGGCTCGAGTGAATAGGTTTTTGTTGGGCAAACGTGTCCCATCGTCAATTATACATACATACTTTTGGGACATTTTACACTACACCATCTAGTCCCAAACTAAGCAGAGCTTGTACTATGGGTACTAGACAATGGATACAATACTTATATACTTTTTTTTTGTAAATACATACTTATAATACATAAGAAACACCCAGCCCAACACAAACACTTATGTTCATTACACAAACATTTGTGTCCTGTGGGAATCGAACCCACGACCTCGTGATCAGCAGCCCGACACTCGAACCACTAGACCACAGAGGTCGTCAATTATACCATTGCTTAACATCATGTGAGGTGGCGGTCAAACGCAAGCCCTTTACGAATAAAAAAAAACAATAACTACCCTAAACAGTTCTTCATCAGACCCAAAGTTGTCATAATAATCTCAACGCGGCGAATAAAACTTGGTGACTTTAGGCCAAACGTGACCATTGACTTCGGATTGCCCCTTTGTTACATTTCAAAGAACCGCAGTGGAAAATTTTCATTGTTTTCGAAAGTCAGTTGACTGTTCGTGCTTTCGATAACAGCGGTGTTGGACTGATAAGTTTGAATTTAGAGGGTGTGCGGGTAGTAAGGGACTTCTGTTGTCAGTAATTAAGGGTTAATAGGAGTTTGGGGAAGTATTTTGATAGTGGTTAAGAGAGTTACAGAATCCCGTTCTATTTATTAAAAGCCTATATTTTTGTAGTTGTAGTTAAGCATAGATTTTCGTTGTTTAAATCGATATATTTTTGATGACCTCTGTGGTCCAGTCGTTCGAGCGTCGGACTGCTGATCACGAGGTCGTGGGTTCGATTCCTACGGGACACAAATATGTATGTGATGAATATAAGTTTTTGTATTGGTCTGGGTGTTTCTTTTGTATTTATTATAAGTATTTACAAAAAAAAAAGTATACAAATATTATATTAGTAATAAGTTATCTATAATCTTTAGTACAAGCTCTGCTTAGTTTGGGGCTAGATTGTGCTGTGTAAAATGACCTAAAATATTTATTTTATTTTATTTTTATTATTTGTGTCCCTCACCATACAACAAACCGCGAATTAAATGCATTTCAGCAATGATTTTGCTCCTACTCTATCTTGAAAAAGGAAACACATATACCTATACAAGCTGACGCTTGACTGAAACTCTGACGAGTTTGTGAGATTGTAGTGCATACTATGAACTATAAAAATAAGGTTAACCTATACATGTGTAGTGGAGTACATGCGTACGAAAGAGATGCAAATATGAAATAAATCAATGTGCAATACTTCCTTTGCCTAAGGGCGCAATCCCATTAAGAGCTATTAGTAAGCTATTAACTATTAGATAGTTTGTTAATAAACATTTTGCCAATAGCGGTCATATTATTTGGTGAGCTACTTACTATAAAACAGTTAAATATCGTTGTTATGCTCATAGAGGTCAAATTACGAGCGAGTAGATACTACAACTCTAGTCACAGTAGCTGAGCTGGAATTTTAATAGTTAATAATGTGACCCAAAAACTAGTAAACTATTATATTGCCCTTTCTGTCTAACCTTGTAGATTAAAATACAGTTCGCTCTTCTTGAACTACAAAACAGCTCCTATCTACTAATTAATAAAAAAAAAGGTTTCCAAACGTTGTCTGGAAGAAATTGCCTAGTGCGATAAGACCGCCCATTGTACTTACATAATCTTTCTGTAAACTACTGTCTTTGTTTTCGTTTGGTGTATGTACAATAAAAAATATAATAAATAAATAATAGTTCGCAATGGGACCGCGCCCTAACTCTCATAAATTAAATCAGTTTCTACTGGGTACTGGGTGGTCAGGGTGGTACGAAACCCTTAGTGCGAGTCCAACTCACACTTGGCAGGTTTTTATGTATTCATATAGCAATGCCAGAATAAAATGTGATAAAAGCAGAAGGGCTTCATAAAAATCGTAACAGGTGACATTTTGTACTTTGCCACTAAAGAAATAAAGATTTACGGTCGGTCTTTCAATAGCCAGTTATTTTTTATCTGAGGAATAAGTTTGACCTTTTGATAGTTGTATAGAAAATCTGTCAAAACGTCACATTTATTCCTCAGTTAAAAGTTATCAGACTATTGAAATACCGGCCCTTAATGTTACATATTTAATTAACACTTTGTTCCAAATCAGTCAATTCACTAAAACAAAATGGTTTTACCTAAAATACCCGTCCAATGCAGAGCCGTGTTCCCCGAAGCTCTCTAATTAAAATGTACCCTCAGGAAAAACTTGGCGATAAAACGCAAATGTTGCCATGTCAATCCTAAGGCTGATTTATGAATGGTTTCCATTTGCACGAATGTAACAAATTAGTTTATTGCAATTTGAATTTCGGATACGGACGCGTATATTTCTAGCTGTTTTTGGAAATAAGTTCCATATACCTTTTAAAAAAGACGTGTGGCACTCGGAGACTGCCGCGGTAAAGCTATTGCATAGCATTTTTTATGTAAATACAAAGAGGAGGTGCCCTAACGCCGAAACTCTAAGCAGGCATGAGTCACCAGATTGCGGGGTGAAGAGGGGGATTACGCATGCGCAGTAACGCCGATACAACCAATGCCACCTAGAGGCGATTTGCAGAACTAAAGAGACAAGCGTGATATTTCAAAAAGTCATTAAAAGTTCTGCTATTCATCGATATATGGCAAAACTAAAAAGTATCACCGCTGTGCCGGACGGAGTGGGGGGTGTTAGGGTATTTTCGTTACGGAATTTCTGGATTCGGTCTCCACGCTCAAGGCCCGCGATAAAAGCTATGCAATAGCTTAAGCGCAGTAACGCCGATACAACCAATGCCACCTAGAGGCGATTTGCAGAACTAAAGAGACAAGCGTGATATTTCAAAAAGTCATTAAAAGTTCTGCTATTCATCGATATATGGCAAAACTAAAAAGTATCACCGCTGTGCCGGACGGAGTGGGGGGTGTTAGGGTATTTTCGTTACGGAATTTCTGGATTCGGTCTCCACGCTCAAGGCCCGCGATAAAAGCTATGCAATAGCTTAAGCGCAGTAACGCCGATACAACCAATGCCACCTAGAGGCGATTTGCAGAACTAAAGAGACAAGCGTGATATTTCAAAAAGTCATCAAAAGTTCTGCTATTCATCGATAGATGGCAAAACTAAAAAGTATCACCGCTGTGCCGGTCGGAGTGGGGGGTGTTGGGTTATTTTCGTTACGGAATTTCTGTATTCGGTCTCCACGCTCAAGGCCCGCGACAGAAGCTATGCAATAGCTTAAAAAATTCTCATCCATAAAATTATGTCTCGTTTCACCTAATTTCATATGTGCACTTTACGAAACTTCACACTGTATATACACCTGCATACATGTATTTGTTCCCGGATCATTCATCTATGTTAGGGCAAACACTGACTAATGCACTTCCCTTGTCGCGGTCCCATCGCTCAATCTGCTCTTCAATTTGTCCAATTTGGAAGTCACAACACGCATGCTTGGTGCTGGTCTGTCATATGATGGTGAAAGGTTTTGTGGCAAGATTGATTGAGTGCAATGTTATACATATGTATATCATAATGTTATGTGCCGTAGAATAATCGGGCAAATTGAATCTTTGCGAAAATCCTAGGATGTTTGCAAAAGACCGGATAATTGGAATATCAGGAAGATTTCGTTATCATACGAGCTATTATTAGGATCATTGCAAAAATCCCAGTTTGTTTAGGACGATTGGAAATTTGAACGCTGATTGGGTAATCTAAGAGTCGATTTATAATATCTTCATTCTGATGAAACAAAGTTTAACCGGATTAAATCGCGTATATTATTTAAATTGGTTTCCCTGACGTTTTGAAAGCTTTGCAGCATTTCGTGGTCGCAGGTAGACTAAGATGACAATCGTCTTTACAGATATTTCTAAAAAAATATTTTAATCTACCCTACAATATTTATTAATTAAAATCCAATTAATTTTATTTATTAATTATTGAGGCTATTGAAATTAAAAAAACATCCTAATTTTAATAGAGAAGATGGTTGGCAGCTACCACCTGTTTGGAACCCAGTCCTAAAAATAATCAAGTCCCAAACAGCACACAACACTGTAAAAGATAATGATATTGTGAGTGATTACTGCGTGCATCGAAACGATTTTAATAATATTTATCTTATCTTATCTTATCTTATTCAACCCCCTTTTGGGAGAGGCCTATATCCAGCAATGGACATCTTTCGGCTGAAATTATTATGATGATGAACCAATTAACTGATTTTACTTAGAATACACCTTAAAAGTGGGCTACAATTGTTGATTACAAACCAATTCATCACAATTTATGCCTATACGCTTACCTACAGGCTGACAAGAGGTCATTCGTAAATCGAAATCGGTATGGAAAACGAGAATTGCCGTCAGTTTAATACCGAAAATTAATAAATATAGACGTAACATTAATTGGAGTGGATACGCGAGGGGATCGAGAAAATTGTTACGAGCTACATTCTTTTATTAAAACGCGTACATTTTTAATTATTTTGGTGGAAGCACTGACGAGTGAAGTGAGACATAGGTGCCGTGGAGTGGTACTTTATGTAAAATTTTCATGGTTTCCGTTTTGTCAACTCGACTTTTACTAAATTTTAGGAGGGTTTCATGGCTATACGATAACCGCGTAGTCTGCGATCTGCGGGGTTAAACTACGCTAGATGCGGTCAGTCCTTGGATGGGTGACCGTTTCGTCATGGAGACCCCTTCGTGCCTCGGAGAACACGTTAAGCTGTCGGTCCCGGTTGATATCTGTGGCAGTTGTTACGAGTAGTAAGAAGCCCGTATATCTGAAAACTGTATTTTTTTTTGGGACATTTTTACACATTACCATCTAACTAAGCAGAGCTTGTGCTATGGGTACTAGACAATGGATATAATACATATATACTTTTTTTTTGTAAATACATACTTATAATACATAAGAAACAACCAGACCAACACAAACACAAATATTTATCACACACACAAATATTTGTGTCCTGTGGGAATCGAACCCACGACCTCATGATCAGCAGTCCGACACTCGAACCACTAGACCACAGAGGTCTCAAACGTCGTCGTCGTTTAACCTGAAGGTATCGATCGGTATCACCCAATAAATGAATTACGGAGTTTTAATGGTAGCCGCTCCGTGTAAAATACTGATGTTCAGCCGCTTTAGGCGAGATTGGAAGCCATCCCCAACATAATTGGGAAAAAACGCGGAAAAACAAGTTTTCCTTATTTTAGAGTAGATTTTGACGTCATTTATAGACAGCACTAGGTCTATGATCAGCAATTGGTTCATACATACATTTGACCAATAATGAACTGCTTTTCATTCGTTCGGGAATCTAGCGAAAAAATTGAGGAATTTTTGTAATTCATGTTAAGCTCTAATTGTAGAACATACAATATCACCATTTCTCTGTGTGTGTATTAATTTAATAAATAAATAATCAAAGTTCTTTTATTAATGGTAGCTTGCAATTGTCTACTACCAAGATTAAGGCAAGATTGATTTCCAGTGAAACCCCCAAGAATATACAAGGCGAATTTGAAAAGTCAGAGAGTTCAATCAAGGCACCTAGGTCTTACCTTTATTTTTCAGGTAGAAATCTTCATGGATACTCTTCGTCTGGTGAAGGCGGAGGAGTATGTCAGACTCCTACCGACCAAAACCACACGGTAGCCATCCTCAGCACAAAATAGAGGAACTCTGGGAACTCTAGTGGACCAAGCCAGTGCCTCTTGATTTCTACGCCTTTGGAACCTCCCGGAGAAACGACATTGTACTTTTTAGGGTTCCGTACCCGAAGGGTGGCAAACGGGACCCTATTACTCTCGCTACGCTGTCCGTCCGTCCGTCCGTCCGTCCGTCTGTCTGTCACAGGGCTGTATCTTTTGAATGATATTAGGTATTCGGTTGAAATTTTCTCAAAATATGTGTTGCTATGAGGTGTATCACGACAAATAATAAAAACAAAAATGGGTCCCCATACAAGAAACCTCAAAAAACATGGATTTTTTTCAACGTTTTTGTTCCAGCTCTATCTTCAAAACGGTAGTACATATCAGCGACAAAATTTGTCAGATAATTGACAATTTTTTTTTTATTTTTTTTATTTTTTTTGTGCATATTATGTAGTTTAGCAACAAATACTAAAAATATGACAAACATAGACATATGTGGTGGTACCTGCGTAAGAAAGAAATGCAAAAATTCACATTTAGCACACTGTGCGTTAATGTCTTCTGATGAACTGTCGTAAATTAAATCAGTTTCTATGGGTTATAAGGTCGATGGATGGTACGGAACCCTTACTGTGCGAATTCGACTCGCACTTGGCCGGTTTTTTTTCAGTTCTTCTTCTGTCGTATCAACATGAGCTATAAAATGATATAGCTCATGTCGTGGGAAAAGATTAGACAGTCAGCAGGTTGGTAGCGGGGCTGACTGCCCAAGGTGCACCGAACGATCAAGTAAATTTTGCCACTCGTGCAGGTTCTTTTAATGCTTGTTTAGTTAATCCCATTATAAGATAAGTAAGTTATTACTTTCTATAACACATGCTTGCTAATGTACTAATATGCTTTGTTAAAGCCACCATAAATCATGATAATATGATTTATTGTCAAGACAATTACATAATGCTCTGGTTATTAACACAATGATATAATACATACATTCAAGCGTATATATGGAGGGTGGGAGAGAGAGAAGGACCTAAGAATAGATGAATAAATTACGTGAAGAATTATATGCATTAAAAAGGAGTTAGTGATAAAATGACGGCTGATAGAGGAAAATGAAAGAAGAATACGTATTGCGCCGACGCCAAGTAATTTGGGACAATGACGGGAAGATGATGAGTCATAGGTGCTCGTCCGGAGAAGTCAAAGACATTTCCATACTGACGGTATAATAACTCTATGTTTTCATACACTAGTATGAAACTATACTACTATACTATACTATGTAGTATGTAGTATGTATGTGTGTTATTATACTAATAATAACTCTATGGGGGAAGTACTACCACCGTATACCTATTTCTGCAGCCAAACAGTGATGCTTGTATTGTTGTGTTTCGGCGTGAAGGGTACGGGTGCCGGTGAAATTACAATCACATGAGACTTTCCATCTTCATGTCTCAGTTTGGCGAACCGACTTGCGGTGCCATTTAGGCAACAGCGTAGGTATTGTAGTTCTTATGGTCAAAGGTAACCGCTTAACACCAGGTGGGCCTTAAACTCGTTTCGCTATACTGTACTATAAAAAAAAATGGTGCAATAACCAGTGTAAACAGACCCAGTCTCACATGAAACTTACATACTAAGACAGTTCCGCTTATAATGGCTTCATTACTCTTGATGTGGTTGACTGTACAAAACAGCCCGTAATCGTGTCACCGAACAATATGGCAGGGGGATTAACACATTCATCATTGCTCCTGGCAGGTGTGAGTCAGTGGCCACAGGACAATAATTATGAGGAAACAGGGGTATGTGTGGATCATGATTATCACTTGCTATAACCACACACACCGAGAGTACATGAGCGATTTCTATATGCGCGCTCGAGCAACGCACATATAGAAATCGCTCATGGATACAGAATCTCAAAACACGCTGGAACAGCTGCCGAATTGCGTAACTCGTTCGCAATCGCAATCATCTGGATTTCAATGTTCATTTCGCCGTGTGTTTTGACAATCCTTGTTATAAACTACGGACCACGCAATTAATATTGCTATAATTTCAAAATGAAAGCTAATGTCAAAGTGAATGCATTACGTTCCATACGGTGATACGCAAACGTGTCGCGTCACTGATGCGCAGAGTCCGCGGGAGCACCAACACCATTCTCAAGGTTATTGGTGATAAGCCTGACTGCCCGATCATGAGGCACTGGGTACATACACATGTGCATGTAACCAGTTGTCGCGGCTTAACCGCATTACGTTGCCACACGACAACGTATCCAAACAAATTTCTTTTTCGCATCCGGTGAATGATCTGGCAACATTCTCTCTTCCTTACAAAATCGCTCCATGAACTTGTCGCGTGTGTCTGACCATTCGTCCTTTGTTAAGTTTGTTAAATTAATTAGAAGCAAAAATAAAGTATATATTCAACACGAGTCTGAAACTTTCATTATCAGGCCCCATGTGTCGTGTGAAGACACATATTGGTGGCCCATGAGGGGAACTTACAAAAAAATACAAGAAAAAGTCCGCCATGAATGACGCCACACCGGCCGGTTCATCAAACAACAAAATCAAGGAAGGCGCTAGATGGAATCTAAATTATCTAAAGCTGGAAATGGAGCAACTCGCCGGCAGCGGATTCCATGAGCTGAGTGTCCAATCCTTTTAATATTTTAACCTATTTTATCCTAAATCCTTAGACCAAATAAAAATGGTCGTTTGAACCTACTAAAAATCAAGTGTTGAACTTAATCCAAATTCATCGTACTTAACCTATATTCATCTTCTCACTATGGATAAAACTTGTGCAAAATAACGTTTGAAAATTCATAATATGATATGATTTCACCTAAAAACTGATAATTTCAGAAATTGTAGATCGCCATATTGTCTTAATTAACAGTGTAACAATTTTCAAAACTTTAATTATGTTATCATCATAAAGTAAAATTTAACTTAGCAGTTCTAAATTATAGTAACTAAAGCTAGCTGAGTTTGGTGGCCCATTTAACTAAAGAAATACCTAACTTAATTTCTTAATTGTTCTTATAGGTAATAACTAAATTCCCCATAATAATAATCACATTATTTACTTTGTTTTACTTAATATTTCTGCCGAACATTCCAGCTGTACCTGGTCTGCTCGCTGTCAGTGAACAGTCTTGAGTGCGGTGCTGCTGCTGTTATCTACCAGCTCATCACTGCCTCCGGCTTCCTGCTTCGGAAAGTGTCACCGAGGAGAGGAGCGTGAGATTGTTTGATTACTTACTAAACTGCCAATCTCTGACTGGTTTACATTACATTTTATTTTAATAATTTTGCTGTAAATTTAACTTAAAAATGACAAAAACTAGTGAAGAAAGTGAAGTGAAAGAACTAAAAGAACTGAATATAAAACGCAGCTCAGTAAAAGGCCAAATTACTAAATTCAAGAATTATATCAACATTGTAAACCAGAATGAGGAACTGACGAGCATCGACTTAGCCGAGTTAACTTTAAAACTTGGCAAATTCGAAGCATTGTCATTAAGATTTGATGATTTGCAAACTCGGATAGAGGTTTTGAATTCTAGCAATTTATTGCAGGAGATAGATGAGCGGGAGAGTGTTGAGCATGAGTTTGTGGTAAATATTGCTGCGTGTAAGAAAATCATTGATGATCAAATCAAAATTGACAACCAACTAAAACATGACTCATTCTGTCAGGACACGAGTGCTCACTGCTCTTCTGATTCAAAAGGCAATAAGGGCATGGGTTTCAAATTGCCCCAAATACAAATTTCTAAATTTGACGGCACGTATTTTCGCTGGCTAGAATTTCATGACACGTTTGAAAGTTTAATTCATAAAAATAGTCGCATTTCTGATATTCACAAATTTCACTATCTTGTATCTTACTTGGAAGGGGAAGCGGCTAGGATAATATCCAACCTTGAACTGTCATCAGCGAACTATACTGAAGCGTGGAAGCTTCTTTGTGATCGTTATAACAATAAACGGCTGCTAACTAATCATCACCTCAATTCTTTACTTACTATTCAGCCGCAGACACGTGAGTCTGAGAAGTCATTGCGGTTCTTGGTTGATCATATGACAAAAAATTTGCGTGCATTGTCCACTTTAGGCCAGCCAACGGATAAATGGGACGTGTTGCTTATATTCATGTTTTCCTCAAAATTAGATAGCCACACCCTCACTAAGTGGGAGGAATATCGGAATACTCTTGAAGATATACCAACTTTAGAACAATTCAAAAAGTTTTCAATTGATTTTTTGTCTTAGAATCTATTAATAGAAATAAATATGATACTAACATGACAAATAAGCATTGGCCTACAGTGTCACGTGGTGATAGTTCTAGTTCAAATAAACAGTTGCAACCAACATCACGTTACAACAATAACTATTCAAAATTTAACAATAATAATAGCAAACCTACTTCATTCACTAAATCATTTGCTAGTACAAACACTCAAAATTATAAATAAAATATATTAGTATGCATAATTTGTGGTGAAAATCATAGGGTCTATGATTGTCCTACTTTTAAGTCAAAAGGTATTCATGAAAAATATGAAGATGTCAAAAAATATAGGTTATGTGAAAACTGTCTTCTACAAGGGCATCTAACTAGTCAATGCCGAATGGGACCATGTCGTGAGTGCAAAAAAAGGCACAATACATTGCTTCATGGTCCTACAAAAGTATTAACCAACAATGTTCACGTCAGTGATTCTGAACCTGAAACTGTAGTTGGTTGTTCAACACAAAATATTAAACATGTATTGTTATCAACAGCGATAATTGAAGTCTGCAATCCCATAACAAGGCAAACAGCTAAAGTTCGCGCATTATTGGATTGTGGAAGCCAATCTTCATTTATTACGAAATCATTAATGAATAAGTTGGCCCTAAAGTCAACACCGGTAGATACTCTAAAGATCATCGGTATAGGTAACAATTGTACCAATCATGTCATAGAATCTTGTATGACCCAAATAAACTCTCTAAATACATCATTTAGTGTGCAGCTGTCATGTCTTGTGATGAATGAGTTAACTAGCGAGATCCCTAAAGCTCGTATAGATATTGAAGCCCTAAAGCTACCTCCAAATATTATACTGGCAGATCCCACTTTCAACCAGCCTGCTGCAGTAGATGTGTTGATCGGGGCTGACCTATTCTGGGACATTATAAGAAATGAGCAACGCTCACTTGGTCCTGAGAATCCTAAATTGCAAAACTCTAAATTAGGGTGGCTAATTTCTGGCCCCTTGTATACTAAAAATAATTGTAATTTAATACAATGCAATCATGCATCTATTTCACAAAATTCAAAAAATGAATTTGAAAAATTGCTTCCTATATTCTGGAATCTAGAGGAGATTCCCCATAAGCTCATTCTAAGCGAAAGTGATAAATATTGCGAAAGTAATTTTTTACTAAATACAGTTAGACTAAATAATGGTAGGTTTTGTGTGAAACTACCTTTAAGAACCTCACCTGAATGTTTGGGTGATACTTATGCGTTGGCTAAAAAACGCTTTCTCAACTTAGAGAAAAGATTTAAGAGAAATTCAGATTTAAAGTCAGAATATACAAAATTCATAACAGAATACGAAAATTTAGATCATCTTACCGAAATTCGTGGTAAACCTGATATTTCTTACATTCTTTGTCACCATGCTGTTTTAAAGGACACTAGTGAGTCCACTAAATTAAGAGTAGTCTTTGATGGTTCAGCCCCATCCTCCTCTGGCTATTCACTAAACGACATATTAATGTCAGGGCCTAATATACAAGATTCCCTCTTCTCCATTCTTATTACAGCCAGGCAATATAAATATTTGTTAACAGGCGACATCGAAAAGATGTATAGACAAGTTGAAGTAACTGGTAGTGACCGCGATTTACAGCTGATATTGTGGAGAGAAGAGGAGTCCCAGCCCATCAAAATATTAAAACTAAATACTCTCACTTACGGCACTGCAAGTGCCAGCTATTTAAGCACCAGGTGCATTTACCAGCTTGGGGAGGAACTAATTAAAAATATCATTAAACATGATTTTTATGTTGATGATTTAATTACAGGCAGTAACCGGGAAGACCAGTTACGTTACATACAAAGTTCAGTGTCTAAAATATTAAGCTCTGGATGTTTTAATTTAAGAAAATTCAAAAGTAACTTACCCAATCTCTTTCAAAATTCGAGTATAATTAATAATCAAGATAATTTAACTTTCAGTGAATCGTCTAGTAATCTTGGGTTAGGGTGGAATCCATGTAATGATAGCTTACATTTTCCCACAAAAAACATTCCACAAAATGTTGCTATTACTAAAAGATTCATAATGTCACAATCTTTTAAAATATTTGACCCCTTAGGTCTATTGAGTCCATGCATAATACAGCCTAAAATAATGCTGCAAAAATTGTGGCTTCAAAAATTAGATTGGGATCAGACTGTCCCACAAGATATTGAAAATAGTTGGAATTTATTTCAAAGAAACATATCATACTTACAAAACTTAGAGATTCCAAGAGTCGTGTTATGTAGTGAACCTATTTATATAGAATTGCATTCTTTCAGTGATGCATCACAGCATGCCTACGGTGCATGCATATACATGCGGTCAGTGAACGCCAATAATGACGTCACTGTGTGGCTGCTGTGCGCTAAATCGAAGGTCGCACCTGTGAAGCCTACTACAATACCGCGTCTGGAACTGTGTGCCGCTCTGCTAGCCAGTCGGCTGTGTAGCTCTGTCACAGACGCACTCAGGGACGCACCAGCGCGTATGGTTCATTGGTGTGACTCTAGTATAGTTCTAGCTTGGATTCGTAATGATCCTAAAAAACTCAAGGCTTTTGTAGCCAATAGAATAATCGAAATTACAGAATCTTCTGACCTGTCAGCTTGGCGCTATGTCCCCACTTCAGCTAACCCAGCAGATTTAATTTCTAGAGGTGTAGATGCAAGTCAGTTAGTTTCAATGAATTTGTGGTGGTATGGCCCAGATTTTTTATCGAAAGACCAGTCTGAATGGCCCATACTTAATATTAAAGAAAAATCTGAAACATTAATAGAAACAAAATGTAACACAATTTCAATATATTTCGAGTCTATAATCAAGTTTGAAAGGTATTCTAAATTTAATACTTTGCGAAGAATTGTAGCATATATCAAGAGATTTATTCATAATACTAAGAACCCAAATAATAAACGTTCAAACAATTTAACTTTAGAAGAACTAAATAATTCATTTAATTTATTGTGTTCTATAGCACAACGTCAGTCGTTTCCAATAGAGTACGACCTATTAGTTCGGGATAAACCATTACCTACTAAATCTAAAATACTGTCACTATCACCATTCTTGGATAAAGAAAATAATTTAATTCGTGTTGGTGGAAGACTTGATGCATCCAGTTATGCTTTCGAAAAGAAGCATCCTGTATTGCTTCACGCTTCTCATCATTTCACTAAAATGTTGTTTGAGCGAGAGCATTTAAGCAGTATGCATGCAGGACCCCAGCTACTGTTGGCAACAGTAAGAGAGACCGTTTGGCCAGTCAATGGCAGGCATCTTGCTAGGCGCGTTGTTAACAACTGTGTTCGTTGCAGGCATATTGCAGGCAAAACGTTATGTCCGAAAATGGGCAATCTCCCGGCTCAGAGAATAACACCTGATTATCCGTTCAAATCTGTTGGAGTGGACTATGCTGGACCATTCTATATTTTGAATAGGAAAGGCCGTGGTAGTCGGTTAATTAAATGTTATTTATGTTTGTTTATTTGTTTACGTTTTAAATGTTTACACCTGGAACTGGTCAGTGACCTTTCAAAAGATGCATTCATGATGACACTTCGAAGGTTTATAGCTCGCAGGGGTAAGCCAGCGGAAATATTTTCCGACAATGGCCGAAATTTCGTAGCCGCTTATAAAGAAATAGGGCATTTTTTAAAGGAGAATGCAGGGCCACTGTCTGAGTTTGCGAATCAAGAAGGCATAAAGTTTGTTTTCATTCCGGCTTACGCTCCTCACTTCGGGGGCATTTGGGAAGCTGGAGTAAAATCTGCTAAGTATCACATTAAGCGCGTAATAGCAAATAGTCACTTGACATTTGAAGAGATGTTAACGTTGTTGGCACAAGTGGAAGCCATACTGAATAGCCGTCCATTGTGTCCATTATCATCCTCACCCAACGACTTCCTTCCACTCTCTCCTGGACACTTTCTCATAGGAAGACCGTTGTCTGCGCTGCCATCACAAGATCTACTAAGCTCCAACGAGAACAGTCTCCGGCGATATGCACGCGTTGAAAGGCTGCGTCAGCATTTTTGGAACCGTTGGCATAAGGAGTATATTGGAGAACTGCAGCAGAGATCAAAATGGAGAACCAATACAGCTAAACTTAATGTGGGTGATATGGTCCTAATACAAGAAGACAATGTGCCTCCCCTAAATTGGCGCATTGGAAGAGCTGCCCGTCTGTATCCTGGACCTGACCATATCTGCCGAGTAGCCGATATCAACACAACCAGAGGCTGCGTTCGAAGAGCACTGACTCGTCTCTGCCCGCTACCGACGACAGAAGATCTTCAGGGTTGAAAGCGTTCCTTTCAATGAGGCGGGAAGATGTCGCGGCTTAACCGCATTACGTTGCCACACGACAACGTATCCAAACAAATTTCTTTTTCGCATCCGGTGAATGATCTGGCAACATTCTCTCTTCCTTACAAAATCGCTCCATGAACTTGTCGCGTGTGTCTGACCATTCGTCCTTTGTTAAGTTTGTTAAATTAATTAGAAGCAAAAATAAAGTATATATTCAACACGAGTCTGAAACTTTCATTATCAGGCCCCATGTGTCGTGTGAAGATACATACCAGTGCATCGGGCAGTCACAGAAGATATTTAAATTAATGTTACGTTGTTACTAACATAGATATAAGTTTCTGTATTACTAACAAACTATGGGCAGTAATGTCTGAAATAAACATTTTTTTTTATTTTTTTTTGTTATTACACAATTGCCCCACAGCTTGGAACGCGAGTTCCACTGTTATGTCGGTGTGTGCGTGTTACACCGCTTTGCAGTACATACCTACATGAGCTTTACTTCTGTACTCTCGATGTTTTGTGCTTTAACGGCTTAAGAAAACATCGTGAGAAAACATACACATCTTAGAGTGGTCCATACATTTCTCGATGGTTGGCTGGCGTGGCCCGTGCCCAGCAATGGGATCGTAATGGGCTGATGACTAGAGACATGTCATGTCTTTTCAAGTTCTTTATTTCATGGTTACAGGTAAAGTCATGTCCACTTGATTGTGTCGTTTGCGAAAAAAACCTTAGAAACGCTTAACATTATCATCAAGGTGACCAAAAAGTGACTAAGGGTTTATAAAGGTTTTTAAGGTTTGTCAAGGGCAAAGGACAGCAATACTGAGTATTCTCAAAGACTCAACCCGGGGCAAGTTAATAGTAGCGATAGTGGCTAATCTGATAGTTATCATCGCTTTAATTAAAGTAGACAGTGAGGTACGTTTGAATTCTTACGCCAAGTTCAGGAGTGATTCAAAAACGCGCCTAGACATCATGGTATTTAAGTACAACCAATCACAATACATGAACGTACGTCAACGGGCGTCAGCAAGCGTTTTGATGCCAGTCTACCACGCGTACGTCTGCCATAGAGTATTTAAGGCTACATCAACGCGCGTTACATCTGAATGTAGCCTTAGCCTACAAATATTTAAGCTAGATGATTCACCTGTTTTGCATACAAATCTCCTTCATGATGAAGTATAATTTGTTTCCATCTCTCTTCCTATAAGCCCCGTCCAATGATTACACTGTAGAATTGAATAAACAGTTTCCAATATGGAAAAAATGCTTTGAATTGTACCTACGACCGTACCGCTTCAATATTAAAATCTTATAAATATTAACCAATCAGAATGAATGGATAGTGTCATTAATTTTTTTGTTATAGTAGTCATTGCATTGTTAACAGTTGTTTTTTTTTATCGAAAGAACTGCAAATTTGTAAACGGTTATGAATAGACAGACTTTTCCAGAAATAAAAAATAGCGTGATTCACAGATCAGATGATTTGGAATCAGATGATAGCTGTGTCCCGTTATTATAAGAACTAGAAAATTCTAACTATACCGTCGCTATATAGTATATTTTGATCAGAGATCATACACGAGATGTCACGAGATATTACAATCCATAGTCAATATAAAAACACTTTATGCAATCATTTGTGGGACAGTGGGACAGTGGAACAGTGGGACAGTGGGACAGTGGGACAGTGGGACAGTGGACTGGACAGTGGGACAGTGGGACAGTGGACTGGACTGGACTGGACTGGACTGGACTGGACTGGACTGGACTGGACTGGACTGGACTGGATTGACGTGGGTTAGCAGAATTTAACGCGATTGGAGCCGCGGGTAAAAGCTATATATATATATCTATATATAACGGATTACCGTACTATAAAGCGCACCGTTACTGTACCGTTTCGGTACTATTAAGTACCGTTACAAAGATACCCTGAGACAGACGGACAGCGTAGCAAGAGTCCCGTGTAACCGTAAAAAAAAAAAATTGACTGGACTGGACTGGCCTGGTTGTCAGTGTCAGTGTCGGTGTCAGTGTCAGTGTCGGTGTCAGTGTCAGTGTCGGTGTCATTGTTGGTGTCAGTGTCGGTGTCAGTGTCAGTGTCGGTGTCGGGGTCAGTGTCGGGGCCTGTGTCGGTGTCAGTATCGGGGTCGGTGTCGGTGTCAGTGTCGGTGTCGCTGTCGGTGTCAGTGTCGGCGTCAGAGTCAGTGTCGGTGTCAAAGTCGGTGTCGGTGTCAGTGTCGGTATCGGTGTCAGTGGCGAAGCCAGTGTCGGTGTCATTGTCGGTGTCAGTGTCGGTGTCAGTGTCCGCGTCAGGGTCAGTGTCGGTGTCAGTGTCGGTGTCGACGTCGGTGTCGGTGTCAGTGTCGGTGTCGGTGTCAGTGTCGGTGTCAACGTCGGTGTCGGTGTCAGTGTCGGTGTCGGTGTCGCTGTCGGTGTCAGTGTTGGCGTCAGTGTCAGTGTCGGAGTCAGTGTCGGTGTCAACGTCGGTGTCGGTGTCGTTGTCGGTGTCGGTGTCAGTGTCGGTGTCAGTGTCGGTGTCGGTGTCGGTGTCGGTGTCAGTGTCGGCGTCAGAGTCAGTGTCGGTGTCAGTGTCAGTGTCAACGTCGGTGTCGGTATCAGTTTCGGTGTTGGTGTCAGTGTCGAGGCCAGTGTCGGTGTCGCTGACTCCGACTCTGACTGGCTCTGACACTGAAACTGACACTGACCAGTGACTGTTGGTGTCAGTATCGGTGTCAGTTTTAGGTAAGAGTAACACTGACATGGACACCGATACCGACACCACCAACGACACTGACACCGACACCGTTACTGGCTCTTCCAACAATAGAAACACACTGACAACAGCACCGACGCTGACACTTGACAGGTTTCAGTTTCAGAGTCAGTGACAGTGTCAGTGTCAGAATCAATGTCGGCGTCAGTGTCAGCGTCAGTGTCAGTGTCAGTGTCGGTGTCAGTGTCAGTGTCGGTGTCAGTGTCGGTGTCAGTGACGGTGTCGGTGTCGGTGTCAGTGTCGGTGTCAATGTCGGTGTCAGTGTCGGTGTCGTTGTCAGTGTCGCTGTCGGTGTCAGTGTCGGCGTCAGTGTCAGTGTCGGTGTCAGTGTCGGTGTCAACGTCGGTGTCGGTGTCAGTGTCGGTGTCGGTGTCAGTGTCGAGGCCAGAGTCGGTGTCAGTGTCGGTGTCAGTGTCGGTTTCAGTGTCGGCGTCAAGGTCTGTGACGGTGTCGGTGTCAGTGTCAGTGTCGGGACCAGTGTCGGTGTCAGTGTCGGTGTCGGGGTCGGTGTCGGTGTCGGTGTCGGTTTCAGTGTCGGTGTCGGTGTCAGTGTCGGTGTCAACGTCGGTGTCGGTGTCAGTGTCGGTGTCGGTGTCGCTGTCGGTGTCAGTGTTGGCGTCAGTGTCAGTGTCGGTGTCAGTGTCAGTGTCGAGGCCAGAGTCGGTGTCAGTGTCGGTGTCAGTGTCGGTTTCAGTGTTGGCGTCAGGGTCAGTGTCGGTGTCGGTGTCGGTGTCAGTGTCGGGACCAGTGTCGGTGTCAGTGTCGGTGTCAGGGTCGGTGTCGGTGTCGGTGTCGGTTTCAGTGTCGGTGTCGGTGTCAGTGTCGGTGTCAACGTCGGTGTCGGTGTCAGTGTCGGTGTCGGTGTCGCTGTCGGTGTCAGTATTGGCGTCAGTGTCAGTGTCGGAGTCAGTGTCGGTGTCAACGTCGGTGTCGGTGTCGTTGTCGGTGTCGGTGTCAGTGTCGAGGCCAGTGTCGGTGTCAGTGTCGGTGTCAGTGTCGGTGTCAGTGTCGGTGTCGGTGTCGGTGTCGGTGTCAGTGTCGGCGTCAGTGTCAGCGTCAGTGTCAGTGTCAGTGTCGGTGTCAGTGTCAGTGTCGTTGTCAGTGTCGGTGTCAGTGTCGGTGTCAGTGTCGGTTTCAGTGTTGGCGTCAGGGCCAGTCTCGGTGTCAATGTCGGTGTCAGTGTCGGTGTCGTTGTCAGTGTCGGTGTCGCTGTCGGTGTCAGTGTCGGCGTCAGTGTCGGCGTCAGTGTCAGTGTCGGTGTCGGTGTCAGTGTCGAGGCCAGACGCGGTGTCAGTGTCGGTGTCAGTGTCGGTTTCAGTGTTGGCGTCAGGGCCAGTGTCGGTGTCAGTGTCGGTGTCGGTGTCGGTGTCAGTGTCGGCGTCAGAGTCAGTGTCGGTATCAGTGTCAGTGTCAACGTCGGTGTCGGTGTCGGTGTCTGTTTCGGTGTTGGTGTCAGTGTCGAGGCCAGTGTCGGTGTCGCTGACTCCGACTCTGACTGGCTCTGACACTGAAACTGACACTGACCAGTGACTGTTGGTGTCAGTATCGGTGTCAGTTTTAGGTAAGAGTAACACTGACATGGACACCGATACCGACACCACCAACGACACTGACACCGTTACTGGCTCTTCCAACAATAGAAACACACTGACAACAGCACCGACGCTGACACTTGACAGGTTTCAGTTTCAGAGTCAGTGACAGTGTCAGTGTCAGTGTCAGTGTCGGTGTCAGTGTCGGTGTCAGTGTCGGTGTCGGTGTCGGTGTCGGTGTCGAGGCCAGAGTCGGTGTCAGTGTCGGTGTCAGTGTCGGTGTCAGTGTCGGTTTCAGTGTCGGCGTCAGGGTCAGTGTCGGTGTCGGTGTCGGTGTCAGTGTCGGTGTCAGTGTTGGCGTCAGTGTCAGTGTCGGAGTCAGTGTCGGTGTCAACGTCGGTGTTGGTGTCGCTGTCGGTGTCGGTGTCGGTGTCAGTGTCGAGGCCAGTGTCGGTGTCAGTGTCGGTGTCAGTGTCGGTGTCGGTGTCGGTGTCAGTGTCAGCGTCAGTGTCAGTGTCAGTGTCGGTGTCAGTGTCAGTGTCGGTGTCAGTGTCGGTGTCAGTGTCGGTGTCGGTGTCGGTGTCAGTGTCGAGGCCAGAGTTGGTGTCAGTGTCGGTTTCAGTGTCGGCGTCAGGGTCAGTGTCGGTGTCGGTGTCGGTGTCAGTGTCGGTGTCAGTGTTGGCGTCAGTGTCAGTGTCGGAGTCAGTGTCGGTGTCAACGTCGGTGTCGGTGTCGTTGTCGGTATCGGTGTCAGTGTCGAGGCCAGTGTCGGTGTCAGTGTCGGTGTCAGTGTCGGTGTCGGTGTCGGTGTCGGTGTCAGTGTCGGCGTCAGAGTCAGTGTCGGTGTCAGTGTCAGTGTCAACGTCGGTGTCGGTGTCAGTTTCGGTGTTGGTGTCAGTGTCGAGGCCAGTGTCGGTGTCGCTGACTCCGACTCTGACTGGCTCTGACACTGAAACTGACACTGACCAGTGACTGTTGGTGTCAGTATCGGTGTCAGTTTTAGGTAAGAGTAACACTGACATGGACACCGATACCGACACCACCAACGACACTGACACCGACACCGTTACTGGCTCTTCCAACAATAGAAACACACAATAGCACTGACAACAGCACCGACGCTGACTCTGACGCCGACACTGAAACCGACACTGACACCGACACTGACACCGACTCTGGCCTCGACAGGTTTCAGTTTCAGAGTCAGTGACAGTGTCAGTGTCAGAATCAGTGTCGGCGTCAGTGTCAGCGTCAGTGTCAGTGTCAGTGTCGGTGTCAGTTTCAGTGTCGGTGTCAGTGTCGGTGTCAGTGTCGGCGTCAATGTCGGTGTCAGTGTCGGTGTCGTTGTCAGTGTTGGTGTCGCTGTCGGTGTCAGTGTCGGCGTCAGTGTCAGTGTCGGTGTCAGTGTCGATGTCAACGTCGGTGTCAGTGTCGGTGTCGGTGTCAGTGTCGAGGCCAGAGTCGGTGTCAGTGTCGGTTTCAGTGTCGGTTTCAGTGTCGGCGTCAGGGTCAGTGTCGGTGTCGGTGTCGGTGTCGGTGTCAGTGTCGGGACCAGTGTCGGTGTCAGTGTCGGTGTCAGGGTCGGTGTCGGTGTCGGTGTCGGTTTCAGTGTCAGTGTCGGTGTCGGTGTCAGTGTCGGTGTCGGTGTCGGTGTAAGAGTCGAGGCCAGTGTCGGCGTCAGTGTCGGTGTCAGTGTCGGTGTCAGTGTCGGCGTCAGGGTAGGCGTCGGTGTCGGTGTCAGTGTCAGTGTCAACGTTGGTGTCGGTGTCGGTGTCAGTGTCAGTGTCGAGGCCAGTGTCGGTGTCAGTGTCGGTGTCAGACACAGACAACGACACTTACACCGACACCGACACCGACACCGACACCGACACCGACACCGACAACGATACTGACACCGACACCGACACCGACACCGACACTGACACCGACACCGACACTGACACCTACACTGACACTGACACTGACCGTGACACCAACACTGACACCGTCACTGACACCGACACTGACACTGAAACCGACACCGACACCGACCCTGACACCGACACTGACACCGACACTGGTCCCGACACTGACACCGACACCGACACCGACACCGACACTGACCCTGACGCCGACACTGAAACCGACACTGAAACCGACACTGACACCGACTCTGGCCTCGACACTGACACCGACACCGACACTGACACCGACGTTGACATCGACACTGACACCGACACTGACACTGACGCCGACACTGACACCGACAGCGACACCAACACTGACAACGACACCGACACTGACACCGACATTGACGCCGACACTGACACCGACACTGACACCGACACTGAAACTGACACCGACACTGACACTGACACTGACGCTGACACTGACGCCGACACTGATTCTGACACTGACACTGTCACTGACTCTGAAACTGAAACCTGTCGAGGCCAGAGTCGGTGTCAGTGTCGGTGTCAGTGTCGGTTTCAGTGTCGGCGTCAGAGTCAGCGTCGGTGCTGTTGTCAGTGCTATTGTGTGTTTCTATTGTTGGAAGAGCCAGTAACGGTGTCGGTGTCAGTGTCGTTGGTGGTGTCGGTATCGGTGTCCATGTCAGTGTTACTCTTACCTAAAACTGACACCGATACTGACACCAACAGTCACTGGTCAGTGTCAGTTTCAGTGTCAGAGCCAGTCAGAGTCGGAGTCAGCGACACCGACACTGGCCTCGACACTGACACCAACACCGAAACTGACACCGACACCGACGTTGACACTGCCACTGACACCGACACTGACTCTGACGCCGACACTGACACCGACACCAACACCGACACCGACACTGACACCGACACTGACACCGACACTGGCCTCGACACTGACACCGATACCGACAACGACACCGACACCGACGTTGACACCGACACTGACTCCGACACTGACACTGACGCCAACACTGACACCGACACTGACACCGACACCGACACCGACACTGACCCTGACGCCGACACTGAAACCGACACTGACACCGACTCTGGCCTCGACACTGACACCGACACCGACACCGACACCGACACCGACAACGATACTGACACCGACACCGACACCGACACCGACACCGACACCGACACCGACACCGACACAGTCCAGTCAAGTAAAGTACATTTTTTCCGTTTCTTTTTTTTTCTTTCTTTCCATACCAGTTTTTAAGTCTGTTCATCAGCTTTCAAACAAAAAAGTTTCATCAAAATCGGTTCTGTAGTTTTAGCGTGATGCTGGAACAAACACACAAAAAAACAGACATTTAAAATTGTATAATAGTTAAGATATGGTGGGAATGTGGTGGGATTGTTATGGATGAAGTGGAAATGAATTGAAGGAAGTGGGAATGAGATAAAGCTGGGATTGAGGTGGAAAGATGTGGGAATGTAGTGGAACGTGGTGGGAATGTGGTGGAACGAGGTGGGGAATGAGTGGGAATGTGGTTGGATTAATGATTGAAGTGGGAATGAATTGAAGGAGGTGAGAATGTGATAAAGCTGGGATTGAAGTGGAACGATGTGGGAATATAGTGGAACGAGGTGGGAATGAGGTGGAACGAGGTGAGGATGAGTGGGAATGTGGTGGGAATGTGGTGGGAATGAGTGGGAATGTGGTGGGATTGTTATGGATGAAGTTGGAATGATTTTAAGGAGTTGGCAATGAGATAAAGGTGGGATTGAGGTGGAATGATTTGGGAATGTGACGGAACGTGGTGGGAATGAGTGGGAATGTGGTGGGATTGTTATGGATGGAGGTAGTAATGAGACAAAGGTGGGATTGAGGTGGAATGATTTGGGAATGTCATGGAACGTGGTGGGAATGTGCTGGGAACTAGGTGGGAATGGTGTGGAACGAGGTGGGAATGAGTGGGAATGTGGTGGGAACGAGGTGGGAATGATGTTAAACGAGGTGGGAATGAGTGGGAATATGGTGAAAATGAGTGGGATTATTATGGAAGAAGTGGGAATGAATTGAAGGAGGTGGGAATGAGATAAAGGTGGGATTGAGGTGGAACGAGGTGGGAATATGGTGGAACGAGGTGGGAATGCAGTGGAACGAGGTGGGAATGAGGTGGAACGAGGTGGGAATGAGGTGGTGGAAATGAGTGGGAATGTGGTGGGAATGAGTGGGAATGTGGTGGGAATGAGTGGGAATGTGGTGGGATTGTTATGGATGAAGTGGGAATGAATTGAAGGAGGTGGGAATGAGAATAAGATGGGATGGAGGTGGAACGGCGTGGGAATGAGGTGGAACGAGGTGAAAATGTGGTGGGATTGTTATGGATGAAGTGGGAATGAATTGAAGGAGGTGGGAATGAGATAAATATGGGATTGCCTTTGTACCCTGTTGTGCATAAAGAATTAAATAAATAAATATGGGATTGAGGTGGAACGAGGTGGGAATGTGATGGAACGAGTTGGGAATAGGGTGGAACGAGATGAGAATCATGTCGAACCAGATGGGAATTTGGTGGAACGAGGTGGAAATGAGGTGGAACGAAGTGGGAATGTGGTGGCACTCGGTGTTGGTACTCAAATGAAAGGGCTCGACGAACTCTATTCTAATAAATTGTTTTATGTTGCATACAAAGTAGAATGTCATGATTGTTGGTTGGTGGCAAATTCCTAAAAATACAACAAGATGATGATGTTGTTAGTTGTGGTGGCAAACTATATACTTTTCCCGAGGTTCTTCAATTCATCCTACAGGAATCTTGTTTTTATTTCATATATTGCATAAGTACCTGTTTGTTTACATGTCTAAAAAACAAAACAAAAATGGGTCCAGTAGTGATTCTCGAATGAATAAACAATCAGACATTTACAGTTTTGTAATAGTTACAGGAAAACACCTAATTATTAACAGGATCCGTCACGACATGGGTTAACAGAATCTACCGCGAGCGGAACCGCGGGTAAAAGCTAGTACTATATAAAAACACTAAGTCGTTCCTTGCATGAATAACAAGATTAACAAAGGGATAAGACAGATTCAAAATTGAATAAAAGTATAAGTTTCATAACAATGTAAAATCTTAACTTCCAATCAGACCGGCAACAACAAAGGCAACAGCGTGACAACTCTGTCAAAGGATCATGTTATACACAACAAGGATATAAGCTATATATCAGCGGATCTAGTTACAGTGATACACTCTTTTTCGACGTGGCAAAGGCATTCGATAAAGTGTGGCATAACGGCTTATTATATAAGTTGTACACTATGAACGTGCCACATCATCTCGTGCTTATCATCCGAGACTACTTATCGAATCGTACCTTTCGCTATCGCATAGAAGGGGCTCTCTCCTCCCCCCATCCCATTCACGCCGGTGTGCCGCAAGGCTCCGTGCTCTCCCCCCTTCTGTTCACGCTGTACACCAGCGATATTTCAAAATGCGGGGCAGCCCGTATTGCCCTTTTCGCCGATGACATGGCAATCTATTACTCCGGCATGACCCATGTCGCTATTTCTCGTACCCTCCAATCCGCGGCCAACACCCTAGGTGACTGGTTCCGGAAATGGAGAATCGAAGTCAATCCCGAAAAAAGTGCAAGAGGACTGCTGCACAGTTCCGCAAAGAAATGAACGTACCCGTCACAATGTTTGGCAAACAGATCCCATGGCAACGTGAAGCCAAATATCTTGGTGTGATCCTTGACCGTAGACTGACATTCAGACCACATATCCGCAGGGTGAAAAACCGTGCCGCCTTCGTCCTCGGACGTCTCCACCCCCTACTCAATGCGCGCAGTAAACTGCCCACTCCTCTCAAAGTACGGATATACACCACCTGTATCCGCCCCATTCTCTCCTACGCTAGCGTTGTGTTCGCACACGTTAAGCCGGTAAGAATTCACATGCTCCAATCCCTCCAAAACCGTTTCATGCGAAAGGCCGTAGGCGCTCCTTGGTACTTACGCAATGCCCAACTCCACCTAGACCTCAAACTGCCGACCATCAAGCAGTTTTTCAAGCGTGTCTCTAAACGCTATTTCGATTCCGCTCCCAAGCATCCCAATCCCTTGGTCGTGGCCACCGTTTACCAGCCTTCTGCTATTAGCAAAATTCGACGTCCCAGACACACACTCATCGAACCCGATGATGCTATAACACTCCTCCAGGAGTCAGATAAATAGACAAGTACTCTCCGACGCCGTCGTCCAAAATATCGTCCCCGCCGGCGAGGACCGACGCGAAACCCACACAGAATCCGAGAGTCCGACTCTCGAGAAACAGAAACACAATACGACGCAGCAGCGGCTGCTGGGGGGACCGGTGGCGGAGTCCCCCTGCTGCACCCTGAGTCGAGGTCTGAGCTCCCCCCCGGGGACGCCCTCACGGTGTCGCAACCGGAGAAGATCTCGTCACCTAGGAGCAGGCTATTGCGTAGCCACTGTTTAGGTTTTAGGTAGGTCTTAGCCTCGCCGGCGAGGCTTGCCGATTAACGGCGTATAGCGCGTCACCCGATAGACTGAAAGTCCGCCACTTTTGAGGAAAAATTCGATGCAGCAACGGCTGCTAGGGGGACATAGGAATGGCGGGGTCCCCCTGCAATGCCCCAGCGAAGTTCGAGCCCCCCCTTGGGGGACGCCCGCTTGCGGTATTCAAACCGCGACTTTAGTTTTTAAGTAAGTATAGGATTAGGGAAAAACCTTCGACGAATGGAGTCCCACATGGGACTCTCCGCCAACTAAGCCCGGTTAAGCAGATGTGGTACTTCGGTACCAACTGCGAGAATCCATTCGAAAAAAATAAAATAAAAAAAATACAGTGATACACCAAGCTGGCACACTGCATGTTATGAGCCCTTGTGTGACTAATTCCATTTAATGCTGAATTAAATCCTGATATTGAGCCATTTCAATTGTTTTTTTTTTAAGTTTTAAGATGGTGAAACGAGCTAAAGGCTCACATGAAGTTAAGCGGTTACCATTGCCCATAAAAATTGCAGTAACACCTAGGCTGTTGCTGAATTGATATTACAAATTGCGTTTGGCAAACTGAGACATGAAGATGGAAAGTCTTATGTAATTGTAATTTCACCGGCACCCCTCAGAGTCGAACACAGCAATGCAAGCATTATTGATTGACGGCAGAAATAGTTACAGTGGTAGTATTTCCCAGTACGAGCTCTACAAGATATCGAAATCCAGAAATGCTGCTGTGTGAAATAGTGATGATCAGCCGTATTTGGTTAGATTGTAAGACACACTGAAAAAAATATTTACCCAAACTGGAGCTTAACAAAAAATTTGGTAAGGAGTTAATTTGATTTAACAAAACTGTTTACCTTTAAAGAGCAAAAATTTTGGTTACGTATTTGTAGTCATCTTTTTAGGGTTCCGTACCCAAAGGGTGCCAAACGAGACCCTATTACTGTCGCTACGCTGTGTAGTACATACCATGTAGTTTAGCAAAAAATTTGAAAAATTGTGCAACCATAGACATACCGTCGCCTCAGTGCTTGAATGTCCAATCGACCATTGAACAAATTTTACCGGAGACGTTTTTTAAGTTTATTATTGATTTAAGAGAAATATTTTTTAAACTTTTAAGATTTAATAATAATGTAATATATGCTATACATTATTCTTAAATCATCAAAGTTTTTAAAATATTTCTCTTAAATCAATAATAAACTAAAAAATACGTCTCCGGTAAAATTCGTTCAATGGTCGATTGGACATTCAAGCACTGAAGCGACGATACG
Source organism: Asteroscopus sphinx (assembly GCA_949699075.1). NCBI lineage: Eukaryota > Metazoa > Arthropoda > Insecta > Lepidoptera > Noctuidae > Asteroscopus > Asteroscopus sphinx. The sequence continues at coordinate 6,090,574 of OX453009.1, forward strand.
TAATGGTAACTGCGTAAGAAAGATATGCAAAAAAATCATATTTCGGGCTCGGTGCCTTGATGTCTTTTGACGAACTCTCGTAAATTAAATCAGTTTCTATGGGGTATCAGGTCGATGGGTGGTACGAAACCCTTACTGCGTGAGTCCGACTCGCACTTGGCCGGTCTTTATTTGAGTTACAGGTAAATAAAGCTTGGCTACATATTATAACAAACATATTTTTTTCAGTGCACCTCAACTCAATTTTTAAAACTTTTCAATAAAGATTATAACAGAAAACAGCAGTACATAGCCATTTAAAGGTACCACAAATCAAAATAATAAACTTTAAGAGCAGAGTGAAGGAGTCCCTCCATTCCTTTTACATAATATTTGATGCAGAAATCCAACTACCACAGCTTTGTGCTGTATACACATTGCCTTTGGTCAAGCATAATTCTAGTAGCTTCAACAAAGACCACTATCTTACATCTGACATCCATACAAGACTAATTTGATGAATGAATGAATGAATGAATGAATGAATGAAAAATTTATTTGCTTAAAACATGAGTATACAATACAATGCGAAAGCACATGCATGTAAGGTGTTTAAATAGTAGGTATAGCAGCTACAATGTTTTGCCACTGGGGGCGTACAAATACTTTTGATTCTAAGTTACATTGACATTTGCAAAAATATGCAATTCTTCTTGTTCTACATTATATAAAATAAATTGCCTATTGCAGAAGGACACAATTAGTATAAAAAGATATGAAAATCGAATATAATGTCAATGTAATAAAATTAGGCTAACAATGTCATGATAGGTAAAAAAATGGGAATAGGTAGAAAATTAAAACAATAATAAAAATGAGATGTCAAAAATACAGTTCGTCGGAGAACAGGCATACTAACACATACCTACTCGTTATACACACATTGAAATAATTACTAAGTACTAAGGTCGTGGAATGTTACGTGCGATCATTTAGGAACTCATTGATGTCATAGTAACACTTTCCCACTAAATATTTTTTAGTGGGAAAGTGTTTTTTTTTTTTTTTTTTTTGATGGAACGTCAAAGCTTGTTACTTTGAAATTCTATCAACGAACTGTCCTTTAAAAAACACAAAAACTTTTCGACCATATTGTGTAAGTTTTAAAAGCAAATGGATGATATAAGCGTCCCGTTCAAAGTGTTAAATTAAATTTACGGTATGACGTGAAACGGGGCCTCTGTCTATTCCCTTCGGAGAGCTATGGGAATACGCCGAAGTGCAAACATTTTCGTTCGAGACGCCTCTCTGTTTATAGTGATGGCAGACGATTCGTGTCAAAGAAATGGGCCGAGTAGTTTTGTGACGAGTCTAGGAGCAAAAATGTAAGCGGAATGTCTGCTTACTTGTAATGTTTGATATACGTTGGTAGTTTCCAAATATTAACGTGGTTGGGTATAAGAAAAGTAAAGTGATCATTACATAATTATTTGTTGGTGTTTGCATGCAAGAATACGTATACAACGTGTAACCGAAAGAGTATATCTATCTGAAAGGGGTATAGAATCTCTATGCAAAATTTCAGCCCAAAATAAATAATAATTACTCGAAAAGTTATCCCAAATTTTTGATTTAATAAGTTTATTGAATCATAAAAACGTGTCACAGCACTATGAAGGTCATTATCTTTTCACGTCTGTTGCTAATAATTAATATAAGCTATATGTGCTAATGGTGTAGAAATTTCAGTTTGAAGTGTTTGGTTTCTTATGTTGGAATTTCTCCAATGTTCCTTATAATTATGTTGATAAAGAATTTAAAACTCCTGCCGTGTAATTTTTTATCATCCAAAGAAGCTGTACACTTGATATTGTATACAAAGTGGATATGACTATATGATATTTAATGTCGTATATTCACTTTCTCTGACACAAAAAATCAATCAAAACCAGTTAATAGCTTAGCCACAGGAAATTATTTTAATTTCTTTAATTTTGAATTCCGGATCATTTTTCTAGGCAAAGATCGTTAGGTCAAAGACCTGTGCGAGTCCATATGATTTCAAACTCTCTTTCTCAATTATTACAGATGATTACAAATGATGTTACTTATTATTTCGATGTTTTAATATTTATTTTGTTCAAAAATTTAGTTTTTTTAATTTTCGGTAAACAATTAAATAACTTTATTAGTATTACTATAACCATGTTTTCATTTACTGTCATATTTTCATATCCACATTGTATACCGCTATACGTTGTATATAGCTTGAACTGTCGATAAGCTTGACAATCAGTCTGGTGATCACTGTTATTTCTAACGATGCTTAGTTCCACTACAATTTTTTACATAATCCCTTAGTTACTTTACACCTACTGGGAATTTTGATAGGATAAGCTACAATTAATTATTATTATAAAGGTGCTGGGATAATCGATTCTTATGCCTATTATATTATACACATCCTTTTTAGGGTTCCGTAGTCCTACAAGGAACCCTTATAGTTTCGTCATGTCCGTCCGTCTGTCCGTCTGACCGTCTGTCCGTCTGTCCGTCTGTCCGTCTGTCAGTCTGTCAGTCTGTCCTAATCCTTTACAGCTTAATAACTTCTACAGTTATAAACATAAGTAAATGAAATTTTGATAAAAAATGGTTTAGATATAGATCTCAATTTAAAAAGAATAAAAAAATCTTGATAACGTATTTTAGGGGTGGCGCCCATACATGTGAAATGGGGATGAAAATTTTTTTTTCGCTGCACCCCCTCGTTTGGGGTATCATTGAATAGTGATGAATACTAAAATGAAGGTTATTTTTCATGCACAACTTTTTTATCAGGTATACCATCTGCGAAATACAGCCCGCCAAAGTGGCTTGCAATGTGTCCCCCCCCCCCCTGCCATTTCTAAGCTATGCAACGTAGAAACTTATAATTTTCCACATTGATAGACCTTTATAAAAACTCTCTTTTAAAATTATTTCGAGTATAATGTGATTATACATTTTTGAGTTATAGTGAGAAAACTGCAAAATACTTAAGACGTCCTATTCCATAGGTCATTGACCTTAGAGAAAAATTATAATAGCAAATAATGCTCCTTTAGTTACTACCTATATAAAAATTTTACAAAAAGTAACTTTGTGTTATATTGATGACACACTTCTTAAATTTAGCTACTTGAATTCAGCGCTAGGTGGCGCTGTTTGCAAAAACTAAAATAGCAATGATAAATATTCGATTTGATTAGTTTGTAATTAGGGACCCTATAATACTGAGCATGGCCCGACATGCTCTTGGCCCGTTTTTTATATCACTACACAGTTTTGCAAACGCACAATATGTTACTCAAAAAGTCGTTCGAACTTAATGTTATATTTAAGCGAAGACACTGTCTACTAAGATACAGGGTATCCTAGTTTAGGAGACAGGGTTTCACTAATTGCTCTTACCTTTTAACGGTTGTGTCCTGATTGTAAAAATGTTTATTGTTTGTATTGTAATTATTTCTATGTTTACCATAATAACTCAAGGTATGGTAGACCGCACGTCAGTCGTAACAGTTTGACATTGACAGCACCTTTAATGTCGTAAGCAGTAAGGGTGATTTTCTAATTCAAGTGTTACCACTGTCATGCAGTCGACTGTACTACAAAAGTTTTTTTTTTAATGAATAAAATTATTATTATACGTACACATGAACAATAACCAGTAGATTACTCTTCAATGCTTACCGGATGCTTGATGGATTACCGTCATCTACTTCATCTTCTTATACCCTCATTGGATGTCGACGACCACCGCACGAAACTCGTTTTTATCTTGTGCCAGCCTGCATAGACTGACAGCGTCATTTAATTCGGTCCAGGCCTTGATGTTGTCAATCCAGGCAAATTTTCGTTATCCTGCTCCTTTGCTAATAATCTTAATCAAAGAAAAATAAAACGGCCAAACAGTCGCTACTAAATAAATAAATATTTTTGGGACATTTTTACACAGCACCATCTAGTCCCAAACTAAGCAGAGCTTGTGCTATGGGTACTAGACAATGGATATAGTACTTATATACTTTTTTTAAACGCTAATAAACGTTCAGTTTTACCAACCAAAACCAACCTCAACCATAATGAGAAAACAAGAAAGAACCAGACATTGTCTTAAACAAACGAAGCTAGATGAATACATTGCGCATTACCCACGAGCATGGCTGGGATTATTCTTTACTTACTCAGCAAGAAACATGATATTTTTATTGTTTCCTCAGAAAACAACCTCTATTGTTTCACTGCCTTACAAATGCATTCTCAAATACGAACAAATCCACGCACGCGACCTTAAGGGTACAACACTAGCAATATATATAGCTTGACGACGTCTGTGGCCTAGTGGTTCGAGTTTCGGACTGCTGATAACGAGGTCGTGGGTTCGATTCCCACAGAACACAAATATTTGTGTGATGAGCACAAGTGTTTGTGTTGGCCTGTGTGGTTTTTTATGTATTTACAAAAAAAAAGTATATAAATATGATATCTATTGTCTAGTACCCAAAGTACAAGCTCTGCTTAGTTTGGAACTAGATGGTGCTGTGTAATAAAGTCCCAAAGATATTTATTTATTTACTCAATATAATAAATTATGTTGTATTTCTCACACATTAGCAGAGCTTGCAGAAATGTACTGTAGAAAACATGGGCTTACTCCCGACTGGTTCGAGCTCTGAACTAAATTGAGCTAATGTCAATTCCTAGAGGAATGCAGTACGAATTGAGACTAACTCGATTGATACAGAACTGTATCTAATCGGGAGTTAAGGTGTATTTTTGTCTGGATGCAAACGACAGTAATAAAAAGAATGGAATCAGACATTACTTTGCAGAAATCCATGATACGCAAAAAATGGAGATACAATATTTAGTATTGAACTAAGTTTACGGGACTTGTCGCGCACAATTAAATCAAAATATAACAAACATTTGCCATTTTTTTTAATTTTTTTTTGTGTGCTCGTGACCACGGCCAATGCAACTTGACCGAAACGTCGAGGTTAGTCAAAATTTTCAAGTCCCGTAAACTTAGTTCAATATGAGTGAATTTCGCGAAAGTTTAAAACAATATTATTGTTGATTCCGCCAAATCAGTATGCAGCACATACAGGAAAACCGTTCCTTTGCAGAAATCCATGAAATACAAAATATGCAGTTACAATATTTAGTGTCGATTCCGCCAAACTAGTTCGTTGAGCTTAAATGGAGCACATACATAATTTTTTATACACGTGCATATATTCGTGGATGGGAGGGCGGTGACGAATACTGCATCCAAGCTTGACAAACTAGTTTGGCAAAATCAACACTAACTCCATATTTTGTATCAAAACTCAAGTTAACACAAAGTTAAGTTAAAGTTAGTTTTGGCCAATCGCCGCGTCTGTAGTCATTAGACATCCATTATTTTCAAATTATTTGATATATGCAAATCAAGTATTGTTTTGTATCAGATTTTGGGGCTTAGGCCCAAGTAAGTGTGCAAGCATGAGACATTTCACTCTTAATTTGTTTTTTTATCTTTCTGTAACTGGCAATTGCCCGCGGCTTCGCTCCTATGGTCTATCAATAAAAAGGTTTCAATGTGTATACTGGACATATTTATTCTATCTGTATGCCAAATTTCATTTCATCAAAATCCGTTCAGCCGTTTCAGCGTGATTGAAGGACAAACAAACAAACATCCATATTATTTTCTCATTTATAATATTACTGGGATAATTTTATTGTATTGTTAGCCTTTCTTATCACACCTTTCCTATCGAACGTTTCGTTTTGAAAATACCTTTCAAAAACATTTTTCTTATTTCTGGCGTCAAGTATAAATAGTGGTAGCATATGATTCCAAGGGCAATTCTGGTCTTCATCAAGAATAGCATTTAATTTATACTAGTTAGCCAAAAAAGATCCACATTATTTTTTCTGACACATTTTATATTTCATTAAATTCCTACTTGCCGTTAACGCCAATATTTGAGTGGTTGGACACAAAAATAGCTACATTTCATGGTTCACACAATAATTACGGTTCCGTTCGCAATTGCCTCCCTTAAAAAGAGAATCTCTGCCGACTATACTTGCACTACCTTTATTTTTTTCACAATGCACGTGCATAATTTGTCTAAATGAGCTCTCCGGAGGTGCTTCGCCGCTTTTATTCCGCTCCACTGATATTAAAAGTTGCTCAAATGTGCATCTCTATTGTACCTTTGTATTTCATTGTTTCTATTCTATCCTAAGCGGAATCTAGTGTTACTATGCGGCCAGTAATTTACTGTGGGAGGAAAGTTGATTGTTGGTCGCTAATTTGTTTGTTGAGTTTGTTGTATGGTTCCTTATAGATTTAATTTGATTTCTTGAGCATTATTATACAGCATGAATATGGTTGAATGTGCATATACATAATGAAAAAGATATTTCACGATAAATCATGCATACAGGAAAAAAATATGTATGTCTATATGTATGTTGTGAAATAAATAAATAAATAAATAAAAATGCTCGCACAAGCTCTGTCTAGGGGTCTGCTGGCTAGTACAAAAAGCGGAGAGGGTGGAAATAGTAACCAATGAATACTGCCGCGCTAAGTGCATCTCCTCACAGCATGCGACGTAGTGTCCACAGTTATTGATGAGATCGATTGTAAAAATATTTCAAAAATTAAGGTGCCATTTTTTATACATATTTGGAACGAGAATTAAGTGCTGAACATCCTCCTTCAATAAGTCCCTCGGTCAACTAGTCAATCTGTATAAATTTACTTTTAAACTTTCGGCGTTGCGTTAGAACTTATTATTATAACATGAAAGGAGAAGTAAACGCATACATATCTATTTTAAGCCCGACGTTTTGACCAGCAGTGCTATTTTCAAAAGTCCGAAATTTTTCCATATCCGAAATGAAACTTGATCGGCAAACAAAACAAAACGATTTGAGAACCGAACGGAATCGGAAACGCTATTCATAGTTTTTTTTTATAATTTTCACGTCGAGTGCTTGCTTCAAATGGCTTTTAGAATAATTTCTATAAATTGACGTCCTCGATTCGTCTATACTTGTCAAGTTTTCGGTTTCTGATTTGCGAATAGCGTTTATACTCGTAGATTGATCGACGTGTTTAGTAACTTACCTCTCGGATTCGAAATACTTTCGTACGATTGTGAATAATAAATAAAATATATATTTTGGGACATGGTTACACGGCACCATCTAGTCCCAAACTAAGCAGAGCTTAGCTATGGGTACTAGACAATCGATATAATACTTATATACTATTTTTTTTCGTAAATACATACTTATAATACATAAGAAACAACCAGACCCACACAAACACATCACACAAATATTTGGTTTTGTGGGAATCAAACACACGACCTCTTGATCAGCAGTCCGACACTCGAACCACTAGACCACAGACGTCGGTGCAGGTTCCACCAGTTATATTAAAGAATGTTATTAAATATATACATATTTCGTATAAGGGGATTGTGGGTAAGTAGCCACCACGCGGATTGTACGATCTGCGATGTTAAGCTACACTTGCTGTGGTCAGTCCGTGGATGGATGAGCATTTCATTGCACATCGAGACCCCTCTGGGTCTCGGAGAGCACGTTAAGCTGTCGGTCCCGGTTGCCAAAGGAATATCTATGGCAGTTGTTACCGGTAGTCAGAAGCCCGAAAGACATCTGGTCTAATCTCTGAATGTCAGTATTGCCCAGTAACTGGGTGGATGGGAGTCGATCCGTGTAGAATACTGATATTCAGCCGCATCTGGTTAGACTGGAAGCCGACCCCAATATAGTTGGGAAAAGGCGAGAAGTATGATGTCTAAGGAATTAAACAAGGGTGAAAAGATAATTTAGTGATTTTTTGTGAAGAGTCAAGCCCCTGTTTAGAGTAGTATTTACATTGTTTGTGAGAGTGTCTAAAAATCATCATCTTCATTTCATTAGATAGACGTCTACTGCTGGACATTAGCCTCCCCAAGCAGTTTGGGGGGATATGCCATGCCATAATCGCCACGCTTGACAGGCGGGTTGGCGATCGCAGTTGTTTGGTTAAATACTCATAGAACGCTGCTACCCTTCCTCTGGTGAATCCCTTAGTCACCTTTTACGACACCCATAAGAAGATATAGGGTGGTGCAATTCTTTTTGTCCGGCACCACATGGAACATAACGGTGTGTGTAAAAATAGATGATTAAAATAATCAACTTACTCAAGAACTTTATTGGTTATGATAAAACAATCTTATCTTATCTTGATCTTCATTGATTCTTTGCTTAAACGAACCCCAAAGCCGTTGATAAATGAGAAAAGTCATTAGCGCATTAGTTTATGTGCCTTAAGATGTCAGTCACACCCAGTGTCTGTATGTGGGTAGAAATCTAGGAATAGTTAGTCATTTATCTCCAGCGGACTGACTGCCTCGTTGGTCTAGTGGTCGCATGTTTCAGTATATTAAAAAGTACTCTGTGATCGCATGGCAAGCGCGACTGCTAAGTGTCCACGCTTAAATTTATGGATTTTTCACAGACCAGTAAGCCTCTAGACACCTATTACCCGGATACCCCCGGTCACCAAGCATATGCACACTACATATCGTACGCGCCGCTGCCAATCGGAACGTCACTCCGTCAGCGAGCGGCGCCAACCATACCACCGAACTTTTGAGCCGACCAATCATAACGCGCCGTCCCCCCCTCGGTCCCCGCGAAGATTTTACGACTGTTTTCGCATGCAAAACATTGTTTATGCGACGTCTTGAGGCTTACTGGTCTGTGGGATTTGTAGACGGAAAAGGTACCAAGTGGCCGTTCTTCGCATTTTTTCTATCTACAACTACAGCGAACTATAATAATATGTTGCCGAGTTAATAGTTTCTGATTAAACTACAGTAGGTACCTTCACAATTATTCTGTAGAACCAGATTTTCGATCAATTTCGTACTCGGCGAGTAATTAATATTTACTGATGGGGGCGCCACGGAGCTATAATTTATCATCATCCTCCGAGCCTTTTCCCAATTATATAGGGGTCGGCTTCCAGTCTAGCCAGATGCGGCTGAACATCAGTATTTTACACGGAGCGACTGCCATCAGACCCCGGCAACCCAATTACTGGGTAATACTGACATTCGGAGGTTAGACCAGTTGTCAGACTTTCAGGCTTCTGACTACCCGTAACGACTGCCATAGATATTCGTATGATAACCGGGACCGACAGCTTAACGTGCTCTCCGAGGCACGGAGGGGTCTCGATGTGTAACGAAACGGTCACCCATCCACAGACTGACCAATAATAAATTCATTTATGTCAGATAATCAAATCCATAGAAAAAAGAATAATAATAATTACATGTCAAAAAATTATAATAATATCAAGAAAAAGTAATTAATAATGTCAAATGTAAAAGCATGTCACAAAAGAAATATAAATCATCATTCATTAATTAAATTATTATTACACGTGAATATTGTATTAAAATTAAATTAATGAAACTGACTGACATGGATGGACACTGGCACAATTGACAAATTATCGTCTTAACGTATTTCAAGATTGTTGTCACAACCGCCTCAAAATTCAATAGCAACTGTCCAACCCCCACATAATAACTATCTTCCACAAAGTTTCCGAGCATCTTGCCGCGGTCATTCCTACTTTCGTCAAGGGACCTATAATTCAGTTAAAACCCCCAAAGGAGCTATGCAGGACTGAGTGCGAGCAAGTTTACATGAAGCAATTAAAAGTATTATAAAAGGTCTCAGAGTTATTAGATGACGTGTTTTATGGCACGTGTGTACTACAGACAAGACTTTTATGAAGATCTTGTGTTGTTAGGCCCTAGAGTGGTAGAAATAACCGTGGTGTGTTAACTGTTGTCTCTAGAATAAAGTGACCTAGGCTATATATTTCATATCAAGTGTAGTTGATTTGAAACTTTGTTTAACAAAAATGATAATAATATGTTGATTTATACAAGAAAGATGTGTTTTTTTTAACTATATTCTAAGAAAAAACCGGCCCAGTGCGAGTCGGACTCGCGCAGTAAGTGTTCCGTACCACTTATTGACCTGACACCCCATAGAAACAGATTTAATTTACGAGGTACATCAAAAGACATCAAGGCACAGTGCGCGAAAAATGAATTTTTGCATCTCTTTCTTAGGCAGGTACCAACACATGTGTCCATATTTGTCCTATTTTTAGTATTTGTTGCTAAATTACACAATATGCACTATAATCAGACCAAGTTTGACGCTGGTACGTATTATCGTTTTGAAGATAGAGCAGGAATAAAAACGTAGAAAAAAATGAATGTTTTTTAAGGTTTCTTGTATGGTGACCCCTTTTGGTTTTTGTTTTTAGTATTTTTTGTAATACACCTCATAGCAACACATATTCTGAGAAAATTTCAACTGGCTACCTGTTACCGTTCAAAAGATACAGCCCTGTGACAGACAGACGGACGGACAGATGGACGGACGGACAGCGTAGCGAGAGTAATAGGGTCCCGTTGGGCACCCATCGGGTACGGAACCCTAAAAATTAATGTGAAGTATACATAAATAGAAATTGTATTACAAGGCTGTGAGTTCGGTTGTGGTAATTTTATGTTCCGAGTCTATAATGTTACCGACAAAACCTGATTTTAGGTAAAACTAGTTTGGCCTAGACAAAACTAGTTTTACCTAAGCGCAATTGGCAAAACTAGTTTTGCCTAGTTAAATTAAAACAAGTTTATCCTAACACGTTTAGGCAGAACTAGTAGGAGCACAACGCAATAAGAAATTATGCACAAATAAAGGAGAAAAATAGGTTTGTTTAGGTTTGACCCCACACCGCATGAGCCGAGCGAGCGGAGTGAGCGGTACCGTGGTAGTGACCGGCGAGTACGTGAATACTATTTTTTTAGTAGGCAATACTAGTTTTGCCTAAAAGTTTTAGGATAAACTAGTTTTGCCTAGGCAAAACTAATATTGACTGCCTCGTTGGTCTAGTGGTTGCAAGCGCGACTGCTGAGCGTAGGGTCGTGGGTTCGATTCCCGGGTCGGGCTAAGTGTTATTGGGTTTTTTCATTAGGACATTCTCAGTTGCAGCCCGGATTCTGGATTTGTTTCCAGTCAATGGCAATAGGCTCGCCCCCTATTACATGGGACTATAACATAACTGGCAAAATGTGGGTGTGCTATTACACCTCAGCCTACCCCTTCGGGGAAATACAGGCGTGATGTTATGTTATGTTTTTATCTTAAAACTAATATTGCCGATTGCGCTTAGGTTAAACTAGTTTTGTCTAGGCTAAACAATTTTTCCTAAGCGTGTTAGACAAAACTAGTATTTTGCCTAGAAATCGGGTTTTCACGGTAACAAACATGTTTAATTAATATACAGACAACGTATGTGGGTCTAGTGGTTCGAGTGTCGGACTGCTGATCACGAGGTCGTGGGTTGGCATGCCTTTCGTCAATAATTCGACGACGTCTGTGGTCTAGTGGTACGAGGATCGGACTGCTGATCACGAGGTCGTGGGTTCGATTCCCACAGACACAAATATTTGTGTGATGAACATGAGTGTTTGTGTTGGTCTGGGTGTTTCTTATCTTAACTATTATAAAATTGTAAACGTCTGTTTGTTTGTTTGTTTGTTTGTTTGTTTGTTCCAGCATCACGCTAAAACTACTGGACCGATTTTGATGATTTTTTTTTTGTTTGAAAGCTGATGATCTGACTTAAAAACTGGTATGGGTTTTGAGAAAGAAAGAAAGAAAGAAAAAAAGAAAAAAATTAATTCGTGGGTTGCGTACTCACCCGACAGATCGATGCTTCTATGCGTTTGCACGAGCGGATAGTAATGTACGATGGAGTGGAGTGGAGTGGACAGGGGATGGGACTGGGGATGGGACTGGGGACGGGACTGGGGACGGGACAGTGGACGGGACAGGGGACGGAACATGGGACGGGAAATAGGACGGGACATGAGACGGGACATGGGACAGGACAGTGGGACGGCACATGGGACTGGACATAGGATGGGACATGTGACAGGACATGGGACATGGGACGGGACGATAGTGATATAGTGAGATAGTGGGACGGGACGATAGTGATATAGTGAGATAGTGGGATGGGACGATAGTGATATAGTGAGACAGTGGGATAGTGGGACAGTAGGACAGTGGCAGTGGGACGGTGGGACGGTGGGACAGTGGGGCAGTGGGGCAGTGGGGTAGTGGGACAGCGGGGCAGTGGGCCAGTGGGGCAGTGGGATAGTGGGGCAGTGGGGTAGCGGGGCAGTGGGGCAGTGGGGTTGTGGGGCAGCGAAGCAGCGGGACAGTGTGGCAGCGGGGAAGCGGGGCAGCGAGGCAGCGGTGCTGCGTGCCTGCGGGGCAGCGGGGCAGTGGGATAGTGGGGCAGCAGGGCAATGGGGCTGTGGAGTAGCGGGGCAGCGGGGCATCTGGCCAGCGGGGCAGTGGGGTAGCGGGGCAGTAGGGGAGTGGGGCAGTGAGATAGTGGGGTAGCGGTGCAGCGGGGCAGTTGGGCAGCGGGGCAGTGGGTTACCGGGGCAGTGGGACAGTGGGGCATCGGGGCAGTGGGGTAGCGGGGCAGTGGGATTGTGGGGCAGAGGGGCAGTGGTGCAACTGGGCAGTGGGATAGCGGGGTAGCGGGGCAGCGGGGTAGTGGGGCAGCTGGGCAGCGGGGCAGTGGGTTACCGGGGCTGCGGGGCAGTGGGGCAGTGGTATAGTAGGGCAGCGGGGCAGTGGGGCAGCGTGGCAGTGGGGCAGCGGGGCAGAGGGGCTGTGGGGCAGCGGGGCAGTGGGGAAGCGGTGCAGTGGGGCATTGGGATAGTGGGTAGTGGGGCAGAGGGGCAGTGGGATAGTGGGGCAGCGGGGCATTGGGGTAGCGGGGCAGCGGGGCAGGCAGTGGGGCAGAGGGATAGTGGGGCTGCGTGGCAGTGGGGCAGCGGGGCAGCGGGGCTGTGGAGCAGCGGGGTGGGGCAGCGGTACAGTGGGACAGCGGGGCAGTGAGGAAGCGGGGCAGTGGGATAGTGGGGCAGCAGGGCAATGGGGCAGTGGAGTAGCGGGGCAGCGGGGCAGCTGGCCAGCGGGGCAGTGGGGTAGCGGGGCAGTGGGGTAGCGGGGCATTAGGGGAGTGGGGCAGTGGGATAGTGGGGCAGTGGGGTAGCGGTGCAGCGGGGCAGTTGGGCAGCGGGGCAGTAGTTTACCGGGGCAGTGGGGCAGTGGGATAGTGGGGCAGTGGGGTAGCGGGGCAGTGGGATTGTGGGGCAGAGGGGCAGTGGTGCAGCTGGGCAGTGGGGTAGCGGGGTAGCGGGGCAGCGGGGTAATGGGGCAGCTGGGCAGCGGGGCAGTGGGTTACCGGGGCAACGGGGCAGTGGGGCAGTGGGATAGTAGAGCAGCGGGGCAGTGGGGCAGCGTGGCAGTGGGGCAGCGGGGCAATGGGGCAGTGGGGCAGCGGGGCAGTGGGGCAGCGTGGCAGTGGGGTAGCAGGGCAGTGGGATTGTGGGGCAGAGGGGCAGTGGTGCAGCTGGGCAGTGGGGTAGCGGGGTAGCGGGGCAGCGGGGTAATGGGGCAGCTGGGCAGCGGGGCAGTGGGTTACCGGGGCAACGGGGCAGTGGGGTAGTGGGATAGTAGAGCAGCGGGGCAGTGGGGCAGCGTGGCAGTGGGGCAGCGGGGCAATGGGGCAGTGGGGCAGCGGGGCAGTGGGGCAGCGGGGCAGTGGGGAAGCGGGGCAGTGGGGCATTGGGATAGTGGGTAGTGGGGCAGAGGGGCAGTGGGATAGTGGGGCAGCGGGGCAGTGGGGTAGCGGGGCAGCTGGGCAGGCAGTGGGGCAGAGGGATAGTGGGGCTGCGGGACAGTGGGGCAGCGGAGCAGCTGGGCAGCGGGGCTGTGGAGCAGCGGGGTGGGGCAGCGGTACAGTGGGGCAGCGGGACAGCGGGGCAGTGAGGAAGCGGGGCAGTGGGATAGTGGGGCAGCAGGACAGTGGGGTAGCGGGGCAGCGGGGCAGTGGGATAGTGGGGCAGCGGGGCAGCGGGTTAGCGGGGCAGTGGGGTAGCGGGGCAGCGGGGCATGCAGTGGGGCAGTGCGATAGTGGGGCAGCGGGGCAGTGGGGCAATGGGGTAGCGGGGCAGCGGCTCAGTGGGGCAACTGGGCAGCGGGGCAGTGGGGCAGCGAGGAAGTGGGGTAGCGGGCAGTGGGGCCGTGGGGTAGCGGGGCAGCGGGGCATTGGGGTAGCGGGGCAGTGGGGCAGCGGTTCAGCGGGGCAGTGGGGCAGCGGGGTAGTGGGGCAGTGGGTTAGCGGGGCAGCTGGGCAGCGGGGTAGTGGGGCAGCGGGGCTGTGGGGCAGTGGGGCAGTGGGTTAGCGAAGCAGTGGGGCAGTGGGGCAGCGGGGCAGCGGGTCAGTGGGGCAGTGGGGCAGCGGGACAGTGGACTGGAATGGAATGGACTGGACTGGACTGGACTGACGTAGGTTAGCAGAATTTAACGCGAGCGGAGCCGCGGGTAAAAGCTAGTGTATTATAAGTATGTATTTACAAAAAAAAAAAAAATAGTATCTTAGTATTATATCCATTGTCTAGTACCCATATCACAAGCTCTGCTTAGTTTATGACTAGATGTTTAAAAAAAAAAAAAAAAAAAAAAAAACAATTATTAAAAGTCATTATGTTAACAATTTTACAGACAATTTTTTTAAACCTTATTACATGTGCAGAACTAGTAGTTATGTTTAATCAGTAGTTATTTGTATAAAGAGACATGTCAAAATAGCTTACTAATTATTTAGTAAACTATTTTTATTGTCTTATGACAATAGAGAAAAACAGACTTTATTGTAGAAACATTTCAGTCATTTTTGTACTGGCTGGTGTAAAAACTGACCTACTTGGAAGCTTAAGAAGAATCGATATCCACTTCCATACTTTGATTTAATGTCTCAATTGGTCTCAATAATGTATCGAAAAACTTTTATCATAACGCCACTGATATTTTCTTTCTAAGTTACATAGCTGTAAAAGTTTACAGATTTTTTTTTCTCATCGCATTTTATCATCAAAGAAATTCGAATTTTTGCATTTTATTTTTTCTAAAACGATGCGGAAGGCACAGGACCGGTCGTTGTGGCGATGCTTGGGGGAGGCCTATGTCCAGCAGTGGACGTCTTTCGGCTGAAATGATGATGATGATGAAAACGTTGTCTTGCAAGGTGAATTTAGTCCTGTGCAAAAAATAAATTAAATAATATTTTTTATTGAAAAATATATCTTAAATGCTGAAATACTGAAATAAAAATTATATTCGTTAAATATTGGATCGTGCGAAAATGCGCCTATTTACTTTATAGATATAGGTATGAAGCATTTCTACATCACATATTTCTTCTCAAGGTAGGGAATAGCTGAGGTCTGCTTTCATACCTATTATAATCGCGCCTCTATGTGCGTTACTAATTTCTTCGGACGAGGCGCATTACATATGATAGAACTTAACTTACATTGCAGGTAAGTTAATATCTATGTAGAATTTGAATGTGACAAAACTATATTTCTCAGCAGAAATTGAGTTGATCGAGATGCTTCTTTACCTAATTATTATCCTTATATTTTTTTTTTTTTTTTTTTTTTTTTGTTTTTTTTTTTTTTTTGTTTAGAACATCTAATCCCAAACCAAACTAAGCAGAGCTTGTGCTATGGGTACTAGACAATGGATATAATACTAAAATACTTTTTTTTTTTTTTTTTGTAAATACACACTTATAATACATAAACAACACCCAGACCAACACAAACACTTATGTTCATCACACAAATATTTGTGTCCTGTGGGAATCGAACCCACGACCTCGTTATCAGCAGTCCGACACTCGAACCATTAGACCACAGAGGTCGTCGAATTTTTATTTGTTCTCTTTCTAACCTACCTACTTACGGAATAATAAATTGAGCTGTCCTTTGCGAGGTAGAATCAAGCGCATATCAATGGTGATTACCAGTATAAGCTGAGCCTGTCTTGTATGAAACTTACATACTAAGCTAGTCCCGCTTGTAATGGTTTTGGCCATTGATATGCGGCCAACCGTACTGTAGGCACGGTCAATGGAGTAATTATTTTAGAAACAATACAAAATGGATCCATAACTTTTGACATTAATCTCCTAACCCTTTAGTAAAGAATAAGATAAGATAAGATAAAGTTTATTGGGCAACATTATTACAAGTATAACAAGGTACAAGAGTACGATAGTAGCTGCAGTAGTATGCACTGTGTCGCAGCTGCCATCGCCCACCTCCAGATTCTACAGGAATATAATGCAATAACTGTGCTTGAAAAACATGATCAAAAATAAAACCAGTGAAATAAATATTTAGATAAAATACAAATAGTTACTATTTAACATCATCTAAGTATTGAGTGTGTATGTGTAATGTATGGATGTGTGAGAGGTATGTTTGTGTGTTTATGTATTATTGCGTGAGAATTATTAATTTATGACCAGACCTTCTGTATCTTCATAAGAAAGTGTATATAGCCACTCATTTACTTTGGTTTTGCACTTATTTAAGGTTAGTGAATAGATTTGAAGTTCTCTGTTTACTTTGTTATAATAAAATAAAAGTTGTTTTCTTTGTTTTTGTTGTTATATAATTTTTATTTTATTTTATTCCTAATCGGCTTGCGTTCTGCCGCTAATACCGCACCTAATGTACATAATATCTAATAGTACTAACGTACAGAACGGCCACTGACCGCCCCGTCCCCCGCCAATTTAAGATTCCTCGCCCGCGCACTGCATGCACCCGTAGTCTGACGGCAATTGGACTGCAATATTGCAATGGATGTCAATTGCCTGTCGCTATACAAGCACGCCATCTCTGAGAACTACTGAGAAGCACTTGGAACCCAGTCGGCATTACGAGCGGCGAGCATCCCTAACCTACACTTGTATGTGCGTTCGTATACATATGTAATCTTGTGTATGTAGGTGGTGCTAGCATTTATATTGTATTGTTAAGCGATCATACGGTCGAAGGTGGTGAACGCTTGCCCAGCAAAAACCTCGTGCCTTGAAGACCACCAGATTATATTTCAAGGAATTTCACTGCTTCCCTTCCTTCCCTGCCAGTTTATTCTATAGTTTCAACCTTCAATAAATCTCCATTAAATTATTTATACTTCAAGGTAAAGATCTCTTTCTGAGATTTCGTTGTACACAAAAAGAAACAAAAAACAAATAAAGTGGCTACAAACAGTATGAGATTGTTATTTCTTGTTTAATAAAACTTAATTAAATACTGTACCTAGTTCTAATAATGAAAAGTTTGCTTTTTTATGTCTTTGATGAAATATTATTATTCTTCCTTTTGTATTAATCTTATTAAAACATTGTTAGTCTCGGCTGAAAATATGTCTTAGTTTTATAGTTCACGATATTTTCCATGACGCCTTACGGCCAAAATTAATATTCAATCTATCCACGATTTACCCTACTGGAGATAGAAATCTGACATATTTTGTATGGAGCTTATGTCAAATTCCTATCTCTAGTAGGGCAAATCGTGGATAGATTGGATATTAATTGTGGCCGTTAGTGAATTGAATACTGAAGATAATGTATCACAAATAATCACAATAAAATAGATCAGGTGTACTTTTTTGCCATAATTGGCACAAAGTCACTCCTTTCCAACCAGCTGTTAGAAAGACACTGGTGTAGTTTTTACCCGCGTACATGAATAGGTAACTAACGTGCATGGATGTGCACACCTAAAAAAACACGTAAATGAAGAAATATTAATAATAATAAAACTACAGAAAAGATTTATACCATCGGGTTTTTTGTGGTAGGTATCTACATCAACTTTACTATTTACTTACGGTCAAAATTAATATCCAATCTATCGACGATTTGCCCTACTAGAGATAGAAATTTGACATAAGCTCCATACAAAATATGTCAAAATTCTATCTCTAGTAGGGTAAATCGTGGATAGATTGGATATAAATTTGGCCGTTAGGCGTCACGAAAAATATCGTGGATTATTGAAATGAGACGTTATAATTATTATTATAGTACAACATTTAGTTTTTCTTTACCATAAGCCTGTAGAGGGGTCATGTATTAATCATTATGAACAACTTTTAGTATGGGACAAACCCTGAATCGCGAAATAAAACCTAGTCCCTACATTTTGTCGATTCATGTTATCAAAAATCAGCTATACCAAACATTTTGTCAATTTATCATGTGAAAAAATATCTGCTGTTTCCTACATTTTGTCAATTTATTATATGGACAAAAATCAGCTGTTCCCTACATTCTGTCGATTTATGTGAACACAAATGTAGGGAAAAGCTGTTTTTTTCGCGATTACAGGGTTTGTCCTCTAGTAAAAGTTGTTCTTAACGATGAGTACAATGACCCCTTTTTAGGTTTATGGTAAAGAAAAACTAATGTTATACTGGGTGTAACGGGAACGCTTCCGAAAACGAAGATAAGTGCTGGTGATTACTGATACGAAACCACGAAAAAAAAATGCGATTCTTTTTTTAGATTTTTTCATATATTTGCATTTTTCATACATAACCAGCTTTGGGCAGTTAAATAAAACTCTTACATTATGAAAAATGCAAAAAAAAAAGAAATAATCTAAAAAAAGAATCGCATTTTATTTCGTGGTTTCGTATCAGTAATCACCAGCACTATCACCTATCTTCGTTTTCAGAAGCGTTACCCTGACACCCTGTATAGTGTGGCTAATGCGTTACAAAATTTCCATTGCAAAGCGAAAACAGTTCAAAGAAACAAGTAAAAGGAATATTCTTTAGCTATTTCTGCAAATGGAGCCACGAGCCACGAACAAAAGCATGTTCAGCGCAAATCGCCCGACAAAGGTGCAGACTTAATTTTTTAAATCAACCGAGAGACGAAGCACGTATTGCCACCGCACTGCACTTTTTAGTCTGTGACCCAAGTAAAATTATATTGCCAAGACTTTTCAACGTTGACTGTTTACTTTGGAGCAGATGTCGCGAATTATGGCCTGGCATTACTCTGCTCTGGATTGTTAGAGAATGAATTTGTTCTTATTTGGAGAGTTAAGTTTGGCTTAGTATTTGTTGTGGCAAATAAAAATGGAATTTATTTATTAAAATTTACAGCAGTGTCGTCAGTCATCACAGGGTTTCATGTACTCTCGTGGTCAACTTGTAAATCCTTAAAAAGACTTCGGACCCAATTTGGCAGAAGCAAAGATAATCTCCAAAAATGGGGGTTCACGGACGGTTTAGACGTCCAGTGTGAGTGTGACGTCACTGCGCAAACAATGGCTCACCTTCTATCCTGTACCGCGTGCCCAGTCACCTGCCATTGACTCGCTAAGAAGAAGAAGGTGGTGGTTTTAGTCAGAAAGAGTCCGACACTGGCCCGCCTTCCCCGGGTGGAGTGCTTCCATGAGAATTTTACAATTAAATCCACCACCTACCATGCTTGCCTAGTACGGGTTGGCGAACAAAATACAAAAATCAAGCATTATAAATTTAAATTCTAAACATATTTACTCCCGAATTTATACGAGTTAATATTCACTCCCAAATTTATTCGAGTTTAATTCAAGCATCATTGAACATTGAGCTTCAATCTAGGCAGATCACAAATGAAAAAACCAGCTAATGACCTCCAACCACAATGCAGTGCGCGTTGCGGAACACTGGATCAACAAAAGAACAATGGCGAAATCATATGTAAGAAAAATGTAAGCGTTTAAGAATGTGATCTTTCAGTAATCTACGTAAATTTATTTTCTACATAATAACTTCTTAGGTTTTCGCGATCACTACAAACTGCAAAGCTTTCGAAACGTCAGGGAAACCAATTTAAATAATATACGCGATTTAATCCGGTTAAACTTTGTTTTATTATTTTCTACAATTTTTCAGCACATTAACTTTAGTTGTAGAAGTCTGTTGAAAAAATAAGTCATCATCATCATCATCATTTCAGCCGAAAGACGTCCACTGCTGGACATAGGCCTCCCCCAAGCATCGCCACAACGACCGGTCCTGTGCCTTCCGCATCCAGCGGATTCCCGCGACCTTCACCAGGTCGTCGGTCCACCTTGTGGGGGGCCTACCCACGCTGCGCCTTCCAGTACGCGGACACCACTCCAGAACTTTACTGCCCCATCGGCCATCCGTTCTGCGAGCAATGTGCCCCGCCCACTGCCACTTAAGTTTGGCAATTCTTCGGGCTATGTCGGTTACTTTCGTTCTCCTGCGAATCTCCTCATTTCTGATTCGATCACGCAGGGACACTCCGAGCATAGCCCTCTCCGTTGCCCTTTGAGTGACTTTGAGCCTTCTTATCAGGCCCATTGCGAGCGACCACGTTTCAGTACCGTAAGTAATTACTGGCAACACACACTGGTCAAAGACTTTCGTCTTGAGACACTGCGGTATTTAAAAAATATATATTTATAAGCATTATCTCACTTTCGTTTAAATAAAATAATGCTATTTGTTGTCTATGCAAGATGCCATTAATGTTTTTTTTTTCTTTTACGTTACTTTGGGCGTATGGCCTTTTAGCCTTTTAGCCAAGACAGAAAAAACTTTTTGGTAGTGAAAAGCAACAAAATATAAAGCTAATACGGGATCCTATCAACTATAAATTAAAAAATGATTGCTGTACGAAATTGCTCGCTGTAAAAAATTGCCATCGACTCGCTATGAAGAAGAACAGGGTTTTGCAATCTAAGGGCTACCTGTAGGGAATGGCGGGCGGTGTTATGCAGACCTTTCCACGGCAAGCTTTCCACGGTATTACAGTTTGGTTAGAAAGATTCGATCGCAGTTACATGCGAAATAAATTTTGATACTTTCCA
The DNA here is from genome assembly GCA_949699075.1 of Asteroscopus sphinx. NCBI lineage: Eukaryota > Metazoa > Arthropoda > Insecta > Lepidoptera > Noctuidae > Asteroscopus > Asteroscopus sphinx. The sequence continues at coordinate 6,111,495 of OX453009.1, forward strand.
CAGTATGTACCGGATTGGGGTGCATTAAAATAGCCTTCTTGACTGATGATATTCAGATTATCGTCCGGTGCATCCATTTTTTTTTTTTTTTTTTGGTGCGTGTGTTTGGCCTAACGTCGGCCGCACCCTCCTCGGTGGCGCACACGGAACACTGCACGCCACCTCCCCTCATGAGCCTTTACCAGCTGCGCCAACTACGCCAGCTGTGCCAGCTACGCCAGCTGCTGGTCGGGCAGCAGACTACCCCGAGTCTGCTGCTCGCAGGCCCTACCTCCCGTAATTTTTTATAGAGGTTTTCTTCCTCGCGGTCCGGGCGGTGAAGCCAAGACCCTCGGTCCCAAGAGGCGCGAGAACACTACTCAGCGGGCACTCCTGGGGTTACGAGAACGACGGGGGCAGGGAAGGACAGTCCCCCCACTGCCTGCCTAGTAGCAGGGTGAGTGCACACCGGGCCCGCCCCTGCTCCTCCACAGTGCCCTCTGTTGGCAACAGAGGGACACGTGGAGCAACTCTTCACTGGCCCAGAACGGGCCCCTCCCGCGCCAGAATATTCGCTACAGGCAATAAGATCCCCTGAAGGTTAATCCCTCGAAGGGATTTTATTGCCCGTGCCCAGGATGCACCGGCCAAACAACTACCGTTTCCTCCAGACGTGTCCAGAAGGACAAGCAGCCGTCAGGCACACGTGGAGGTTTTCTGGCCCGCACGGGGTCCGGTGCACCCTGGTCAATCAGCTCTACTGACCTGCCGACTGGCTACTCGTTTTTTCCGTCTACATTAGCATTTGGTATTCTATAGTTTATATTAACACGATATAGATGGTGCTGTGTAAAAATATCCCAAAAAATATTAATTAATTAATTAATTTATTTATAAGTAAAAGAAGAATGTACCTCTATGCGGCTGTTTGATGTAAGCCACTGGCAGCAAGAGGCCATTGAGAGCTACGCATTGGCTCTCACAAATGTGTATGGTGCAGTACGGAATCGCTCTGTGACATTCCTTTGTAGCATTCTATTTTTAACCGTATATCAACAAAAACAAAGTTTTCTTTAGATTGTTACCAACAAGTCAATTCACCAGCACTTCATAGATTGGTGCTACACAATATTTCAAGTGAAAAACTTTCATCACGAGTGATGATATGAAGAAAGTCGCCGCAATCATGCGCCGACAGTGTTAGAGAAGCAAATGCGCTGTTGGTAATCCAGTATAAGCTGATCTCGCATTGTACGGAAAGCCTATACAATGTGAGGTCAGCTTATACTGGAATTGTACATCTTCATGTGTAGCCGTGTGTACTCTGCCTCTAAGAGTTTATGATTGTGATAGATAGTACACAGTCGAACTCACATCAATGGTAACATAACCACTATAGGCAGTGGCAGAGCCTTTTTCGTTTCAAACTTACATTCTAAGCCAGTCCCGCTTATAATGGTTCGTCTTGATCGGTTAATCACTTATCACTGTTTCTTAAAGAAATCTTGGGAACATTTTCCATTAATTATTCGTTCATCTTAACTACAATATGTGCTTGTATTATCTCGTTGTCTGTCTATTGCATCTTACAATATGTGATATTAATATCTCAAAATATTCAATAGTGTCATGAAAATGGAACCCATTAAGCTATTCATAATTGCCTCTTCATGCCTAGATGCGGGAACAGCGTATCCAAAAAAACATCTAGATTCCCTGTTTCGTTTTTGCTATCATTTGCAGATTCCATAAAAAAAATAAACAAAGGAGGCTATGCCCCAGAACCCTTTCGTTCGCTGAGATAATAGCCTTTTTTATTATTTTTTGAAACAGTAACAGTTCGCTGAGTTTTTTGGTTTCTGTTCCTGTTACTCCGTTTTATTCAGGATTTGATTTTGATGCACTGGTTATTCAGTTTTGTTTTAAATAATTATGTAAGTAATCTATAATATTAATACAATATCTATGATCATTATATACTTAGATGTAATCTATAAAAATTTAAGTCAATTGCATGCAGATTCATGATTTCGATTTAAGAAAATCCTCAGATCAAATTTAAGAAATATTTTACATCAAGATTTAAAATTATTTGCAAAAAAGAAGTTTTAACCAGGTTACAACGCGTTTAATTTGATGTGATGTTATGTAATCCAGTTAAAACTTGTTTTATAATAATGTGTAGTTTTTGTTACGAAAACTGCTGGCCACGGGTCTCTTCGCAGAATAAGAAAGTTTCAGGCCTTACCGCCTTAGGCACTCTGGTCTAGTGCGGACTACACACACAATCGGGAACTGTATATGGCACTCTCAGGTGTGCAGGTTTCTTCACGATATTTTCTTTTACCGTTCTTCTCCGTTGATAGGTTTAAATAATTATACCACAACGTTTTAAAAAAACTTCAATTGTCCCAAATCATTACCAGTAATATAATTTGAGGAAGCCCCGGTAAATAAAAAACAATACTTTTAAAAGCACTACACACAACATGTTACAATATTTTTTAAATCTTTATTTCAGGCAAGGCATTAGTTTGACGTCATACACGTATGTACTCATATCACATTATTATAATTACCTACGTTAAAAAAAAAAGTTGAGAGGTGTCAAGGGACACCCGGATGGAACGAAGTTCCTTTCGATTCGGTATTGCAGTTGTTATGGGCAAAGGTAGCCACTTAACATCAGGTGGGCCTTTAGCTCGTTTCGCCATCCAATACTATAAAAATAAAAAAAAGTGTCGTGACAACTTTTCGTAAGAATTTTTTCCGTCTAGCCCCCTTTCACAACGCGCAATAAGGAACTACGTTCCAAAAAAAAAATTAATTACAAATAAATAAATGAATTATTATTACTTCATTAATCAATCATTGAATTTTAACACTACAACAAGTTTAACCAAATTAGAACGCGTATATTTAAAAAAATCGCGGAAATCTCTAATTTTTATTTGTTGTTTTGTTGTTGTTCTTGCTGTTGTCTTGTTGTTGTTGTCTTTGTTTTCTTTCTAAATCAAAATATTCATACTCACCACATCTATAAAACAGTAATCTGTGCACATGGCAGAATGAGTAAATTAGTTTGTCAGAGGCAGTGGCCCGACAATCCTTTGTGTCATCAACAAAACAAAGTTATTCATATAAAAGTTGGTAGGTCTGTATGTTATCTCGGGGCTGTTTTAAAAGTTACTGTTCTACATTCATTTGACCTATGTTAACACTGGATGGGAAGGATTTTCTGAAGAATTCTGTGTAAATGTAAAATCATCTTATTTCGCTTTTATTATTTCGTTAGAATTTCAACTGGCTATACCATAGAAATCTATATCTTCTATCGTTTCGACATGAGCTACATAATGATAATAGCTCATGTCGTGGGGAAAAGATTAGCCAGTCAGCAGGTTGGTAGCGGGGCTGACTGCCCAAGGTGTGCTGGACGATCAATTAAATACCGTCACCCGTTTTAGTGTCTTTAGAGGACATAAAGACAGTCATACTTTGGCATTTATAGTATAGTAAATAAGCAGTATGGTAAATATAGTAGGTATATATTGTAATAATTGCGGTGTGGTGCAGGACATAAATAATTGCATCACCTTATCTCTTCTCGTGGGTATCGTAAAACGCGACTAAAGGATTCACTAGAGGATGGGCAGCAGCGTTCTCTGAGTATTTTAACCAACCAACTTCGATCGCCAACCCGCCTGTCAAGCGTAGCGATTATGGCATATCCCCCCCTTAATTGGGGGATGCCTATGTCCAACAGTGGACGTATTTCGGCTGAAATGATGTATGATGAGTGTAATAAGTATTGTATAATAAAGTATAGTAGGTTTATTTTATTATTTTTAACGCATTAACGCATATGAAGCAAAATCTAAAGATTTAAATTGTGAAAAGAAAAAATCGCTCACGAGCAGGATTCGAACCTGCGACTCCTGGCTCAGTACGCCAGTGCTTTAGCCACAAAGCTACCGTGAACACTGCTCGTGGTATCGAAACGCTGAAACGCTGTTTCTTAATAAGATATCGCTGACGTCACCTAAAGACGTACCATAGTGAAGGATAATTTCGATACCACGAGCAGTGTTCACGGTGGCTTAGTGGCTAAAGAACTGGCGTACTGAGCCAGGAGTCGCAGGTTCGAATCCTGCTCGTGAGCGATTTTTTTCTTTTCAAAATGTAACTCTTTATAGTAGGTTTGTAGAAAAGTATGAGGTATTATTATTATCCATATTGGTTTAATCCTTTAGTGGGCTAGGACCGGAGGGAGTGATGGCTATTCGTAGCCACGTGCATCCATTTTCGGTTTTCCCATTCCCCAAACCATAGTTCTCTACTGTCACAATCCCAACAATGCACAAACGAAATAAATAACAATTTTAAATTTGTACCGGACAAACTCATAAATTTTTCTTTAAAGAAAGTTTCAACAAACAGCAACTCTTAAGTAATTTCTTGATAAAATTGCTCTAACCTGTATAGGTGTGAAGATTGTGAAGTCGTGAGGTGTTTCTACTGATCTTGGAATTAAAGAAAAACATACCAACATTGTATTTCAAGTTTTCCGAACGTACGTTACAGTCAAAGTAAGAAACTAACATAACATAACATCACGCCTGTATTTCCCCGAAGGGCTAGACAGAGGTGTATAGTACACCCACATTTCGCCAGTTATGTTATAGTCCCATGTAATAGGGGGCGAGCCTATTGCCACTAACCGGGCACAAATCCATACTCCGGGCTACTACTGAGAATTACCTAATGAAAAAACCCAATAACACTTTGCCCGACCCGGGAATCGAACCCAGGACCCCACGCTCAGCAGTCGCGCTTGCGACCACTAGACCAACGAGGCAAACTAGTTCTTGATTAATGTAGTAGATACGGTCGGGATACCTTTGATTCGCATTTTTTTTTTATTCCTAATCTACTTTGGCATAACGAGTTAGGCATAACTTTTAATGGCATAATAATACTTGGGCATGATTTTTTTGGCTTACTGCTTTGATAACCATAACTATCATTTGGGCTATATTTAAAAAAAAAATGAAATTTGCCAAGAAGCCAGGTCTCATAGCCCAAGTAAATAAAAATATTTATCCGAAAATTATGAATTCGTGGTTATATCATCATCATCATTTCAGCCGAAAAACCTCCACTGCTGGACATAGGCCTCCCCCAAGCATCGCTACAACAACCGGTCCTGCGCCTTTCGCACCCAGTTTATGTCATAGGAAAAAATATATTTTTGCGATCACAAATTTAGATTTGCAGTTGTAGAATCGACCGTGACGTAGACCGATGTATAAAAAAATATTTTTTGAACTACAGAAAGAAAGCAGAATATTTATTTTCGCTTGCGCAAATTATATACTTACAGCATAGCATAAGCACAAAATACGGATAGTACGATGAGATAATACAAAAAAATCATACAACCAGTTTCTACTATCTATTTTTTTCACTGCAAAGTTAAGTTTGTCCTTCAACCCGACAAATTTTTTTGTTAGAGCAATGCATGGTCGGTGCTTATTTTAAATTTATGAATGTTACTAAGTTGATTATTAAAAAAAAATAGGCAAGTACAGACATGTGTACCAGGTATCACAGTACCTGGTTGATAAAGAGATGCAAATATGAAAGATAAATACACCCAGTGCTGCACCTTTGCTGAACTCTAATAAATTAGATCAGTTTCTACAGGATTACAGGTCGATTGGTGATACGGAACCTTTTGAACGCGAGTCCGACTCACATTTAACCGGTTTTTTATTTAATTTTTTTGTTTTTATCTGTAAAGAGACTTTGAAATTATTTCTTTTTTTCTTAAAGTATTTCTTTCTTTACAAATTCTTTAAACATCTCTTTGTCACTTTTCGGACACTTAATGAAAGACGGAGTCGCTTTTTCAATACCGTAAAATGCCCTAACTTTGCCCTCAAGCCATACTTTGCCTAGGGTATTAACATAATTTTTACACGCACTGACATTTTATAACTGAACCAGAGATTAGCGTTGTCACAGTTTTAAAATATCCCCAAGTACGGAAGTCATAGCTATTATAGTTTACTCAAAAAACAACTAGGCAAAGTAGGGCTTGTGGGCAAAGTTAGGGCATTTTACGGTACCCAAAAGAAAAGATACTCGGCATCTCTCTACTCGTTCTTTGTAAGAAACTACTCAACTAAATATGTGGCAGGGTGACCTAATATTATTGCAACTTATGTGCACGATAGAGAGGTCGAGACTGAAGTCAAAGTTATACGTACCGTTATTGGCAAAACTTGGTACATAGTGCACCTCTGTGCGACAGTATTATAATATTCAAGCTAGGCTTAAACAGCTGTTGTTGTATCGTGAAGAGCTATTTATAGCTACTGACAATATAAGCTGATTGACTGTTATAGACAATCCTGCTAATATTATAAATACGAAATTATGAATGTTTGTTGACTTGTCTTTCAATTACGCTAAAAACAAATACACATTAAAATGTACCTACATTTAATAAACCAAAATACGTGTTATTAACCGACTTCAAAGAGAAGCCTCGACTGCCTCGTTGGTCTAGTGGTAGCAAGCACGACTGCTGAGCGTGGGGTCCTGGGTTCAATTCCCAGGTCGGACGAAGTGTTATTGGGTTTTTTCATTAGGAAATTCTCAGTAGCAGCCTGGAGTCTGGATTTGTACCTGGTCAATGGCAATAGGCTCGCCCTCTATTACATGGGATTATAACATAACTGGCGAAATGTGGGTGTACTAATTACACCTCTGCCTACCCCTTCTCCTCCTAGGGAAATACAGGAGTGATGTTATGTTATGTTGTTGTTGTTGTCAAAGAGAAGGTTATTTTAATAACTAAAAACCTTAGACACCACAACAAATTTTTATTACAGTTAATTCATATGACAAAAATTATTTACTTTCATAAATTATTTTAGAAAATATTGGTAGTTTTTGTTGTCATATTTATTCTATAATAGAAGCGCCCCACTCTCTTACAATGCACCTCCTCGGCTACTTCTAAAGGATAATAATATGACGTGTTTACCTCATCATTTCAGCCAAAAGACGTCCACTGCTGGACAAAGGCCTCCCTCAAAGCGGGGGATATGCCATAATCGCCACGCTTGGCAGGCGGGTTGGCGATCGCAGTTGGTTGTTTAATTACTCAGAGAACGCTGCTGCCCATCCTCTGGTGAATCCCTTAGTCACTTTTTACGACACCCATGAGAAGAAAGAGGGTGGTGATATTCTTTACGTCCGGCACTACACGGACGTGTTTACCTACGTAGACATATTCAGTGTTATATGAAATTTTGGACTCGTAGTAATATAGTAGTAGTGTAGCAAAAGTGCAAATCATTCTCTTTCGATTCTGAACAAACCAGTTTCAGGATTTGAGTTATTCTAATAACACGTTGTATAAACGAGTAAAAGTCGGTTAAAAAATCAAAACCAAAATTGAAAAAAAAAATCAGAAATAGGCTCTTTTGTGCCGAAATAATATTCCGAGCGCTCACAGGCCCGATTAAAAAAAGCCGAAAACCTCTCACTACTGACGTGAAAAAAGAATGCCCTAGGTAAATTGACCCAAACGAGGTTACAAAGGTCCTACTATCCTCGTTTCCCAAAAATTTGATTTATAAATAAAGCCCTTGGGAAGGACAAGTACTCGTACATCTCATTTTAAAATCAGTTGATTCGATTGTGCGACTCCGTCGACCGTTCGGGGTTCTGACGACGGATATAAACTTTGAGCATCGACGATTATTCTCTGTTTTGTGAGAGTATAAGGCCGGCACCACACGTTGGCCCCAACATTGGTACGAGCGTTGGCCTGTAATTATGCCTAGTGTCCACACGTTGGAGATAATGTTAGTTTAGTCCCGTCAGAGCCAATGTAAAGACGTCTGAAATAGATGTTGCACTGGGCACTTTAAGATGATTGAGCGCTTAAGAGCCTCACTGTCAATTAAAATAACACAATAGTTAAACAATGGACGTCGTCTTTGAAAAATGTTTTGTGACAAACAAGAGGATATTATTATTATTTGTTAATAAACACCTTAAGTTAGTTGTTAACTAACTTAACTAACTTTCATAACTGTTTTTTTCTTTATAACTTTTATAGAAATTCTATAACTATTGCGTCCATCGAATGTCATCCACGCGGATGACATTATCAAGACGCGGTGACCGTAGGGAACAAGCTCATTTGATGCACCAAGAGTGCATGAGTGCTGTGGAAAGACTGAGCAAACCGCCAACGGGTGGACGCATCGCCAAAGTTGGAGCATAATTCCTTTGATACAACTGACACGCAACGGCCAACTGCTAACGCTTGCTCCAAAGTTCGGGCCAACGCCAATCTACACGTTGGCAAATAGCGCTGGCGCCAACGTTCGGGCCAACATGTGGAGCTGGGGTAGGATCTCGTTTATTCGTTGTTTATCTGTTATTTTTGTTTTTCCTTGATTACCGATGTCTGGTACTTACTATACTTTAGATGTAGTTTTTTCTGTCACCGAGCAAGATCTAGCTCTCATAAATGCAAATGGATCGGTTCTGTGAAGTTTCTAGGATGTTGTTACTACCCAGTAACTGGGTTGCCAGTGTCTGATGGCAGTCGCTCGGTATAAAATAATGATGTTCAGCCACATCTGGTTAGACTGGAAGCCGACCCCAACATAGTTGGGAAAAGTTGTGGAGAAAGGAAAATGTTTGTTTAAGTAGATACTCTTGGTGAAATACATAATGGATACTTTTCATCGAAACAAAATTGGATACCAACTTGTTATAATCGGTCGTCAGAGTTTAACTTTAATAAATATTTTCATGAAGTTTGAATTATTAGTTAAACATTGAAACGATCAAAGAGCTCCTCAAGTTATTATTATGGAACAGTTTTTCCTAGAATGTTCCCTTACCGCTAAGTTCATACTTGTCAAGTTCTTTAGTTCTCCGCCTACAGATAAATTTAATTATAGTTGAATTCTCAGAATTTTGCGAAGCTGGCTTAGTTTCTGTTTTTCATTTCCCTTTTCCCAATTCTGTCAATATCGATGTCTATGTACATTCTAACTAGATATGATGAAACACAATTGGGGAACAGCTGACTTTTTTCGCGATTTCACGGTTGCTCCCATAGCAAATGTGAGGCGGGCACAATCACTACCTGTGGGGTAATTGTGTAATGCATTGACATTGACATCAGCTTTCATTTTGAAATGATAACAATATTCATTGTAACTGTCACTATGTACCACACATAGTTGCCGATAAGACGAATTGTCAAACACACGGAGCATTGAACATTGAAATCCTATTGATTGCGATGGCGAGCGAGTTACGCAATTGGGCAGCGGTTTTGAAAAAAATAGTAAAGGAACACTACATGTCAATCTGCTGCCGAATTGTGTAACTCGCTCGCCATCGCAATCATTTGGATTTCAATGTTCATTGCTCTGTGTGTTTTGACAATCCATCATATTGACAACTACGTACCACGCAATGAATATTGCTGTAGTTTCAAAATGAAAGCTGATGTCAATGTGAATGCATTACACAATTACCCCACTGTTTCAATACTTCTTGAAATTGCTCAACTACTACACTATATAATTTGTATTTATTAGTATATTATATGATATATATTTCTTATACTTATTTATGTAAATGTACTTTATATTATTACATTTAAGTATATTATGTACGAAACGTACCTACTTTTACACCGTAACTACCCACGATCGGTTCCCATTCTTCTAGTCCATCCAAAGCTTGTCTGGAAGAGATTGTCTTGCGCGATAAGATCGCCCATTGTACTTACATGATCTATCCGTAAACTACTGTCTTTGTTTTCGTTTGGTGTATGTACAATAAAGAATATAATATATAAATAAATGTTGTTCATTTGCACTCATCACTTTCATGACAGCGATTGAGTTACCTTAAGCAGTGTTGACAAATGCTTTTGTGTATTCTTACTAATTATTATCCTCAGAAATTATCGAACTATAATACTAAAAATATTAGACATGGTTGAGTTTATCTCAAGAGGTAGTATCTTAAATACGGCCTATACAACAATATTACTGCAATTTGTCTTCCCTTTAACTTGCAAATTGTGTTTGAAGTACATAGATAATATTTGTAAACTTCCCTCCCTCTCTAACATTCAAGCTCCAGGAAGTGTGAGAAGGATAACTATAGAACAGTTACGAAATTGCGGCATACCTATCTAAATGCGAAGTCGTGAAACAATTCCGTACACCCTAATGTTAACTTCGAATTACGTTTACCCAAACTATTCGTGTTAACGTTAAGTATATCGTAAAGGAATGTACTAGGGCATCATGAGAGTATGAGTAGCATGGGACAACTCGTTGGTTACAGAATACGATGATAGTTTGGTGTCTAGCGTCCGTGACAAACATTTGTAGCAGTAGCCCACTCGTAGCACAGCTACGCGACCACAGCGCACACAAGCAAAGATTTACAGACACACTTTGATAGCTACGACATCTGGACATACATGAGAACACAGAGACCGCGCAGTTTGTGTCTCGGTGTGTATCAACATACGAAGATTTTGTGGGAGTGTACGTAATGTCTTCGAAGGCCAAAATGAATTTTGTCTGTGTTGGACATGATGACACCAACCGTGAAACGGCTTAACTGCTGTGGCAATAAAATGCAGCCATCAAGTGTTCTTGCGAAAGATGCGCCCTGAGAATTGGTCTATTTATTGAATTAGACGTTTTATGACGCCATGTTAATGTAATGTTGCGAAAGTACAAAGTTTTATGGTTACGTTTATTGAAATTCGCATTTGTTCTTATTAGGTTACGACCTCATCATTTTAAGAAGGTCATATGATAACAGCATAATCAGCATGACTGTCCAACTACTGAAAAATACATGGTCTTCATAGAATTGGGGAAATCCTCATGGACGTCCTCTGTTCAGAGAAGGCGGAGCCAATGTCTGAACCACGTTGTTGCTATATCTACTTTTGACTGGGGGCTTGGGAAAGTGCAGTGATAGCCTAGCGATTGAAAGCTTGCCTTCTGTGCAGGAGGGTATGTGTACGGTCTCTCCACCGCACATATTTTAACGCACGCAGCAACCTAATTTCGGTTGCGCGTCGCCTTAGTGATGAATATAATAACTTTAATTGACATTCAGGACGCCAATACTCGTCTAACTAGACACTACAACTACTGGTCCCTGACTTGGCCTAAGATAAAACTTTTTAACAAAAAATTGAACCGACGAAAACAGAAACTGAAAAGCGAAAAATAACTAATTATGAGTCGGCGCCAAACGAACTTTTAACAAGCAAAGTGCGTGTAAGTTGCAAGTGGCCGAGCGGAGAACGCATTTTTGGAAAGTTATTGTTTATCGTTGAAAATTTCACGTTTTATTTGATATGACGTTGTTTTTATTATTTATTTAAAGTAATTTAATGATCTTCGTTGATTGGTTGTTTGGCACCGACTCATAATTAGTTATTTTTCGCTTTTCAGTTTCTGTTTTCGTCGGTTCAATTTTTTGGTAAAAATATTATTTTTCATTTTTTTGTGGTTAAAATCTAATTCCAGGTCTCCATTATGTTGTAGTGTCTAGAACTATATTTATGTGTGTCAAGTTTCAACAGAATCGGTTAACAGGTAAGAATTCAGTGGGTGAACAAACACTCATCCCCTGTTTTACTACCCTTAGGGGTGTATTTTGATTTTGAAATTTAAATGGGACCAATTTCGAGATATACGCTATCCATTAAAAAAAGAATCATCAAAATCGGACCACTATGTAAAAAGTTAAGCGCGGTCATACATAAAAAAAAAATACCTTTTTTCGTCGGTTAAAAAAGAATCGTCACCCTATTACCGTGTATCCTGTGTACTAACTACTGTGGTATAAACATCGTGAACTTTGGTGATACGTTTCTTCTCTGCGTACTCAACTTATCATCCTTGCCGCAACTGCGAACAACTCCTGATACCGTCATCAACAGTAAATATCTATTGCTACTGATGTACTTCACTAACTGGCCCGTACATTAAATGGTCCTTCGACCGTTTCACACCTATGATTTTTAGAATTCATGTGCTTATCAGAATTTTCATCACTTGTTATAACAGGAAAGGAAAACATCGTGAGGAAATCTGCGCACCCGAGAGTACTCTACATATAAAATTTTCGATGGTGTGGTTAGTCTGCAAACCCGCACTAGACTATCGTGACTAACATGGTGCCTTAACTTTTTCATTCGGAGAAAAGCCAATGCCCATCAGTCGGTCAAGAATTAGCTGATTATGTTGGGATAGGCTCTGCAATCTCCTACCAACCCTGACAGGTCCCGGCTTGCCAATAGTAGGCGAGCCCCTTCTCCCCATGTGAACGTTGGCCGCACCCGCGGAAAACTGCGCACCATCGTCATCGGCCATGAATGGTCGACCGGGTAAGAGTTCAGACCTTAGTTCACCAAGCTTGATCGAGTGCCGGTTGGTGGACTGTACACCGAGTTTTTTTTTGCTATTTTTGTTTTGTAGGTTTTCTCACAATGTTTTTCTTAACGGTAGGTAAATGCAATTAACAATCATAACAATATTCTGAGTGAATTCAAAAAGACGTAATAAAATTATCTTCCTTTATGGAAAGCAAACTTTTAACCGCTAAGCCATTACTGCTTTGATGGTAGTATATTTTATGCTAAATGTTATATTACTGAACGTAAAACAATTTTAGTAATAACAAGATAGATTTCCCAGAAACTATCCATTTCAAATTCATTTGACGACCTCTGTGGTCTAGTGGTTCGAGTGTCGGACTGCTGATAACGAGGTCGTGGGTTCGATTCCCACAGGACACAAATATTTGTGTGATGAACATAAGTGTTTGTGTTGGTCTGGGTGTGTTGCTTATGTATTATAAGTATGTATTTACAAAAAAAAAGTATATACGTATTATATCCATTGTCTAGTACCCATACCACAAGCTCTGCTTAGTTTGGGACTAGATGGTGCTGTGTAAAAATGTCCCAAAGATATTTATTTATTATTATTTATTTATTTAAATATATTGTAAATTGTGCGACGAGGGTTTATTAAACGTTTATTTTATTTTAAATTCTTTGGTTTTAGACTTTTTTTTGTTTTTAGTATTTGTCGTGATACACCTCATTGCAACACATTTTCTGAGAAAGTTTCAACTGGTTATTTATTACCGTAACAAAGATACAGCCCTGTGATAGACAGACGGACGGACGGAAAGCGTAGCGAGAGTAATAGGGTCCCGTTTGCACCCTTTGGGTACGGAATCCTAAAAAAACGAGTGTGCTTTTAGATCACTCGACTGAGGTAAAACTTAAAAAAAAAATACGGGTGTGCTTTAGAGCACACGACTGAAGTAAAACTTCACAAAAACACTTTAAAACTTATATCTCCCTCAAAACTATTTCACCGTAACGTAACGCATACACCAGCTTACTCCCCAAGTCAACTAGCTTACTCCCCAAGTCAAGCGCGAGTAAAGAAGTTTTACTTGAAAAAAAAAAACTACTTTGCAAAACCACGTGGCCCTCGACCTTGTCCGTTTTATATTTTTAACTCTATGTAACTAAACAATTAAAGTAATGCGTATAATTAGCAGAAAATAAAAAACGGCTAATGAACGATTTGTTAATCATTATCTTTTTATTCGGTCACTCGGTTAAGTTACGTAAGATTAATGATAGAAATAACCGAATCATCTTCGTTCCATATTTAATTTAAAATCGACTAAAATTGGTTGTACTGTTAAAGTCCATACAATGTTACGCTACGCATGTTAATTTACGTACGTGGGACACTCAGAAAGTTTTGCGAAACTAAAAAAAATTGTTCTATACGTACATATATTTTTATCAAATCTTTTCAAAGTACTTTCCACCAGCCTCTATACAAAGATTCATGCGCCTAAACCAGTTTTCAAAACACTTTTTCCAGTCCGCCGCAGACACCTCGTTTACAGCCTGCTCGAACGCAGCCAGCGCATCTTCCGGCGACGAAAATTGTATCCCTTTGAGCTGATTTTTTATTTTTGGGAATAAAAAGAAGTCACACGGTGCTAGATCAGGGCTGTAAGGAGGGTGACCCAGGAGTTTGACTGGCGTGCTGTCCAGGAAGTCCCTCGTTTTGAGTGCGGTGTGCGCAGGTGCATTGTCGTGGTGGAGCAGTAGCCCGCGGAGCCCTGTGTTTGGTCGCTTGTTGCTTATAACAGAGAAAACTTCTGGCAAACATTTGGTAGTATACCATTCGGCATTAATGCTTCTTTGATCCCGTAAGGGAATTGATACCAAGTGGCCAGTCAAATTAAAAAAGCTAGTCATCAAAATCTTACCCCCGCTTCTAGATCGCTTCACTTTGGTAGGCGTTGGCTCATTTTGAAACACCCAAACAGTCGACTGGCGCTTGGTTTCTGGGTCGTATTGATAAATCCAGGACTCATCACCTGTAACGATGTCGTAAACACGCCGAGACGAGCCTGCTTCAAATTTGTTAAGCATATCACGGCACCATTCCACCCGGGCCTGCTTCTGAGCATCGGTGAGGTTGTGCGGCACCCAGCGTGATACTATCCTCCTCACGCGAAGATGGCTGTGTAGAATCTCGTGAACGCTTCCCGATCCAATCTTCAATATGTGTTGAATCTCCTGATATGTAATTCGCCTATTGTCTTGGATTAAATTTTTCACTGCTAGCACGTTTTCTTCGGTAACAGCCGTCAAAAGGCGACCGCTTCTTTCGTCATCCCCCAAAGTTGGTCGACCGCGCTTGAATTCGTTATACCAACGATACACGGTTGCCTTGGAAGGGCCTTCATCCATGAATGCCATTTGAAGTCTATCGTACGATTCATCCGGTTTCAGGCGACACTTGAAATCGTATAAAATCATAGCTCTAAAATGTTCCCGGCGCAGATCCATATTTCAGTGAGACACAATACTTTGAATTAACTCGCAAAAAATGTGGAGGGAAATTTTGAAATTGGAACTTACTTATTTTTACTTATAAATAATCATATTTTCGAAAAACATTATAACTGGCCAGTCTCCCATATATAAAAACTTTTTTTCGCAATACTTTCTGAGGGGCCTGGTATTGCTACTTGCCTCGTTGGTCTAGTGGTTGCAAGCGCGACTGCTGAGCGTGGGGTCCTGGGTTCGATTCCCAGGTCGGGCAATGCGTTATTGAGTTTTTTCATTAGGAAATTCTCAGTAGTAGCCCGGAGTCTGGATTTGTGCCCGGTGAATGGCAATAGGCTCGCCTCCTATTACATGGGACTATAACATAACTACTGCCGTGTGGTGCCGGACGTAAACAATTGCACCACCCTATATCTTCTCATGGGTGTCGTAAAAGGCGACTAAGTGATTCACCAGAGGATGGGCAGCAGCGTTCTCTGAGTATTTAACCAACCAACTGCGATCGCCAACCCGCCTGCCAAGCGTGGCGATTATGGTACGTCCCCCCCCCTTGGGGGAGGCCTATGTCCAGCAGTGGACGTGTTTCGGCTGAAATGATGATGATGATGATGATAACATAACTGGCGAAATGTGGATGTACTATTACACCTCTGCCTACCCCTTCGGGGAAATACAGGCGTGATGTTATGTTATACTACTTGTTTTACTACGCACGCACTGTTGCGCGCAAGTTAAATTTATAATTCACTTTGTGACTATTATTATTACTGAAATAAAATATAACCTATATTACGATAAAGTAGCTTTATAATGGTGAAATAATTATTAAAATCGGTTCAGTAGTTTCAGAGTTTATTGATTACAAACAAACAAATCTTTCCTCTTTATAATATTTTTTTACCGCTTCTTGTAGGTACTTACATTATAATTTTTTTGTGTTTGTTTTTGTGTGGTATATTTACAATTCACCACACGTCAGTGGTAAAACGAAAAGAGCCCTTACTGCTTACGAAATAAAGACGCTGTAAGGTCAACCTGCTACCACTGACGTGCGGTCGACTATACAATAAAGGATTTCTTAAATAAATAATACTTACATAATAATTATTATCTCATCAGTTCTTTTTTAGGGTTCCGTACCCGAAGCGAAGGGTTCCAAACGGGACCCCATTACTCTCGCTACGCTGTCCGTCCGTCCGTCCGTCTGTCTGTCACAGGGCTGTATCTTTTGAACGGTAATAGGTAACCGGTTGAAATTTTCTCAGAATATGTATTGATATGAGGTGTATCACGACAAATACTAAAAATAAAAAAAAAAACAAAAACCAAAGGGGGTCCCCATACAAGAAACCTCAAAAAACATGCATTTTTTCAACGTTTTTGTTGCTGCTCTATCCTCAAAATGGTAATACATACCAGCGTCAAACTTGGTCAGATTATAGTGCATATTATGTAGTTTAGCACCAAATACTAAAAATAAGACAAACATAGACATATATGGTGGTACCTGCGTAAGAAAGACATGCAAAAATTCATATTTTGCGCACTGTGCGTTGACGTCTTTTGATAAACTCTCGTAAATTAAATCAGTTTTTATGGGGTATCAGGTCGTTGAGAGGTACGGAACCCTTACTACGCGAGTCCGACTCGCACTTGGTTGGTTTTTTTTGTAATTTGGATGACCAGCGGCAATCTTCTTATTCTTTCCTGGATTTTAAGGATGATCACAGACTGGGGGTATTTTCCGCGCGTATTTATAAGCTCGTTTTTGCACTCGTATAACTCGCGCTTTATTACAAATGCGCAATACATGGGTGCATTCGCGTTTCTCAGCATATTCATGCGATGTTTCGATGGGTCATGTAAAGCGTTCTTTGTCGCTCGCATGTATACGAGCTTATAAACGCATCTATGCTAGTAAAGTCGACCTCACGTCAGTGGTAACAGTTTGACCTTGACAGATTCTTTATTTTGGAAGCAGAAGGGTAGTTTTCGTAATTCAAGTGCTACCCCTGAAAATACTGACATACGTGAGGTCGACTGTACAGAGACGCGCCCAGAGAGTATTGATATTACCTCGCGTGTGTCTTAATGGCGTACGTTTACGAGCGTACAAAACGCCCATTCTGTAGTCGTCCTAACACCCTTATTTAGTCGTCAGATGCATGATTTCAATTTAATAATTCAATATGGCACATATAAACAATAAATTGACTATTCAAATATTATACTGAATCGTTTTATGCAGGGATTTATGTGCATAAATTCCTGGTTTACTAAAACAGTGAGATTAACAAACAACACTGCAAATATTGTTTAATTACACAGAATACAAACACAATTCATTTCAATTGAAATTGTAATTGTTGAAATACAGCATTGCGTTTTCCGGATAGTTTCTGCCAAAATAAGCTAATGGTGTTTTTTCTCTTGTTTACAAATTAGACATATTTTAAACTATCGCTCCCGTACGCAAAATACACGCTTGAACGTGGAGTTGCGGAAACCAGCCCGTTATACTATACTATACTACTATACTAAACTATCGCTCTTTTTTACTAATAATAGATACAAGAAAGGGATGGCAACAATTTAAGTGTTGTGGAATTAGTCAGAATTAAAATTCCCATACAAGTTTAGTTACGATCTCGGAACGTGCCGACTAAAAATACGAAGAAGTGTAATACTTAAACTAATTTGACAACACTAAAATTGTTGCCATCCTTTTCTGGTATCTACTAGTAGTAAAAGAGAACGATAGTTTAAAATAAGTTTAGTTTTATGAACAAGAGAATCAATACCGTTATCTTTTCGCGGATCTAACCTTACGATGTACGTATTGTCCAGTAACTGGGTTGCGAGGATCTGATGGCAGTCGCTCTGTGTAAAACAATCCACATCTGGTTAAGCTGGAAGCTGATCCAAACCTTTGATATAAATATACTTGTCTAGATACTGCGCCGCGATGTAATTATATTTACAATAACTGGGCTGCGTTCACTTATATCGCTAGACGTCGTTGGACGACGCTAGGAGCGTTGCTTGGGACTTCATTTGTATGATCAAAAATTCGCATGCCTACTAAAGGTGGATTTTTCGGACACCTAATGTGTAAAAACATGTATATTTAACATCTTCTGTACCATATCCTTGCGAATAAATATCTTTGATCTTTATCACTCGAGTAACTGAACAACCAAAGTACGCTCCGTGCGTCGTCGGGAGATATTAGTGAACGCAGCTCAGGCCAGGATCGCGCTGGTAGTGTGCGTCTTACAATCGCAACTTCTGTCTGTATACACACGTGGTCGTAATATTTGTAAACAGTAGCTGCTAACAGTTAACGGCAATATCTGTTGCGAAGCTTCTGTAGCATCGTTGCGTGCTCGGCTGCCACAGCGAAGGCTGGGTCAAACCAATTGCAGTGCATCACAGCGCAGCACGTCACGTTGCAGTAGGTGACGTTATAATGTATGAAATCGTATGGGAGATGACACACCAAGCGCCACTGCGCGTAGTCGTGTGACGTACAACCCACCATGATCATTGCCGTCTGATGATATTTGTCAGGTTGTCACATATAACATAAACCAATGGTACTCGTGAATCGTGATTCAGTTAACAACCTGAGGTACCAGGCTCTCATAAAATTATATTATCAGAGGAATACAACTATTCCACAAATCGAATGCACGGACCGATCTTTGTCCTTCGTGTCTCGACATCAGTGACAAACTGGACTTGACTGGTTATTTCTACTGGCGATAACGGAGTGTTTGGGTTTTATTATGATAAGGCACATTTAAGTAGCTGTGGGTACGTTTCGTAAATTGTAAGGTCTATACCGAATATATTGCTGTTTTTGTTATACTTCTGATAAACGTCTTGTATACAGAAACAGAATTGGATGCAAAATTCTGCACCTCGGTCAACGTTGATCGGTCAAGGTATATTGGGTAACATAAGTCTGCTGTGAAGTGCATTGCCATTAACACTTTATGATGTTATCAAATCTATTAGCTAATTAATGTAATTGTTTAACTTTTTGAGAGAACTTGCTTGTTATTTCCCGATATCCAAAAGAATAGCCCAAGGCATATTACATAGGTAAATACAACATTGTTGTTATCAGTATCGATACCTACCAGTAATTGGGGGCAAGTCATTTACTACAATTTATCGGACACAGTTCTAGACTTACGGAAAATTTTCTGCTAGGCAGAAATTCGAAGTAGATTTACCTATATGTTATACTCGAGAAATATAAAAATTATTATTTTTAATTGGCCAGAAAGTAATGCAAGTGAGGAAATGCGGGTTGTCTTTTCTCCATACAAACGCTCTCGACTGTTTTCTTTCAGGTTTATAATCCCAGAGCAAAGATTTTTTTAGAGTAAAATAAATATCAGCTTTTTCTATGCGATGTTTTTGTTCATAAATTATTTAAAACATGGCAATAGCGGACATTGATCCCACTCGATTATCATACTAATCTGTCGTAAATGTCATCTTTACAAGGGTTGCTATGCAACGACCATGCTGTCAACGTGGGCGCTACCATGATATACCAAATAAACTAAGAGGTAACGACCTTAAAGCTCAGGTAACTTTATCGTCAATGAAACTCAGGTAATTACTAGCCTAAAGGACCCTTTTGACTGTCAATCTGACAGGCCGCACCTGGTAGATTTAGGAGTTATGCAGTGGAGAAAAAATGGTAAAATTACTATGTACTTTTGTTAGTAAAAGTACCCCTACGTACTTTTACAAACGAAAGTACATAGTAAAACGTAGAAAAAGTTGATATTTATATTAGTGTAAAAATCATTGCTCTAGGGTTATAAACCAGAAACAATCGAGAGCGTTTGTATAAAAACGCAATGTTTGTTTGCGTTTGTAAAAGACCACACGCATTTCCTCTTATGGTGGTCAAAAGCAAGCCCACTAGATTTAAAAAAGTCACCGTATAAAATAAACCATTACTATCAACTCCAATTTTATGTTTCCAACTTCAGAATTCAAATACATATTTGTACACTCAAGTTAGCTAGAGAGTACTAAATAACTCCTTGTGATACTTGAGTGATACTATGAAAATGGATACAAAGGTGAAAGAAAACGTCTGAGCTGGAGCTAGGCGTTACCGTTCCGAGAGCCACTAGGGACATTATCGGGAACATCTCAAGTTTCTAGGCGTTATTTGAAATTGATATTTTTGCTGACATTGATGTGAATTGACGTAAGTATTGTTTTACTGTTTGTTAATGTTAAATTCAAGATCCACTGGGCTTTTGTTTTAAAATAATAATACAAATTGTTAGGAATTATATGTATATAGTATGATCATGGACGAATAAAAAAAGTTGGACGGAATCTCGCTAAACAAAAAGCGAAGCACCCATATTAAGACGGCTCGTGTAAAAGTACGGGCTGGCACGCACACATTCACACCCATAGTAAGACAAAAAGCCGTGATTACGCAACAAATCTCGTGTGACGGTAACCATTGTCATAGTGTCACAAATAAAATAACAATATACATATCACACGCCCAAAACAATACAGCACTAAGGCCCGTATTCCAGAACGATACTCAAGCGTTGATCACTGTTTAAAACTAGTTTTGAGTTGAGCTTTGATTTTAGAACGTCCCTCAAGCAGAGATTTGTTGATCACAGTTCAGCTGAGTTTAGTTTCGTTTTATATTGTCACCTGTTTCGGTATTTGGGCAGAGATTTGATCTGTAATCACTCATGTGTGGTCCAGACTATGCTTGAGTAGAGATTTCTATTATATTTCAGGTCAAATTCGTGTGTTATGTTGTTGAATTAAAGTTTATAATTACCGTTCTGGAATAAGACCGATACTCATGTAACGATTCTATCTTTAAGTAGTGATCAGGTGATTGGAGTTTAAACTGTACTTGAGGAAGCTTCTGTAATACGGGCCTAAGTCAAAATAGCTCATTTTTCAGAATCTACGAAAAACCGTTATCTCATGTTATGTCAAAGTTATTGCGAATGTTATGAACATCGCATGTGAAAAATCCAATACGTGGAGGCACATGATACCTCTATTAAGTGCACAGCTTCTTTGGATGATAACAAATTATACGGCAAGGGTTTCAAATCCTATAACATACTAGAAACAGTGGAAATACCGATATACTGGGTGTCAGGGAAACGCTCCCAAAACTGAAAGGCTATTATTATACTACCTAAACACAATCGAATACCAATAACCATTAGCCTTATACTCATTGTTTTAGTGATTTGGTATTTTGAAAACCCGCAATGTAAAGCGTACAAAATTCGGGATCAATGCCGCGCGTACCTAACCTACCTACGCTCACTACGACATGGACTGCGTATGCGAGCGGATGTCGTTCACCCCTAGCGCCAGCTGATATTTTATTTGAATTTTATCGCAAACTTTAAAAAAATAAGTAAATAAAAGGGTTTTTTTTGCAAATCAGTTTTATGTAACTGCCCAAAGCTGGTTATGTATGAAAAATGCAAAAAAATATGAAAAAATCTAAAAAAAGAATCTATTTTTTTTGTGGTTTCGTATCAGTAATTACCAGCACTATCTTCGTTTTCGGAAGCGTTTCCCTGACACCCAGTATGAAACGAAACATTTCAAATTGAAATTTACACATCACTAGCAACTATCTTAATAGTAATGTAACTAACCTTTGTTATAAAACAAAGTCGGGTTGGTTACATTACCTATAACTCAAGAACGGCTGGACCTATTTTAATTAAATTTGTTATACAGATAGAACATTATCCGGTTTAACATATAGGCTACTTTTTCAATCAATCAATCAATCAAAATGTTTATTTGTGTACACAGGTAAGACACATGTTTAAGTTTAAGTTTATTTGTGTTTTGTCCCGGGAAAATGAACAATTCTCGAGGGATGGGCGAAAAACTAAATTCACGCGGGCGGTTTTTTTATATTAGCAAGTGACGTGAAAAAATTATGACCCTGATAGTGCAGTGACACATTTGTTATGTATTGAATTCAATTCAATTATAAAATCAAAAATTTAGTATATTTTTTAGGGTTCCGTAGTCCTACAAGGAACCCTTATAGTTTCGTCATGTCCGTTCGTCTGTCCGTCTGTCCGTCTGTCCGTCTGTCCTAATCCTTTACAGCTTAATAACTTCTACAGTTATAAACATAAACAATGAAATTTTGTCAAAAAATGGTCTAGATATAGATCTCAATTTTAAATGGATAAAAAAGTCGTGATTACGTATTTTAGGGGTGGCGCCCATACATGTGAAATGGGGATGAAAATATTTTTTTCGCTGCACCCCCTCGTGTGGGGTATCGTTGAATAGGTCTACTAAAATGAAGGTTTCATACACAACTTTTTTATCAGGTATACCATCTGATAAATACAGTTCGCCAAAGTGGCTTGCAATGTGTCCCCCCCCCTCTGCCATTTCTAAACTATGCAATGTAGAAACTTATAGTCTTCCAAATTGATAGACCTTTATAAAAACTCTTTTAAAATTATTTCGAGTATAATGTGAATATATGTTTTTGAGTTATAGTGAGAAAACTGAAAAAATACTTAAGACGTCCTAGTTCATAGGTCATTGACCTTAGAGAAAAATGATCATAGCAAATAATGCTCCTTTAGTTTAAAAAATCACAAAAAGAAACTTTGTGTTATATTGATATGACACACTTCTTAAATTTAGCGCTAGGTGGCGCTGTTTGCAAAAACTAAAATAGCTATTAATATTCCATTTGATTCGTTTGTAATTAGATCTACTTAAGGAACCCTATAATACTGAGCATGGCCCGACATGCTCTTGGCCGGTTTTTTAGTAATTTATTTTGAGCTTAAATTATGAATAGAGATTGTACAAAGTGTTATTAAAATAACTGAACACCTCTTATGTGACTATTGTACTCATCAGTATGAACAAATTTTTATATGGGATTAACCGTGAAATCGCGAAAAAAAATCTGCTGTTCCCTAAATTTTTTGTGTGCACATAAATCGACAAAATGTAGGGAACAACTGTTTTTTTCCGCGATTTCAGCGTTAATCCCATAGTAAAAGTTGTTCATACTGACAATGATCCCTTAAAAGGTTTTCAGTTATTTAAATATCACTTTGAATATCCGATATACTCTTCACGCCTATTGGATAGATATACCCTTTAAAATTTCATATCTAAGTGAAGAAGGATGATGATGATGATAGTTATTGGACACGTCTACCACTGGTACCTTACGTACTGTACAGGCATTTAGGCTGTCACTCTTATTTATCGTAACACGTTGAATTGAGTGCCGCAGCCTATCAACTCACTAATCTATAGTATATTATAGTATAACGGGCTGGTTTCCGCAACTCCACGATCAAGCGTGTATTTTGCGTACGGGTGGGAACTTACTCGATCCACCCTAACTCCTCGAAAAAGGCCAGCAACGCCTTGGTGTTGCTGGTGATCTCTCTGAGGGTACCTGGGTTACCGAAGTACTTGGCCCTGTATGTGGCGACCTCAGGGCAGTCTAGAAGCACATGGGCTGCTGTCTCGTCTTCCACCATGCAGGCTCTGCACAGTGGGCTGTCTTTGACACCTATGACAAAAAGATGTTTGTTAAAGGACCCGTGGCCAGTAATAGCAGCTGTGACTGTACGCAGCTGTTGTTTTGACAATCGGAGGGCCTGTTTTGTAAACCGGCCGTCGATTGTGGGAAGTGCCTCCTTGGCCTGCCTGCACTCACCATGGTCTTTCCATAGTTTGTAGTGTTTGTCCTTGGTGTTTCCTTACCAAGTTGCGTAGGTATCTAAAGGGGAGTGGCACTATGGGTTCAGGTCCCACGACTACCATACTCGATCCCCTTCTGGCCAGTTCATCACTAATCTATCTGGCTCGTATACAATATTGATCTTTCAACCTCACACGTTCCAAAATGTGAACTAAATAAAAAATATGTGGTGCAAGAATATAACGATAAGTAAAATTGAATATTATGTAAATTAGTGTTGCCTGAAAATCGATAAATCTAAAATCATTCATACTATCGATAGGTCTGTCGATAGTATCGATCCGAAGGTATCCAACAATACTAACAGTATCAAACTATTGTTATGATACTATCGATAGTATCGATTGTTTGAAATCAAGCAATTCTATGGATAGTATTGATACTATCGTGCTATCGTTTCGATAGTATTGCAATATGATATAATGTATATTGAGGCGTTCTCTCGTTTCGGAGGCCAAGACACATTTTGGAGTTAGTAAGTACGTCTGTGGTCTAGTGGTTCGAGTGTTGGACTGCTGATCACGAGGTCGTGGGTTCGATTCCCACAGGACGCAAATATTTATGTGATGAACTTAAGTGTTTGTGTTGGTCTGGGTGTTTCTTATGCATTATAAGTACGTATTTACAAAAAAAAGTACGTAAGTATTATATCCATTGTCAAGTAACCCAAAGTACAAGCTCTGCTTAGTTTGGGACTAGATGGTGCAGTGTATAAAATGTCCCAAAAATATTTATTTATTTAATATTACTATCGGTGTTCAATGACGTCATTTTTACATTAAATTTATCTATTAAAAAAGTTTTTTTTTTCCTAGCTTCTATGTTGGTACACACCACACTGTTAGGGTGTACGCAACGCTACACATCAAGCTGTAACTTTCCAGTATTAGATGATCTCGCATTGTACGGAAAGCCTATACAATGCGAGGTCAGCTTATCATGGAAACGTACAGCTTGATGTGTAGCCGTGTGTACTACATCAATACTATCTAAACGATAGCACGATAGTATCGTCGATACTATACGATCCCGAAGGTACTGTAGGTACCTAGACCAAAATATAAACAGTGTACCTATACAACTCATTTACTTATTGTCTTATCAGTATAGTTAATAGCATATGTCTGCCATCTTATCACCAGTAATTGACCCAGTGATATGGTACGCGTGGCTAAAACCGGTTTATAATTCCGAGCCGTGACCTGTCAATATAATGATAGTCAGTCGAATGATGAGTGATTTTAGTGATCAGCAAAAGGTGAATACTGGGTTTGAAGTTTTCTTATGACATAATATTTTAATAATAATATGAACCCCTCATATGGAGCGCAGACGTGGTCGGTAACACTTCGTCAAAAGTCCGCACTCGAGGTCTGTCAGCGAGCAATGGAACGCAGTATTTTGGGGGTATGGAATGGAACGCAGTATTAAACTTACTGATCGTGTAAGAAACTCGATACTGCGTTCCCAAACTAAAATTGCAGACGAAGGTCATACAGCCGCCAAGTTAAAATGGAACTGGGCTAGCCAATCTGCCGCATGCCGGAGGGGCTATGGGCGAAACTCACAACAGAGTGACAGACAGCCGAAGACAAAAACGCGGTAGGCCCAGAAGGAGATGGCGGAATGAGCTGGAGGATTGGCCACAAATTGCCATAGACCGCGAAAAGTGGAAGAAAGGAAGGGAGGCCTTTGCCCTGCAGTGGGACAAAACAAGCTAGTAAAAAAGAAAATATTAATGTAATGGAATGCTTTCATTCTTATGAAAGATAAAAACATTTTTTTATCTTTTTAGTAATCAAGAATTAATAGAATATATGCGAAGACTATTTATTAGTGGTGTGTTACTCAGCTCAGAACCAGTTCAAATATTTAGATCTATAAGCTTGAGCTGTTGAGCTGCAGCTCACTGAAAAAATACGCAGCTCACAAAGTATCTATTTGTACGACATCGGTCGTTGCACGAGAAACTAGGGAAATTTTTCAGCAGATGGAGTCCCTAACGGAATTCTCCGTCACCCGCCCGGTTAAAAAAGCAGTCGGAGTACCTATTTTGGGTACCATCTGCTAGAGGTCAAGAAAAAAAAAATCGTTGCACAAGAGATAAAAAGATGTCCATATCAATAAAAACGTGTTTGAACCGATGAGCGGGGCAGTGATAGATCAGCGAGTCGCAAAGTAAGTGAGTGAGTACACGCTCAAATAGATCGAACGCTCTGTAAGCTCAGCGACTCGCATCACAGATATACATGACTCGAAGTAGGCAGAGGTACAAATTTATCTGATCTATGAGCCGGTTCACAGCTCCGGTTCACAATGTGAACCGTGAGCTGAGCTGCCACTCAAGCATTTTTGCAAATACATACATTTTTGCATTGGAGGTGGGTGCTATGCGCTGACACGGTTTTCAGAACGTATGCAGCTGCTGTTGACGTATCCAAAAAATGTAAACCAGTTTGTTCCAAAAAAATTGTGCTTGTACCTACTTTGTGAGGATGCTCCCAAAACGTAATTCCCACCCTCGCACTCCCCTTACACACCGCAACTGCAGGCCGCTCTCGTTAATTTTATGCGAGTTGCAATAGAACTGATTTTCGAGAAAATCATTCTCGCGTGTTTCACCACGGAAGTAAATGTCGTAAATCTCAAAACAGTTTTCTTTTTATTACAAGAATACTAAACAATCTATACAAATTTCCTCTAGCTAGTATTTAATAAACTTTATTATCTTCCCATTTGCATATATTTTATATAGCTAAGTTAAATAATAAAGGATAAATATTCGAAAAATCTCTAAAAACGCATGATTTTCAAAAAATAAAAGTATCGAACAAAAATCAACTAATTTTGTAACTGTCTAGTCAAACGATGGACAAAGGTTCAAAAAAACATGTATCTAAATTTGACATTCATCAAGCATGTGTTCGACTCAGCATATGTTTTCAAAAAGTCCCCTCATTTTGGGAGCCTAGCCTTAAACTTAATAATAATACGTGACGTGACCGAACCTTTCAGTATCTGTATGTATATTATTAACTTCGTGTCTGTCAAAAAGAGCAATCAAAATATTATAGATTCAGGTACGTAGAACTCAAAAATGCAATAAAAACAATTTGGTGTATCAGGCACATACAGCGGTATACGTAGGACGTGTCGAAATGATGCAAAGCATTATTGTAGCAAGGTCTTCATTCAACATAAGACATTTACGAGCTATTATAAAGATAATGAAAGTCAGTATGACGATTATAAAAATGTTAAGGTTTAAATTAAAAACGTAAAACTTGGGAAGAAAGCAAAGCTTACTAAATCAACTCTGTTTTATGATACAGTTTGATGGTGTAAAAAATTGACGACGCTGAATTATAATGAAACAATATACAATATTAATACACAAGTAAATTAGGCCAGTAAAGCCACTACTGTTAAACAATTTGCATTTTAACCCAGTTAAAAAAATGGAGGTTACGTATTTGGCGAGTTTTTTTTTGTCACGTATGTACACTGATTACTCTATTGTACAATTTGAGTAAATTTGTTTGTTCCATTTCTGTCCTGTTGTCTTTTCTACTAACATTGTACTTACCCGACTGCGACAAAAGGAGGGTTATGTTTTTCGAGTGTATGTATGTATATTTCTTTGGCACGCTCTGTAGCCTAAACGGCTTGATGGATTTTAGTTTGAGAGGTGTCATTAGAGTCGTCTTAATTGTGAGAGTGACACTGGATATATCAAAACTATAAAAATTAAAATGGTCGATTTTTGGCGCTATATTAAACGTCTTAAAAATTTTGTTTTCTATCAAAACCCATTGAGTGGGATATCAAAATAAAAGGGTTATATAAATGATTTACGAAAATAAATACAAATTATATGTTTAAATGTAATTTGGAATGAGAAATGCTAAAAAACAACAAGTATCAAATCAACACGCAGGCGGAGGCTACTATGTTTTTGGTCAAGAATTAGGCCTCCGCCTGCGTGTTGATTTGATACTTTCACATATGCTTACCTACACAAGTCTTGTTTACATCTTTCCAGTTGTTTTTACACGCAGTCGGGTTTTTGGTTTAGTTATTAACTTTTTTTGTAGTTGTTTTTTTTACAACTGCACTGTTAAATCAATTGTTAATGTTTAATGTCATGTTTTTATATTCTTTGTGTTGTGGTCAGCGCAACAAAAGACTTTTTCTGGTTTATTGAATTTGGTTTTTGTTAGTCTCATTGGAGGGTGAAAAGAGTAGAATTTTCCAGCCCGATAGACATTCAGCTGGCTGTTGTGTTAGATCACAGACATAGTAAAAAATATAGACGAAGTGCTGTGAACAATCATTGTGTAGCCAAATAAAACCGTGCTCCTTCGTGTACACACGGCTACACATCAAGCTGTAAAGAACCAGTAAAGGCTGACCTCGCGTTGTAAGGAAAACCTATACAATACGAGGTCAGCTTATACTGGAAATTTACAACTTGATGTGTAGCCGTGTGTACAACCAGTTCTCATAACATAAACCTGAAGGATATTTGCTTTCGCGATTCATACTGGACGATGCCACGACATGTGTACTGAGAGGGGTGAGCACGGTTTGAGGTGCATGTGTGTGCGTGAACGCTGGTTGTACACGAAGGAGCATGGTTTTTTTTGACTTCACTATGAATGTTCGCAGCACTTAGTCTATATTTTTTACTATATCTGTGTATTAGATTGCACAATATTATAGTATTAAAAACAACGGCCAAGAGCACTTCGGGCCATGCTTAGTATCGGGTTCCGTAGGCAGGTGTAACTGGAAACGTATCAAATAGAATATTAATCATGTAACATTTTCGTTTTTCCGTTTTTGCAATAGATGGCAGCGTTGCCGACTCTAAGGATCAGCGCAGACAGAACGGAGCGCAGCGGAGAGGATTTTATTAACGCACTTGAAAATAAACTTTAAAATTATTAAAATAAAGTGCATAAATGCTTGAACCTGACAAAAAATGCTCGCGTGTCCTCGAAGATACGCGTGATCCGTAAAGAAAATTCCCGAGACCGCGCGGGGATTATTCCTCTCTGTCTGCGCTGACCCTAAGCGTGCTACACAGCGTCATCGATTGCTACACAGCGCCATCTAGCAGGCCAAATTAATCACAGGAGTGTCATATAACACTAGAGTAATTTTTGTGATTTATTCAAATAGAAGGCAAATAAAGGAGCATTGTTTGCTGATATTTTTTTTCTAAGGTCGATGACCTTTGAACTAGGACGCCTTAAGTAATTTTCAATTCTCTCTCGATTACTCGAAAATTTATAAGCACGTTATGCTCTAACGTGTTGCCTCGTTGGTCTAGTGGTAGCAAGCGCGACTGCTGAGCGTGAGGTCCTGGGTTCGATTCCCGGGTCGGGAAAAGTGTTATTGGGTTTTTTCATTTGGAAATTCTCAGTAGCAGCCGGAGTCTGGATTTGTGCCCGGTCAATGGCAATAGGCTCGCCCGCTATTACATGGAACTATAACTTAACTGGCGAAATGTGGGTGTACTATACACCTCTGCCTACCCCTTCGGGGAAATACAGGCGTGATGTTATGTTATGTTGTTATGTTATGCTCTAAGTAATTTTAAAATAGAGTTATTAATAAGGTTTATCAATGTGGAAGATTAAAAGTTTCTACATTGCATAGTTTAGAAATGGCAAGCCCTTCTGGCAGTCAGAGCAGTTGGCACAACTGATAAAAAAGTGAAGTATGAAACAGTACCTACCTTCATTTTAGTAGACCTATTCAATGACACCCCACAAAAAAAAAATCCCCATTTCATATATACATGTGACACGTGTGTTCCATACGGTCGCCAACACCGAAATACAATTTTTTTATGAGATCGAAACGAAACTATTTTTGACCAAATTACATGTACTTACGTTTATGAATGTAAAAGTTATTAAGCCGTAAAGGATTAGGACAGATGGACGTAGTACATGACGGAACTATATGGGATCCTTGTATGAACCACGGAACCCTAAAAACTATGTTTTATGTCAACTATGTTTACGGGACTTGTCGCGTACAATAAAATCAAAACAACAAACATTTTTAGATTTTCTACATGTATGTCCGCCGAAACTGTCAGCATTGTGTGTCGTGATTCAGCATATCTTGTTACGGACAGCGACGTTACGAAAAACCAACCGCGGGTAGTTCGAGAAAACACCCGCCGCTCAAGACGATGACACCTGCATACTTCAGTCTGCTCGTGACCACGGCCAATGCAACTTGGCCGAAACGTCGAAGTTAGTCAAAATGTTTGTTATGTTTTGATTTTATTGTGCGTGACAAGTCCCGTAAACATAGCTCAATATGAGTGAAATTCGCGAAAGTCTAAAAACTTCTATGTTATGCCTATGTATCAATGACAAGTAGTCGTACGGACTATCTTAAATTTTATAAATTACAACATATTTAAACTACAGTGTGACAAAAAACACCTAATGAAAACAATCTGAAAATATCTGTTAAAGAATAATATTATACTGCGCATCTAATAATACACACTAAATAAGAGCTCGATAAGGTTTAAAACGAGATAAAAAGTTCAAAATTGATGGATAAATTGCTTACAATAATAAAACACCGGTATGAACTGAATCTATTATTCTTACGTATTGTGATTTCGGTATAACCATCGATATACATGTACTACGTACTAGATGCGCCGTTTAGAAGAACATCATGGCTACACGAGTTACGGTTCTGGAACCATACTGCTACTGTCATTAGTTCACTTGACAACCGTCTCGTTGGTCTAGTGGTTGCAAGCGCGACTGCTGAGCGTGGGGTCCTGGGTTCGATTCCCGGGTCGGGCAAAGTGTAATTGGGTTTTTTCATTAGGAGATTCTCAGTAGCAGCCCGGAGTTTGGATTTGTGCCCGGTCAATGGCAATAGGCTCGCCCCCTATTAAATGGGACTATAACATAACTGGCGAAATGTGGGTGTACTATTACACCTCGGCCTACCCCTTCGGGGAAATACAGGCGTGATGTTATGATATGTTATGTGACAACCGTCTCGCGAACACACGTGTATTTTATCAACGGTTGCGTCAACTGAATTTGGAACAAGCTGCTTATATGAGACCGTGTGTCTATTTATTGACGTCGTTGGGTATAACTAATTCTCTTCAATGTTCACGGCGAATTTTTTTGGTATAGAAATAAGTTTTAGGTCTATTTAAGTTCTATTATTAACCTTTCCAACGCCACGGAATAGTAAAGGTTTTCGTGCTCTCAGCGCCACGTCTTCTATAATGGCAAATATTGTATGGACATTAGTACAAAGTTATAAATACGTGGCGCTGAGGGCACGAAATTGTTTGTATTCTATAGGTGTCACTGACGGTGAAAAGGTTTATCTTTAGCTTAGCTTTATCACACTTTTTTGACACAATGTAACAATTCCTACAGGAAATCTGTAAATCCAAAATAATTGAAAATATTTTTTACATGGCATGCTACTGTAATTTTTAACAACCAAAAGATTATGATATTACTGTAAATTGTTACAGGCAGTGGTGTTTCTATTACGAGAGGGCCAATTATATGGTAATCTTCCATTTGCTCGTGAAAACTTATATCTGGCAGCAGATTGTGAAGAAGACGGCAGTTAAATTAAAAAAAAATCTGTTAAAATAATGTAGCCTTTCATCGTTATAAGCTAAACCGAGCGAATCCAAAAAGGATACCTCAAATACATTTCTATACTGACGGGATACCTATCGTGATAATACCACTGCCTATATTTAATCCCGTTATTTTTACTAAAAGCTATTGCTAAAACGCTATACCACCGTGACGGCCAGTTCTATTTAAAACATCAATTTTCTATTCTCATAAAAAAACATTCTAAATTCGATCAATTACTTTTTTCAAGCCCTATTATCTAAATTGAAGTCTGCACGTAGAGAGGGATAAAAACGTGGTATATTTATAGAAAAGAAGTAATAGATAAATAAATATATACATTGTTTATTTATATACAGACTGTATATATAACGGAGTTGAAGACAATTCCTTATCAGTGTGTGTTTGAGCTTGAGTTAAGTAAGTCAGTGATAAACATGATCGAAAAAATTGTTCCCGCGTTCGCTGAGCTCAGTGAGTTTGGGAGTATAGGGGTGAGTTTTGAATCCTCTTCCCCATAGTTTATTTTAAAGTTGATGAGCTGTTTGTTAGTTAAAGAGTCTATTCGAGTCAAGTTCAAATTCGCACACGTATAAAAACCATTTTATTGAGCAGATTGTTGAATATATCGCTTTGGAATTTATATATACAGAAAAGAAGATAGACAAGTATTTTATATCGAACAGTTTTAGCAAATTCTTTTTAAATTGCATGAATACTGTAAAAAATTTGCTCATAACGGACTTGCGTTTGACTTCAGCTTGAATTTTAAACGTAAGTTTTTTCTACCTTAGTTTCTCGTGTAAGTGAATTTGTAATTCTTATGAGGATTTAAAGTTAAATAAAATTAATCATGATTAACAATAATTATAATGGATTAAACTTTTTCATCGCCTTTTGTTTGTAAATAATAAAATTTCTACAAATCGTACAGCTGACAGTTTATCATGTTGAATGATTCTTTATTTTGTTTCTGTTCATTTTAGACACAACCCTTATTTTGATAAAAAATCACTCTGAATAGATATCTCGTAAAATTGTTGACTAATATTATGAGATTCACATACGCCCAACCCCGGAAAACGACAAATAGGTACCTCAATTTCTTCCAATCAATAAACTTGAATATCTTAAAAATCAAACTAACCAATACATTTCATCTCAGTCTGGAGGAGAAGTAGTCTTCGCTACCGACGACTTCTTCGCGACATGTGAGAACATGATAGCAGACTCGGAGCCAGTGTTCATCGAGGATAAGTACACGGAGTACGGCAAGTGGATGGATGGGTGGGAGACACGGAGGAAGAGGATCGCTGGACATGACTGGTGTATACTGAAGCTGGCGACAAAGTGCGTTGTTCGCGGTATGTACCAGGCCCCTCAGAAAGTATTGCGAAAAAAAGTTTTTATATATGGGAGACTGGCCAGTTATAATGTTTTTCGAAAATATGATTATTTATAAGTAAAAATAAGTAAGTTCCAATTTCAAAATTTCCCTCCACATTTTTTGCGAGTTAATTCAAAGTATTGTGTCTCACTGAAATATGGATCTGCGCCGGGAACATTTTAGAGCTATGATTTTATACGATTTCAAGTGTCGCCTGAAACCGGATGAATCGTACGATAGACTTCAAATGGCATTCATGGATGAAGGCCCTTCCAAGGCAACCGTGTATCGTTGGTATAACGAATTCAAGCGCGGTCGACCAACTTTGGGGGATGACGAAAGAAGCGGTCGCCCTTTGACGGCTGTTACCGAAGAAAACGTGCTAGCAGTGAAAAATTTAATCCAAGACAATAGGCGAATTACATATCAGGAGATTCAACACATATTGAAGATTGGATCGGGAAGCGTTCACGAGATTCTACACAGCCATCTTCGCGTGAGGAGGATAGTATCACGCTGGGTGCCGCACAACCTCACCGATGCTCAGAAGCAGGCCCGGGTGGAATGGTGCCGTGATATGCTTAACAAATTTGAAGCAGGCTCGTCTCGGCGTGTTTACGACATCGTTACAGGTGATGAGTCCTGGATTTATCAATACGACCCAGAAACCAAGCGCCAGTCGACTGTTTGGGTGTTTCAAAATGAGCCAACGCCTACCAAAGTGAAGCGATCTAGAAGCGGGGGTAAGATTTTGATCGCTAGCTTTTTTAATTTGACTGGCCACTTGGTATCAATTCCCTTACGGGATCAAAGAAGCATTAATGCCGAATGGTATACTACCAAATGTTTGCCAGAAGTTTTCTCTGTTATAAGCAACAAGCGACCAAACACAGGGCTCCGCGGGCTACTGCTCCACCACGACAATGCACCTGCGCACACCGCACTCAAAACGAGGGACTTCCTGGACAGCACGCCAGTCAAACTCCTGGGTCACCCTCCTTACAGCCCTGATCTAGCACCGTGTGACTTCTTTTTATTCCCAAAAATAAAAAATCAGCTCAAAGGGATACAATTTTCGTCGCCGGAAGATGCGCTGGCTGCGTTCGAGCAGGCTGTAAACGAGGTGTCTGCGGCGGACTGGAAAAAGTGTTTTGAAAACTGGTTTAGGCGCATGAATCTTTGTATAGAGGCTGGTGGAAAGTACTTTGAAAAGATTTGATAAAAATATATGTACGTATAGAACAATTTTTTTTAGTTTCGCAAAACTTTCTGAGTGTCCCACGTATTCTTGACCATTATCAGTATTTCAATACAATACAATACAAATACTCTTTATTGTACATAAAAAAAAATAGCAACATATGCAGACTTATATAGAAGACAAGATTTAAATTGTGGAAAGAAAAAATCGCTCACGAGCTGGATTCGAACCTGCGAGTCCTGGCTCAGTACGACAGTGCTTTAGCCACTAAGCTACCGTGAACACTTACGCTTAGTGGATAAAGCACTGGCTGGCACTAAGCACTAAGCATAAGCGTTCACGGTAGCTTAGTGGCTAAAGCACTGGCGTACTGAGCCAGGAGTCGCAGGTTCGAATCCTGCTCGTGAGCGATTTTTTCTTTCCACAATTTAAATCTTTACATTTCGCTTCGCATGCGTAAATGCGTTAACAATATCATCATCCTCCGAGCCTTTTCCCAATTATATTGGGGTCGGCTTCCAGTCTAGCCAGATGTGGCTGAACATCAGTATTTTATACGGAGCGACTGCCATCAGACCCCCGCAACCCAGTTACTGGGTAATACTGAAATTTGGAGGTTAGACCAGTTGTCAGACTTTATGGCTTCTGACTACCCGTAACGACTGCCATAGATATTCGTATGACAACCGGGACCGACAGCTTAATGCGTTAACAATAATGAAATAAAATAATGATTTTCCCATATTGGCTTGCTATTTGACAGAGGCAGTGTCATTGTCAGCATCAGGGCAAATACCGATGCAATTGAGGCATTTGAGTATTATGTGATTTTTGAAGGTAGTTAATTTGTCTTTGAACCACTGAACTTATAATATGTATAACTTCAAGTCATTAATCTAATAAAACAAAATATGTAGGTCAATAAACGAAATATTATTCATTATTGCCAGGCAGTATTTGTTGTTTTAAGACAACCATATATATAGAATTTTGTAATTAACACTGACCTATTTTTAATTTCATTGATAAATATTACCTTACTAAGCAATGTTATCTTTACCCAGAAAAGTAGCAGTGACAGCCTTGTGGTTAAATGCCTTTCGTGCAGAAAATCAGTTCAAGCCTTGGCCGCAACTCTAACATTTCGATCAGAATTTGATTACCACTTGCTTTAACAGTGAAGGAAAACATCGTGAGGGAACCTGCATACCTAAGAGTGCTCCATACAGTTTTCGATGGTGTGTGTAGTCCGCCAACCCGAACTAGGCTAGCGTGGTGGACTAAGGCCTTAACCTTCTAATTTCGAGAAGAGGCCCGTATCCAGCAGTGGGACAATAGTTGGCTGCTTCTGTTATTGTAAACTCAGTTATCAGTATTGATATAAGTTTCTTTTTGTTGTTCCAGGTTTTTTAGTAGACACAGCATTCTTCACTGGAAACTATGCGCTGAAGTATTCAATACAGGCAGCATGCTTGACTCCTGAAGGTTAGTGTTTACATATTATTCTAAGATAACTATAGGTAAACCGCCTTAAGTGGCCGTAAGCTTGACCCTCTTGATAGTACGTGGGACGCGCGAGCGAAAATACGTCCACTGCTGGGCATATACCTCCCCCAAGAGGGGGGGATATGCCATAATTGCCACGCTTGGCAGGCGGGTTGGCGATTGAATACTTGGAGAACGCTGGTGCCCATCCTCTGGTGAACCCCTAGTAGTCACCTTTTACGAAACCCACGAGAAGAGATGGTGGAGGGTCTGATGATGATGATGATGTCTGACACCACACGAAACAATAAAAACACGGAAAATTAAAGTAATTTAGTAGATGTTAGTACGATTCCGTAAAAATATGTTTTAACTGGTGAAGTCGTAAAAACTTGATAAAATCATAGAATTAGTATAGTACGGTCGACCGCACGTTAGTAGTAACAGTTTGACATTGACAGTGCCTTTATTTCGTAAGCAGTAAGGACGGTTTTCTAATTCAAGTGTTACCACTGATGCGTTAGACGACTGTACGTAAAACATAATATATGAAAACCCAGGAAAAACTTACTAAAAACCTACAAATACCTCAAGATGAAGATAACAGCTAACCCAACAATGCGAAAGTCCTACCCAAAACTGATTGCTATCCGTAAATCCAGCATCAACAAAAACCCACACATGACATGCTTCATTTGCCACAAGTACACAAGTACCAACATGTACTCACAAAGCACTTAGTTCTAGTCCAATGAGGCGTGTCCTGGCAATTTGCCAATGCTATTTACCAGACACTCGCTATTTTTGCCAAAGAAAGGTCTTGGAAAATGAGACTCTTTATCCTGAGAAACCTAATCAATCATGGAAAAACGGAGATAGTAGTTCAGATATATTATTATGAAGTATTTTGAAAGGACTGTTGTATTATTAGTATGATTGTGTTTTTTTGTTGTTAGATTTGCAAATGTTTCTTGGAATGTATTGCATTTTACACTTATGTTATGCTCAACTCATGTTTTTGAGACACACATGGCGCATGACTGTCAATGACTTTTTCCTCGCTTTGTTACTTCTTCACTATATCTATTACTTGTTCATGTATATGCTTTATTTTGTATGTGTCTCAGATGTGTCAAATAAATATTTTTCATTCTTTCTTTCTTTAACTCTTCCTCCTTCAGTCATGTTTCATATTACTTGATCCTGCAATGCAATGAGTCGTGACCTCCCACAGGGTTCACTTTATTACCGATTAGGAGCCTAGAAAATGAATAGATAAGGCTTCTAATAGTAGCATTTGGTAACGCGATGATAGTGCGAGATACATACATACATATTATCACGCCTATTTCTAATTAGGGTAGGCAGATACTATGGTATGCCTTTCCCACCTGCTACAATTCTGACACACGCTTCATCAATCAAGATATCCTTCGATATAATTAGCAATGAGACACAAAGGAAAAATATTATATCTTACGAGCGGTCCCGGCAGACGTCGTCCTGCTCAGGAAAGCAGCGCCACATACCGGGTCCAATTGTGAATCTAAACTATTCTCGAATCTACTGGAACACACATAAAATATTTCATCCAAATCGGTCCAGCCGTTTAGGATAAGTTCAGTCACATACCCACGCACAGAAGAATTATATATATAAAGACGATGCTGTCAAACAATTTCTTCTACATGTATTGTCTTTCAGTGTTCAAATTTAGCATTTTCATCATCATTCATCATCATTTCAGCCGAAAAACGTGCTGGACATAGGCCTCCCCCAAGCATCGCCACAACGACCGGTCCTGCACCTTCCGCATCCAGCGGATTCCCGCGACCTTCACCAGGTCGTCAGTCCACCTTGTGGGGGGCCTACCCACGCCGCGCCTTCCAGTACGCGGTCGCCAATCCAGAACTTTACTGCCCCATCGGCTATCCGTTCTGCGAGCAATGTGCCCCGCCCACTGCCACTTAAGTTTGGCAACTCTTCGGGCTATGTCGGTTACTTTTGTTCTCCTTAGCATTTTGGTAGCCTAAATTCACGAATAATTTCATCATCTATTTACGACTTTTACTTCAACAGCCGGTAACTAAGTAGTTTTACTGCAAAAATAAGGTGGTCCAACTATCCATAGGGAAACTAAGTTTTTGCAGTTTGCCGCTCATTTACGTGCGACAATGTTTAGGTGGATCTTATGATACCCTAAGGAGTGAATGAGTAGCCTTGCCATGCAGTATAATTCGCTCTTATTTGGCTTTACGTTGGTAACACTTGTCAAGAGACTTAATTATCGAACTACTACGTCGTTAGTATATATTCTATGCTACTACTAAACTGCCGTTTGCTGTAGCCATGCAAAGAAGTGTATATTTACAATGATGATGATGAGATCATCAGCCTTTTTAATGTGAGAGAAAGTAGTTTTTTTTTTCATCTAGATTGTCGCACAAAATTACCAGAAATGAAAACAAAAAAACATGAAAAAAGAAACAAAAAGTGTGGTAAGATATGCGTCACATTCGCGCAAAACGGTCATAGCTCAGCATAATGCTGTGCCATGTGGGGAAATCCTCATGGATATCCTCCTCCTGGGAAGTTGAACTGCTATGTTGGACTTTTACTGACTACAACCGTGTTACTTGCTTCTACTTTCTACTATCTTTGGCCGGGGGTCCAGGTTTCACCCTGAATTCTGCTGCTTACCTCCTTAAGATTATATCAGTGTCCTACTTACTTTATCCCTCACTAAATTAATGTTGTCATTCAGTTTAATCAGATTAGTCACATCTGATTTCTGATAATTACAATCTTAAAAATTCTAGAGAAAACACTCAGTCTGATCATCGATGTTAGGGTCGAAACACAAAACTACGATGTGATGTCGCATCGCAGAAGTCTACGAGCTTGCACGACGCTTCACAAAAACTTGCGACATAGTCCGCGTCGCGTACCTATTCCTGTGATATACGAATGGTTACCATGGTAGACGCCTTTCTGTACGAAACTGCATTGAATCGCATCGCAGTAGTTTTCTGCGTTGTAAATTCGCATGATGCCTATGTGCAATTTTGTGTTTTGACCCTAAATGGACAACAAATTAATCACGAAACACAGTACAAGCATACTATTTTTATTGTTGCAGACGAAGAATCTATTCCAACAAGACTTTCCAAAATGGGTACGGCTTGCAACAAATTCGACTTGAAACATATCGAACGGCTTAAGTCTGACAAATGGGATGAGATAGTGCCCGTAACTGCCTTACTGCCCGGGTATGAGGAAACCAGGCACAATTTCCAGAAGGTAATTTAAAAATTATGTTTGTTCTAACTTTAGGACTTTTAAAGTTCAATCGTATTAAAAAATCTTCAACTTCAATACTCAGATTCTTAAAGAACTTTCTTGAAAGGGAATAGAGGGTTATGAAAGGAAATAATAAGTGATATATATTTTCAAACGAAACAAATCAAGGTGATCCAATAAGATATTATGTCAATAACAAAATACGTTTCTAGAATTAATACATCTCAATCAAACATCCATGCACTGTCAGTGGATGTACTACAAAGCACCTATGAAGCTGTATCTCAATGAAACACATATGAATGGAAATTATTCTCCAACACAGAAAGGCTTAATCATGGACGTGCAGTTTCACGATTTGTGGTGTACGTGAAAGATATGTAGTTGTCAATTTATTCACGAATTGTAAGCTTCCAAACACGAACTAATATTATAAATGTATACCACAGACCAGTAAGCCTGAGGCTTACTGGTCTGTGATGTTTACAAAGGATTTATTAAATCTATTGCATTCCATAAACTGTAGTTTATTGAATACCAGCCTTTGTTCACGTATAATTCGGTTCATCATAGAAATCAATACGTAATCAATACGTAATACGTAATTCATCATAGGAATCAATAATCAATACGTTATCATGCACTCCTCAAGAACTGTGTATCTTCCTGGAATAAAAAGTAGCCTGTATGTTAATCCAGGTTATGGTCTTCTATGTAATAGAAATCAATCAAATCCGTTGGGCTGTGTTATGATTGAAAGACAAACAAATAAATAAACAAACATCCATCAAATCAATTAAATCAAATCATGTATTCGCCACAAGATATCGTGTACAAAGATATTACAATTAATTACAAGTCCGTCATATCTTCATCTTCGTTTCTTGTCTATACTTTCGCATTTATAATATTATTAGGATTCCGGGTGTTTAGTCCAGTGTATTACAGTGTATTAGTGTTTTAGGTCCCGAAAAAAATATTGAGATTCAATTTAAGACATATTCTTGAGAACTTACTACCTATCTAACCTATATTGACAAATAAATAAATAATAATAATAATTTACATGTTTCTATTAACTCGCTTTCAGTCATAATTATGTCTGGACGTTACAAATGCAATCGATTTTAAACAAACTTCCCGATAAGCTAGAGACTTGAAACCTTAAACGTAGCTCAGAACTGGATGAAAATGCAATATTAACTCGCTTTCGTTTTAAAAACGTTGAATAAAAATAAACATTGCCATCAAATTATTTTCCTTGAATGGACTGATTCTTCTCCAAAGCCTTTAAGGGTCCAGCGTAATTTGGAATCAAGATTTGTCTACATACTATAAATGACACAGCGACAATGATTGACTCCCTTGAACCAAATCACAATTTATATAAATCCCAATAAATATTGCATTGCTTTTAAATTGTGACTTTTTCGAAATCACAGTTTGTCCAAATTACGTTTCTGAAATAAAACAAATGGAACTTGTTTCTGCAGTGCAAAAACTTTGAAATAAATCCGATTGGACGCTGTAATGCTCTCATCACTGTAAAATTCAGATAATAAATAAACGAAGAATGACGTTACTGTTCAAGTTTAGTGTTGAATAAATCTCGTTTGGTTTTAAAAAGTTTTAAATATTTAATAATATGTACCTATAAAAAAAAGCAGAACTAATGGAAGCCATGAAATATGAATATACAATGTATATTCATAGTAATGTATATGACATATATAAAATAATTCGTAAAAGTGCGGAAATACTGAAATAATCCAAAAATAAAAAATAAAAATCAAATAGAAAGTTTCGTAACAAATTCATGACATTCACGCCTCTAGCACAAATTTATGGCACTCTAGAGTGAAATTTTTTATCTAGAAATAAACTCCTAGGAAATAAAACATAGAAAAATACAAAAAAATATTTTATTTCAGGTCGTGAGTGACGATGCCTGGACTCATATTCGTGTGAACATTTACCCCGATGGAGGGATTGCTCGCCTGAGGGTTTTCGGGGAAGCAAGACCTGAACCACCTCAAATTAATGAAATTATAGATCTCTTGTCTTTACTGAATGGAGCCACTTGCCAAGGTTAGTTTAATAATTCAGTTATATTGATTACTAGCTGTGGCCGACTAAAATAGAAGTTAAAATCTATTTGGTCACTTAAGTATTAACGGTTGTTTAGAATATTTTTCGACGCGTAATTATTTTCATGGGTATTTTATTGCCGCTGAGTATCTTAGGGTAAAATTAAAAGTTGAAATAAAGGCAAGAAAAAAGCCAAACTATTACTTTTGTTGATATTTTTTTTTCCAAATTAATGAACAAATTAACTAAATTACTTTAAAAGTTTTTTTTTTTTAATTAACTATCAACTTATTCCTGTTTATAGGTTTTTCAAATGCGCATTACGGTCACCCTAAGAACGTAATTAAGCCTTCAAAAGGTCAATGTATGCCGGACGGCTGGGAGACAGCGAGAAGAATGGACAGACCTAACGTTATTGAAGCCAATGACGATGGAACAATGAAAATCACAGGTAACTAAATAGATATTGAAAATTAACAGAACTGTCCCTATAAAAAAAAACGACTGTCTTTCATACATATCTGTTCAGTCTTTAATGCATGATTATGAAATATATCCAAAAGCCCATAATCCCCTGCCAGGTGGTCCGACGACCTGAAGAACGTGGCTGGGGGGGACTGGATGCGGAAGGCAGAGGACTGAGTGTTGTGGCGCAACTTGAAAGAGGCCTATGTCCACCAGTGGACTGCGATAGGCTGAGTTGAGGAAACTAAAAATAATTTAAATTAAACATTCAATTAAGCTGTCAGTCCCGGTTGCCATACGAATATCTATGGCAGTCGTAGCTTGAAAGTATGACAACTGGTCTAACCTCCGAATGACAGTATTACTCAGGAACTGGGTTGCAGGGGTCTGATGCTAGTAGCTCCGTGTAAAATACTGATATTCAGCCGAATCTGGCTAGACTGGAAGCTGACCCCAATATAATTGGGAAAAGCGAGCGGATGATGAAAAATTCAATTGGTAAATTCTGAAAATTCCACGATTTATTCATCGGTCTATGCTATAAATATTATTCCACAGCTGACAGTTTGTAATTGAAATCAATACCAATTGTTTCAAAGTTGCCGGCAGGCTCTAACTGTAAATAATATTTATTAAAGGTCAAGAATGGGCTGTCTTCAAATTAGGCTTCCCGGGGAAGATCAAGCAAATCTGTGTGGACACTAACCACTTTAAAGGCAATTACCCTGACTCCGTGAAGATTGAGGGGGCGTATTTGGGACACGCAGATTGGTGCTCAGAAACAGGTTGCAACTGGAGTAATATTTTGAAGCCTAGTAAGGTAAGGAACTTTTTGATTATGATTGTCATCTAAGATTTTGTTGGCTATCCCTTGATTACTTTTACTTTTAAATATTATTTTTTTTGTCACAAAAATGGGCTTTGGATTTTTTCGCACTAGTTTATAATTTCCTGAATTTTGAATTTCTTAATTGTCTTAATAAATTAATAAATATTTGGGATATTTTACACAGCACCAAAGAACGACCGAGAGAGGCCTATGTCCAGCAGTGAACTGCGATAGGCTGAGTTGATTGATTGATTGACACAGCACCATCTAGTCCCAAATTAAGCGGAGCTTGTACAGTCGTCTGCATGACAGTGGTAACACTTGAATTAGAAAACCGCCCTTACAGCTTACGAAATAAAGGCGCTATCAATGTCAAACTGTTACCACTGACGTG
Source organism: Asteroscopus sphinx (assembly GCA_949699075.1). NCBI lineage: Eukaryota > Metazoa > Arthropoda > Insecta > Lepidoptera > Noctuidae > Asteroscopus > Asteroscopus sphinx. The sequence goes on from OX453009.1 coordinate 6,154,058, forward strand.
CAGACAGCCGTACTATGGGTACTAGACAATGGATATAACACTTATATACTTTTATTTGTAAATACATACTTATAATACCTAAGAAACACATAGACCCTTTTTTTACCCGACTGCGCCAGAAGGAGGGTTATGTTTTTCGAGTGTATGTATGTATGTATGTATATTTTTTTGGCACGCTCTGTAGCCTAAACGGCTTGATGGATCTTAGCTTGAGAGGTGTCGTTGGATTCGTTTTAATTGTGAGAGTGACACTGGGTATATCAAAATTATAAAAATCAAAATGGCCGCTTTTTGTAGCCATTTTATGTGACTTTAAAATTTTTTTTTGCTCAAAACCTATCGAGTGGGCTATCAAAATAAAGGGTTTTATAAATGGTTTACGAAAATATATACAACTTATATGTTTAAATTTAATTTGAAATGAGAAATGCTAAAAAACAACAAAATATTAACGTTAAAAATTAATTTGACTAAGACTTCTCAACACGCAGGCGGAGGCTCTACCTATGAACTATTATGTAATTCATGATCAAAAACATACATAGCCTCCGACTGCGTGTTGATAAGTCTTGTTTATATCTTTTCTGTTATTTTTACACGCAGTCGGGTTTTTTGTTTTTGTTAATTAATTTTTTTTAACCTTCCAACTTAAGAGTACCATTTCCCATTCAAACCAGAAATCAGCTTTGATTTGTACGGAATCCAATTTATTAAAGGCCTCAATTTCAATTACAGCTATCAGCCCATAATGAGCACTGGTTCGACTGCGATTCAGATGTCATCACACACGTTAGAGTAACGATGGCACCAGACGGCGGTTTCAGCAGAATTAGGGCGCTAGGATACGTTGACTCTAAAATCGCTTGAGCCTTAGAATCACGGACTGTGAAACAACTATGCAGTAATCTTTCAATAAGAAATGTAGTTTTTGCTGCTGTTAGCGACTGTACATGTATAGTCGAACAAAGAGATAGATATGCAGTGTCACCAGTTATCAACTTACGTGTATCAGAAATGCGTGGTCATATTTTAAGAGATCATTAGGGGAATGCTATCGAAGAACTTTTACTACGGGGACAACCCTGAACTCGTGAAAAAAAAATTTGCTGATACATACATTATGTCAATCGACATCGATAATTTTCTAGGGAACAGCACGTTGTATATGAAGTTTTCTTAGGAAATTCAGGATGTTTTCCAGTGAAAATTTAATTTCATGGACAGAGTTGAACTATACGTGGGACACTCAGAAAGTTTTGCGAAACTAAAAAAAATTGTTCTATACGTACATATATTTTTATCAAATCTTTTCAAAGTACTTTCCACCAGCCTCTATACAAAGATTCATGCGCCTAAACCAGTTTTCAAAACACTTTTTCCAGTCCGCCGCAGACACCTCGTTTACAGCCTGCTCGAACGCAGCCAGCGCATCTTCCGGCGACGAAAATTGTATCCCTTTGAGCTGATTTTTTATTTTTGGGAATAAAAAGAAGTCACACGGTGCTAGATCAGGGCTGTAAGGAGGGTGACCCAGGAGTTTGACTGGCGTGCTGTCCAGGAAGTCCCTCGTTTTGAGTGCGGTGTGCGCAGGTGCATTGTCGTGGTGGAGCAGTAGCCCGCGGAGCCCTGTGTTTGGTCGCTTGTTGCTTATAACAGAGAAAACTTCTGGCAAACATTTGGTAGTATACCATTCGGCATTAATGCTTCTTTGATCCCGTAAGGGAATTGATACCAAGTGGCCAGTCAAATTAAAAAAGCTAGCGATCAAAATCTTACCCCCGCTTCTAGATCGCTTCACTTTGGTAGGCGTTGGCTCATTTTGAAACACCCAAACAGTCGACTGGCGCTTGGTTTCTGGGTCGTATTGATAAATCCAGGACTCATCACCTGTAACGATGTCGTAAACACGCCGAGACGAGCCTGCTTCAAATTTGTTAAGCATATCACGGCACCATTCCACCCGGGCCTGCTTCTGAGCATCGGTGAGGTTGTGCGGCACCCAGCGTGATACTATCCTCCTCACGCGAAGATGGTTGTGTAGAATCTCGTGAACGCTTCCCGATCCAATCTTCAATATGTGTTGAATCTCCTGATATGTAATTCGCCTATTGTCTTGGATTAAATTTTTCACTGCTAGCACGTTTTCTTCGGTAACAGCCGTCAAAGGGCGACCGCTTCTTTCGTCATCCCCCAAAGTTGGTCGACCGCGCTTGAATTCGTTATACCAACGATACACGGTTGCCTTGGAAGGGCCTTCATCCATGAATGCCATTTGAAGTCTATCGTACGATTCATCCGGTTTCAGGCGACACTTGAAATCGTATAAAATCATAGCTCTAAAATGTTCCCGGCGCAGATCCATATTTCAGTGAGACACAATACTTTGAATTAACTCGCAAAAAATGTGGAGGGAAATTTTGAAATTGGAACTTACTTATTTTTACTTATAAATAATCATATTTTCGAAAAACATTATAACTGGCCAGTCTCCCATATATAAAAACTTTTTTTCGCAATACTTTCTGAGGGGCCTGGTATGTATACAAAACACTATTCAAACACATCCATCATCATCTCCTAAGAAAACTATATTTGGTGACCCTGCATACTTATATATTTGTTTGACTGTACAATGATGTGGAAGGCGGACTAGCAGTTATAAGGGCAATAACATTGTATAGTTGTGCACAGCGGTAGTTGATGTTCTGTAAGTGAACGTATATACGCGTTAGATGCAGCTGTATTGCGTCACGTAATATCACTATACGTCCTGTGCGGTGCTCAGTGAACCAGCAAATTGATATAATAGTTTTATATTTTATGCAACGCTGTAAGCTACCTACCAGCTACATTCTTTAATAATATTGTTAGTTTCTTAAAAAAATATTTTAGTAATATTATTATCTGCTTTTACAATATCACACACACACACACACATGGCGCATGAGTCATGACTGTCAATGACTTTTTCCTCGCTTTGTTACTTCTTCACTATATCTATTTCTTGTTCATGTATATTTCTTTTGTATGTGTCTCAGTTGTGTCAAATAAATATTTTTCTTTCTTTCTTATTTCTATATCTGCAGAATTGTTATGTTGCATATTGCCGTCCTGTATTATTTAGATGTTTAGGCTTTGAATATTTAGATTAGTGAGCTCTAAATTATAAATGTTATTGCTTTTGTTAGTAGGAATAATTATTTTGTTTATACGACATGTTATTGAAATACCTGAAAACCTCTTAAGGGTCATTGTATTCATCAGTATGAACAACATTTACTATGGGACCAACCCTGAATCACGAACCCAAAAAATCTGCTGTTTCCCTACATTTTGTCGATTTATGTGAACACAAATGTACGGGAACAGCTGATTTTTTTTCGCGTTTTCGGGGTTAGTCTCATAGTAAAAGTTGTTCATACTGATGAGTACAATGAGCCCTCAAAAAGTTTTCAGTTATTTACTAATATTATTCCCTTCAGAAAATGTTAAGTTTGCTTTGTGTAGTCATAAATATCCAATGTAAATGAAATTTTAACATAAATATTAATATTTAAATTTTTTTTTTTTAAAGTCTTACCATAGATAATTCCTATGGTTACCCGTAAGACATATGGCCTATTCAGAGGGTCTGCATTTGAACTGCAAGCTAGCTGCAAAATAGCAGTTTGAATACGGTTTTGATGCAGTTGATATGACTGCATCGAACCTGTCGACTGACTGCTTGTCTTTAATCATTCAAACTGCTTGCCGACTGCAAGTCAACTGCACAGTTGTGGCTAGCTTGAAGTTCAAATGCAGACCGTTTGAATAGACCCTTATTCATAGTTATATTAAGTTTCTTGTATTACTTAAGATAACTTAAGTTTATGTGACTGAAATAACTTAGCTTTGATTATTTTGAAAGAACAAACATTTTATTGGAAAAGGAGACGTAGATAATAAACTCAAAAAGAAGATACATTTGTGTAGACAAAATTATCTTAAAATTTTGAAGGTCCTTGAATATTTTATTAAAACTGACGTTATTATCGGAACTTGGAAATGAGAATAAGTTTAAGTCTTTCAAATATTCTAGGTCTAATGTTTTCAAGTATTACAAATAAAATAATGTAAAAGATAAAGAATGCATTTTTGTGTTACTCCTCATCCTTCTATTTCCAATAATTTACAGGCATATCAGTTTTGTTTCTTACTGCGACTAGAATTAACTTTGATCAAATTCGCTAAAAATCCCAAGGGACAGTAATGTTATCTGGAGACGTTAAATGCTTCAGGTACCTACATGTTTTCGATCAGCTTTTAACTATTAATTTTATTATAGTGTGTAGTTGAGCACCAACTCAATTCTAATAACGTCATTTATTTTCAGACTTTATTTAGGTCTCAAAATAAAACACACGCACAAAACACTGCAGTACACTTCAATTTCCGCATTTTTTTTTTATAATACTATACAGTATGGTGAAACGAGCTAAAGGCCCGCCAGATGTTGAGCGTATACCTTTGCCCATAACAACTTCAATGCAATGCACTGCATATTAGTTTGTGGGAAAATAATCAATTACTCTACTAAACTAGTTTATGCCCGTAGCTTTATAATCATCATTATTTCAGCTGAAAGACGTCCACTGCTGGACATAGGCCTCCAAAAAAGGGCTTCACCCGAGTATAAGTCGTTTGATCACAGAAAGATATTATCGGGCATTCCTCGGAAACTGTTTATGTTGCCGGGATAAGAAGTAATCTATATGTTCATTCGGGTTATGGTCTATCTGTAACCTAAATTTCATACAAATTAGTTTAGCCGATTAAGCGTGATTGAAGGATAAACAAATAAACCAAGAAACATCCGTACTTTCGCATTTATAATATTAGTAGGATGTCATTAACCTTTTGACAAAAGGTCAGCTTTATATACGTAGAGACAGTCCCTAACATTTTAAATAACATCAATAAAACCAGTGAGAAAGCGACATCTAAATCCCTCGGAACAATTTCATGGAGATCGAAAGTATGTAATCCGGCCCTAACTTTATATTGCCACTATAAAATGCCAATATATTTGAAGAGGCGTTTAAAATAACAAAATATACGCGACAATCCCCTGGCGGGCTGTTAAGCAGAGTTCTGCAATCTCCTGTACAATATCCGGCCTGAAACTTTGTGGCTCACGTGGATACGTACAACAAACTTGGAGGTAAGGTTCTAGTGCTGACGGAGATATCTATGGAAAGTTTGTGCTATGAGTGATGAGACTTTTGGATACTTTCATCATTCCTCAATTACAATTGTATGAGACTTTTCTGGAACCGTGTGGTGCCGGACGTAAAGAATTGCACCACCCTCCCCCTTCTCATGGATGTCGTAAAAGGTGACTAAGGGATTCACCAAAGGATGGGCAGCAGCGTTCTCTGAGTATTTAAACAACCAACTATGATCGCCAACCCGCCTGCCAAGCGTGGCGATTATGGCATATCCCCAAATTTGGGGGGCCTTTGTCCAGCAGTGGACGTTTTCCGGCTGAAATGATGATGATGAGACTTTTCATCTTCATGTCTCAGTTTAGCGAAAGTGAATTGCAATATCATTTAGGCAACAGCCTAGCCTATTGTAGTTGTTATGGACAAAGGTATAGTTTATTGACAGGGAGCGGAGACCGCTGTCAGTGAGGGCGAACATGGTTGCCCGCAGGTTCACGCGTGCCTATAAGGATCTAAAGAACGCTATTTAGAGCTTCTGCACCGCATTCTATACCAGTAGCATGTGGGTACATTATACGCAAAAATCGTACAGCGCCCTTCATCATCATCATCATCATCATTTCAGCCGAATGACGTCCACTGCTGGGCATAGGCGCCTCCCAAGCATCGCCACAACAACCGGTCCTGCGTTGACCGGATCCAGCGGTTTCCCGCGACCTTCACCCAGTTGTCGGTCTAACTTGTGGGTGGCCTACCTACGCTGCGCCTTCTGGTACACGGTCACCACTCCAGAACTTTACGGCCTCATCGGCCATCCTTCGTTCTGCGAGCAATAATATGCCCCGCCCACTACCTCTTCAGTATGGAAATTCTTCGGACTATGTTGTGTGGCTTAGTTTATCCTTATATCTTGTGGCAAAAAAATGATTTGATTTGATTCATTTGATTTAGTATGCAAAAGTAATTTTGAAAAAAAAAAGGTGAAATTTAATGTAACATGGTATAAAAACCACACCAATTGATTCTCCACGTGATTCTGAACAAACTGCTTTCAGGTCTTGCGTTTAGTGGAGGTCCTTAAGGTCGAGGAAGACCTGCAAAATGGGTTTCCATGCTTCAGGTAATTCAGCAACCAACTCGGGATGCTGATGAAAAAAAAATCAAGAAAATTTGAGGTTTTGAGAAAAAAAACCAGATTGTGTTCATAATATTCTGTCTATCTATTATATGTCTGAGGTCTTGCGTTTATTATATTACACGTCGTATGGCACGTAATCCAAATACAATAATGTTAATACCGTACCTGAATATACGAATAAACTTTCAAGCTCATTTCCCTAATGCATAGGGAGCTGGGTAATTAACCTTTCAACGTTATTCGAAGGTTTCATCAATTCTATGTAACACAAAAAGCGTGAGGAGTTTTCTTTAATTTGAAGAAAGCGGAAATGGCAAAAAAAAAAACAAGAAAAAACACAACCCTGTTTTATGCACCTGTTAGACTTATAACTTTACTGAAAATTCATTGAAAGGTAGTAAACACACGTAGGTACTGAGTCATCATTATCATCATTTCATTCAAAAGATGTCTTTTTTTTTATGGTATAGGATGGCGAAACGATCTAAAGGCCCACCTGATGTTAAGTGGTTACCTTTGCCCATAATAACCGCAATACCACCTAGGCTGTTACCTAAATGGTACCGCAAGTCGGTTCGCCAAACTGAGAAATGAAGGTGTAAAGTCTCATGTGATTGTAATGTCTACTGGCATAGGCCTTCCCGAAAAGGGGGGGGGGTATGCCATAATCGCCGAGCTTGGCAGGCGGGTTGTCGATAGCAGTTGGTTGAATAAGTACTTACTCAGTGAACGCTGCTGCCCATCCTCTGGTGAAAAACCCTTAGTCACCATTTATGACACCGACGAGAAGAGATGGGGTTGTTTGTGTCCGGAACCACACCGAACTAAATAGCCAGTTAAACATTAACCCCCTTACTAATAAACGTTGTATAGCGGTTGTATAGTTACACAATGCTCTATCTTCTTCTTTCGAATGTCAAATTGCTGATGATAGAAAGTGAGAAATCGTTGTGTAACTATTTAAAGTAAGGCCGTAAGAAGATCGGAATTTCATAGAATTCGTTCGAAAGAAATAATTAGAAAAGGACGTCCAGTAGCATAGCTTATCACACTTCTCGACCATGCAACAATATAAATCACAATAAAAAAATCTTGGGAAAAAATCTCATTACTGTAAAGTGAAGTCTACAGCTGTCAAGGCTTTGTACTGCCACCTCGGTAAAACTAATACCATATGGGTGAGAGGACCGATTACTGTATTTTAAGATTGGTATTTATGGAAACAATTGCTGTCGCTTTGCCTCAAGTATGTGCAGTAAGGACAACTGCAGTTCCGACTGAATAGCCTTAGTAAAAAAGTCGTATGACGTAGACTATTTTCTCCTCCGAAACCAGACAAATTTGAAAGATTTTCATAAACTGAATAACAAGTATGTGTACTGTGCCGCTATGTTTATGCTTTTTCATTATCAGTTATTAAATTTATACATAAGGCCTCTGTAGACAGCGTCTAAATAGGCAATTTAAAAAAAACTAAATAAGGCACAGGATAAACTGATATTTATTTTAGTCAAAAAAAACCATTGCTCTGGTATTATAACCACAAATAAAACAGTCGAGAGCATTTTTATAGAGAAAAGACCACCCACATTTCCTCTTAAAGATAAAAAACGAAATCGAGGTTAACATTAAACACAAATTTAGTAATTAGTAATTACTTTTGACATTGAATAGACGAGGTAAAATCAATAATAAGTAAACAATAAAAAATCACACAAACCACTAAACAACACAAAGGTAGGATTTTCAAAAAAAGAATGTCATTTGTATTGGTAATAAATTACCATTCTTTTAACAATCTCCCCTCGTTGGAGGACCTACACTTTTGTGACTTTTATTACCGTCCCACTCCAATTACTTGTGAAACTCGATCCGATCAACAAAGCTAATTATCTTGATTATCGTTCATTATCTTGAAAGTACGACGGCCGCCAACTGGGGACTCAACCCCAATATTTTAAATGGTATAGCTCGTATATCAACTGAGTCAGTGAAATGTGTGAAATTGTAATTTTCTGAAGCGAAGACGTACTCGCCGACCTATGTTTAGGGGTCCGTAGCATACAATAAAATTAACGCGTATGAATACATATAGGTCACACCTCGGCAACTCATAACAACATAACATAACATCACGCCTGTATTTCCCCGAAAGCACCCACATTTCGCCAGTTATTTTATAGTCCCATGTAATTAGGGGGCGAGACTATTGCCATTGACACAAATCCAGACTCCGGGCTGCTACTGAGAATTTCCCAATGAAAAAACCCGATAACACTTTACCCGACCCGGGAATAGAACCCAGGACCCCACGCTCAGCAGTCGCGCTTGCAACCACTAGATCAATGCTGCAACGGGTTAAAAATGATAAAAAAGAAAACAAAAACGTGATGAAATCCATTTACACTAATTTTATTATAATGTAGAATTATTTAGCCTGTTTGTAAAAATCAAGTGTTATTTTCAACGCTCAACTTTATTTTCCCTAAAAACTCACACTTGACCTTTTGGAATTAAAAAAGAGTCCTCTTAGCAGCGACACGTATTTTTTACATCGGAGTTCGAGTCGTGAACTCGAGCGTAAGTAATATTTGATAATGAAAAGCTGAGTGTGTTCGAGTGAAATCACATTTTTTATCGATGTCAAATTAAAATCAGGTGGTCTATTCGCAAAATCGGCATCGACATTATCGAAACAACACAATAGGGCTCTGAATATATAAGTCGTACACTACTCTATTAAATGTTCGGATTCTTTGTCGTTTATCGAATTTCTAATTGGCAAAATGAGTGAATGAATCAAAAACAATGTGTGTGTCGTTTGAAATAAATTAATAGTTTAAAAAATACTGGAAAAACACGCTTTTATAAATGCACATAAAAACAAAAAATCCTTTCTCACAAGTGCAAACACGACTATGATACGATATTCCATCATTGAATGCCAGTGCCTATCTTCCGGCTTCATCATCAGACCTTGAAACCTAATCGTGGTCAAAGTTCATTACAAGACTTTTCTAAGAAATCCAAAACAGCTATGATACGATTTTCTATCATGAAGTTCCAGTTCATATCTTCCGGCTCCATCATCAGATCAGTTTGACAGTACCATATTATTGTATTGTGATCAGGACTACATACAGCTGCCAATTTTCAGTACGCTACGACCCTTGGAAGATGGTTAAATTAGTTACCATAGATTCCATTACATAGTTAGTTACATACAGGTCGACCTAATAAAAGCGTGTTAAAAAGAGAAAAAGGTACTGGTAAATAACATTTACAACTAATAGTAGGGTTGGAACCAAAAGTCGTTAGTTCGTGAAACGATAGTTAAATCGACGGTACTTACGGCCAAAATTAATATCCAATCTATCCACGATTTACCCTACTAGATAGAAATTTGACATATTTTTTTGTATTTTCATGGGCACGTTCCGATGCCCTACTAGAGATAGGAATTTGACATAAGCTCCATACAAAATGTGTCCAATTTCTATCTCTAGTAGGGTAAATCGTGGATAGAATGGATATTAATTTTGGCCGTTAGCAACCATACATAAAAAATGGAGTAATTGAATAATCCCGAAATGGTGACTAAAAATTAAAATTAATAGGTGCACATAACTTCAATGTAGAGGGGCTCGTAGCGATGCAATGACTGCGTGGATTGTACGATCTGCAAGGTTAAGCTGCACTTGCCGCGGTCAGTCTGTGGATGGGTGACCGTTTCGTTACACATCGAGACCCCTCCGTGCCTCGGAGAGCACGTTAAGCTGTCGGTCCCGGTTGTCATACGAATATTTATGGCAGTCGTTACGGGTAGTCAGAAGCCTGAAAGTCTGACAACTGGTCTAACCTCCGAATGTCAGTATTACCGAGTAATTAGGTTACGGGGGTCTGATGGCAGTCGCTCCGTGTAAAATACTGATGTTCAGCCGCATCTGGTTAGACTGGAAGCCGACCCCAATATAATTGGGAAAAGGCTCGGAGAATGACATAACTTCAATGTTAAATTTACTTACGATAAGACTAGATAAGTCGACAAGTGTACAATTTAAATACAATATAACGTATTTCTACAACGTCTAATCTACTATAAACCGGTTTTTTGTAGTAGCTTTGATTACATGCAGTGGACAGCACACGATTGGGTGCCTCGAACTTTGGACGATGTGATTATTAAAGTACAAATATAATGAACCAAGAAACGAAGAATAATGAAGAATTTCCAAACTTAAGTGGCAGTGGGCGGGGCACATTGCTCGCAGAACGGATGGCCGATGGGGCAGTAAAGTTCTGGAGTGGTAACGCGTACTGGAAGGCGCAGGGTAGGTAGGCCCCCCACAAGGTGGACCGACAACCTGCAGAAGGTCACGGGAATCCGCTGGATGCGGAAGGCGCACAACCGGTCGTTGTGGCGATGCTTGGGGGAGGCCTATGTCCTAACTTCCACTTCGCACTTCGAGTCGCAGGTTCGAATCCTACTCGTGAGCGTTTTTTTCTTTCCACAATTTAAATCTGTAGATTTCGCTTCGCATGCGTAAATGCGTTAAAAATAATAAAATAATTGACATTAAGGTCACTTCCCACCAGCACAGTGGTACAATCCTAAGATATAATAATAGAGTAAAAAACTGAAAAACACCTGAAACTGTTTTGTTTTTTTTTTAAATTTATTGTGAAAAAAAGTTTATATCATTAAATGTTATCTCGCACCCTGTGTAATTCATAACATCCACATGTTTCAATAAAACGACCGACATGGAAAATGAAAATATAGACTAAAAATTCATCTACAAGTAAATATCTACTTTATAACAGCGTAAAATGGTTGAAATTTTTCTGTAACAAATTATTTAAAGAGTAACTGCTTTTGTTAAATAAAATAGTTACAACAGATCAGACCAAATTGTATTTACACGCGAAGGGCTGACACAGCGACTAAGATTTTATTTTATTTTATTTAGTATTAAGGGACAATAAACATTTACAATATGTGTGTACATGTAAAAAATATAGGTTTAAAGAAATATTGTTTAAAGAGATTGTCTAATTATAGAAACTTGTAGCTAGCTCTTGTTTTATTCTTTATGTGGGTCCAACGTTTTTGTGACTGTTTTAATCAATATAAAAAGTTACCTGTTTTTCTGCCAAGAGTAAATGCGAGTTTATTTTATAATTAACTAACGAATTAACTCGTGGAAAGAAAAAATCGCTCACGAGCAGGATTCGAACCTGCGACTCCAGGCCCAGTACGCCACTGCTATTTCTTTCCATAATTTAAATCGTTAGATTTCGCATCGCTTGCGTAAATGCGTTAAAAATTAAATAATTATCTTATAATACTTTGACGCCTAAGCACGCCTTTTTATATAATTTTATTTTGTACTTGTATTTTATATTTGTGTTGTAAATATTGTATATTTGTAGATAGATTATTTAATTATTGTAATCCCAATAATTATGATTAACTCTTCATGAAAATTATGTAGGTACTTACCTATATCATAACCACTAAATATGCCAACACTAAATATGACTGAATAAAAATAAATAAACACTGAATATAAATGAATCTGAATCCGAAGTTTTCATGAAAATATGTTGTTGCTCAGTGGAAAAACCTATATTTTCATACATAAATTCTAATTCTAATGTTTTTTATTTCAAATAAACCTAATTACAGGCACTTTTAAAACGTCAGGCTCTAGTTGCACGGTTCCAAACTGTTGGTCCTATGGAGAAGAACCGGCAAAAAATCCATGGTTTTACTCTTTTTAAAATAGGACATTGTTTACTAATTGCCGCCAATTGTTAGTATTGTGCTCATGTTTGTTGTAACTTTATTTTTACTTTTATGGTGTGCTAACAATAAAGTTAGTCCTTGAGTGGAGACCGCGAATCGGCAAACGCAGCGTAGGGCGCCCCCTTTTTTTTTTTTTTTTTTTTTTTTTTTTTTTTTTTTTTTTTTATTTTTTTTTTTTTTGCCGTGGGGAAATCCTCATGGACGCACTCCGCCCGGGGTAGGCGGAGCCAGTGTCGGACTCTTACCGACTAAAACCACCACGGTGTTCCTTCAACTACCTTAGCCGGGGGCGTGGGAACCCGTGAGTATTCACACAACCACCCCCGACAGGTCCCGGCTCGCCACAAGCAGGCGAGCCCCTTCTCCCCGTGCGGCCTAACGTCGGCCGCACCCTCCTAGGTGGCGCACACGGAACACTGCACGCCACCTCACCTCATGGGCCTTTACCAGCTGCGCCAACTACGCCGGCTGTGCCAGCTACGCCAGCTGCTGGTCGGGTAGCAGACTACCCCGAGTCTGCTGCTCGCAGGCCCTACCTCCCGTAATTTTTTATAGAGGTTTTCTTCCTCGCGGTCCGGGCGGTGAAGCCAAGACCCTCGGTCCCAAGAGGCGCGAGAACACTACTCAGCGGGCACTCCTGGGGTTACGAGATCGACGGGGACAGGGAAAGACAGTCCCTCCGCTGCCTGCCCAGTGGCAGGGTGAGTGCACACCGGGCCCGCCCCTGCTCCTCCACTGTGCCCTCTGCTGATATCAGAGGGACACGTGGAGCAACTCCCTACTGGCCCAGAACGGGCCCCTCCCGCGCCAGAATATTCGCCACAGGCAATAAAATCCCCCGAAGGTTAATCCCTCGGCAGGATTTTATTGCCCGTGCCCAGGATGCACCGGCCAAACAACTGCCGATCCCTCCAGACGTGTCCAGAAGGACAAGCAGCCGTCAGGCACACGTGGAGGTTTTCTGGCCAGCACCCCTAGGGCGCCCCCCTGCCAGGTGGACCGATGACCTAAAGAACGTGGCTGGGGGGGACTGGATGCTTTGGGGACTTTATTTGTTTTGAATTATTTAATGATTTATTTTAACGTTTCTGTGTTGTATTAATTTGTTTTATATTAATTTCTATTTCGAATAATATCCGAGTCAAATTAATTATTCCCAAATGTTATGATGATATTTTTTTTTGATACCTACTTAATTTTTATAATACTACCACCATTTTTATTTAAAAAGGAATATTCTTAAAAATGAATTAAGGAACGTTCTATTGACTCGTTTTTGCTGATCTATAAAGAACTGTGGTTTTGAATAGTGGGGAGCATTCAGATTGTTGCAACGGTCAGTATTGATGTAACCTTTGTATTATTTTCTGTGAATTGTAGAAATCCTTGATTTTCAATAGTTGTGCATTGAGTTTAAATTGTTATATATTAATGCCATGTGTTAAAGTGACTAACATGAAAAATACAGAGTTCTCTCGTGGTGGAAAGTGAAGGTGACTTTTATTTACCTATAACTATATATTTACCTTCTGTATAACTGTTTTGCCACCGATATGCAGACATTAGTTTATTGTAAAAAGTGTTGTCTAACAAATGTAGGTTAATGTCACCGGTGTGGTAAAGTAACCAGGGACATCGATTTCACTTTACAATAATTTATAACACATTTTTTGTAATGTGGGTTAACATAGGTTAACAGCTTCCTAATATCGTCTGTTGTTACCGGTGTTCGTGGTCACCAGTTTTTTCAAGAATTCAATGTCATTGACCTTCACCATAAAAATAAAGAACACAAAAATGAAACAAAAATATTCAAAATAACATCTTCAGTTACCGAACAGGTGTGAAGTATCCTGATGTTCCTCTATAATTGCCACTTGCGATCCCGTGTCACACCCGTGTCAAACTGGTGCTATTTGCACTGAAATATTTCCTATAAATATATATTATATTCCTCATAAATTGGCTTTCATAATGCCTGACGACGGTTTATCAATAACCTGGCTCCGTCGAAGGTACAAGTAAGTAACAAACGGTTAAATTGGTTTTTAGATTCACCTTACTCTGTTTGAGTTGAATGGGTGCTTGGTATCAAAATGCAACGTTGAAAATGAGTTTCTCAAGGCCGTATGCATTACTTTTTAGGGTTCCGTACCCAAAGGGTGCAAACGAGACCCTATTACTCTCGCTACGCTGTCCATCCGTCTATCACAGGGCTGTATCTTTGTAACGGTAATAGATAACCAGTTGAAATTTTCACAGAATATGTGTTGCTATGAGGGGTATCACGAAAAATAAAAAAATTAAAAAGTCTAAAACCAAAGGGGGTCCCATACAAGAAACCTCGAAAAACATGCATTTTTATAAACGTTTTTGTTCCTGCTCTATCTTCAAAACGGTAATACATACCAGCGTCAAACTAGGTCTGATTATAGTGCATACTATTTAGTTTAGCAACAAATACTAAAAACAAGACAAACATAGAAATATGTGGTAGTACTTACGGAAGAATGAGATGCAAAAATTCACATTTCGCGTACGATCGTTGATGTCTTTTGATAAAATCTCATAAATTAAATCAGTTTCTATGGGGTATGAGGTCGATGGGTGGTACGGAACCCTTACTGCGTGAGTCCGACTCACACTTGGCTGGTTTTATTTCATAAAAGTGTGGTACAGTCTGTAACAAAAATGTAATAAAATTTAGGGATCGATCTTCAAACAGCAGTTACAATTGCAATAGTAGATTTGGCGTCCTTGCTGGGTTACAAAGTAGCCTTTACTTTTTTTCGAGACGGAGAAAATGTCTATCGCATGTCACACCACCCGGGGAGGCGGCGTGGTTATGTGGGACTCGCACCCACTAAAAACTCCACCGTGTGCCTATTCTCGCCTTGGATGGATAGGCTACGAGAACTGTAATGCATAGCATTCGCAACCCATCCAGCGCGGCCCACTCCAAGGCCTTACACCTCTAACCTAAACTCTTTTGGCGATGTCCGGGCATACGTGAGACATCACCGCAGTTCGAAAGCCTTGCAGTGTGGATGATAGATTCCCCAATCTATCACCCACTGGCCTCTCTTAGGGCGGCATCAGGTCGCCATAAAGCCGCCTGCGCCGTCCCATCCTCCTGCGGCGGATCGCATCAGCGAGGGAGTCTTCCTTCCGATTCCTTCTGCGCGATGGCCCCCCTTCTGTCAGCCATAGCCCTGACCACGGCCGGCAGCGAGAGGTCTACCCCAATCGCTGCAGTGAGAGCATGGCGCTGCACCTCCCAAGCAGGACAGTGCGCTAAGGTATGAAGGCGAAGGGCCGTGTCCTCACTGTAGCCACACTGAGGTTACAAAATAGCCTGTGTTAAGGTCCGCCAAGGTCTGTTGGTTTGGGGTTTAGGGGCTAGAAAACGGGATTTTCCGCTCTTGTTCTACTGTGCGAACTTTAAGTTTTTAATACAATATTTACTATCACTATTCTATTCGATAAAATCTCGTATACGGTAAACTGGAAAAAATATCGTCGTCTAACGTGGACGTAGGCTTACCAAAAAAACAATCTGTTTGACAATTAGATCTAGTACCTATACCATAGTAACCTCTCAGGTAACTATGACTTTGAGCCGTTTCGGGTCGAAACGCTCGGGACATGAGGTCCAAATGCGCGCATCCTTTTCAAGGAATTCGCTAAGAGGCTGGTCGACACATCGCGTGACTAGAGGGCTGGTTTGTTCTTTGGCCAAAGAATAAGCGTTGCCATTCAACGTGGCAACGCTGCCAGTCTTCTGGGCACTTTTCCATATGACAGCGGTGTGGAGGAATACTTTGACGCAATTGACGCCTAAGCGCGCCTTTTTATATAATTATTTTGCACTTGTATTTGACTGCCTCGTTGGTCTAGTGGTCGCAAGCGCGACTGCTGAGCATGGGGTTCTGGGTTCGATTCCCGGGTCGGGCAAAGTGTTATTGGGTTTTTTCATTAGGAAATTCTCAGTAGCAGTCTGGAGTCTGGATTTGTGCCCGGTTAATGGCAATAGGCTCGCCCCCTATTACATGGGACTTATAACATAACTGGCGAAATGTGGGTGTACTATACACCTCTGCCTACCCCTTCGGGGAAATACAGGCGTGATGTTATGTTATGTTATGTTATGTTATGTATTTTATATTTATGTTGTAAATATTTTACATTTGTAGATGGGTTAATTAAGTCCGATTGAAGTTATTTAAACATTACACATTATATTTTTTTTTAAACATAATTTCCTGTGGCTCGACTATTAACTGTATACCATAGAAATCAAAATAATAAACGATAATAGAAGTGTTATAGGCGTGTGAACTTGTCGCCGCGTACAGGTGTCTCATAGGACACCAGTGCGCGAATCGTTTGCTAGATCATCATTGCTGTTATGGACGCAAAGTCAATATAGTTGTATTTTGCAGCATATCTAACAGCAACATTGTTTTAAGGCTTAAGTTATTTTGCATTGAATGCCAGAAACATTGTGGGTGGGGCACATGGCTCGCAGAAATGATGGCCGATGGGGCAGTAAAGTTCTGGAGTGGCGACCGCGTACTGGAAGGCGCAGCGTGGGTAGGCCCTCCACAAGGTGGACCAACGACCTGGCGAAGGTCGCGGGAATCCACTGGATGCGGAAGGCGCAGGACCGGTCGTTGTGGCGATACTTGGGGGAGGCCTGAGGCCTTTTGGCTGAAATGATGATGATGATGATGCTAGAAACATGGTGGGCATAATTGCGTATTTGTTGGTAGCGGAAAACCGGCGATATGCGTTCCGGTAGTAAAAGACAATAGATACCATTTCTACTACCTAATTATTTCGATTTCTATGTAGTATACCTATGCCTGACAAAGCGCAACATTTCTAACCATCCACCAATGGATATTGTACCAAAGAAAATATTTACCGCGTGAAGGTTTTGAGCTGAAACTTGTTTTTCCTCTCGTTTCCGCCGCTTCGTATTTTCCTTTGGAATATTTTCCTTGTGTCCGTCCCGAAGGTACGGGCATTTGAAAACACGGATCGCTGATAGCCGACTTTATTCTATTAGAGAATTCTTTGGACAACGGCTTTTATTTAAATTCTGGTCCTTTGTTTCGGAATAATCGGATGTACCGCATGAATGTACGATTCTAATTCGAATGAAAAGTTTTAGCTATGTTTGATGGGCTTTGCTAAGTTTATTGTAGTTCACGAGCATGCCCAAGGTCAATTTACTTAATTTCAATGTGTTTGGAGCCGGGGTGCTGTCCAGAAAACCTCCACATGTGCCTGACGGCTGCTAGTTCTTCTGGATACCTCTGGAGAGAACGGCAGTTGTTAGGCCGGTGCATCCTGGGTACGGGCAATATATATCCATTTTAAGGACATAATTATCCTTGGGGGATTTTATTGCCTGTGGTGGCACGAGTTGGGCTCGATCTGGGCCAATGGGGCTTGACTCCGCGTGTCCCTCTGAATTTAGCTGAGGGCACAATGGAAGATGAAGGATGAGGAAGAAAATCTCTATAAAAAATTACGGGCGGATAGGCCCTGCGGAAGGTGGACTCGGGGTAGTCTGCTGCCTGGCGTAGCTGGCGTGGCTGGTGTTGCCAGCGTGCCTGGTGAGGCTTGCGAGTATGGTGTGGCTGGCGTAGCCCCCGTGGCTGGCAAGGCTGGCGAGACAGGTGCGGCTGGCGTGGCCGTGACATCGATGTGTTAGCTGCGTCATGGCAGGACCCTTGAGGTGGCGCACAGCATTCCGTGTGCGCTGCCGGGGAGGGTGCGATCGACGTTAGACTGCACGGGGAGAAGGGGCTCACCAGCTTGTGGCGGGCCAGGACTTGTCGGGGTAGGTTGAGTAAATACCCACGGGTTCCGACGCCCCCGGCTACCTAGCTACCTTATAGTTGAAGGAACACCGTGGTGTTTTAGTCGGTATGAGTTTGACACTGGCTCCACCGTCGCCGAGCGGAGTGCGTTCACGAGGAGCACAACAATGCAAGGACCGCTGTTTGGCGGCAGAAATAGGTTAAGTAGTAGTACATACTTCTCTGGACGAGCTCTTTCACAAGGAGCTCCTACATTCAGTAGCAGACTTGATTTAATAGTACATTACTGTCGAGGCCTGAAATAAAGCAATTGACGGCCGAGAAATATTGCTGAGCACTTCCGAAGTGATTTTAAAAGGACTATAACGAAACGAGACCGTTAATTGCTTTTTCGACCGAGACTTGTATAGTAGTTTTCACCAATTCGTCCGAGCACGGTTCTTATTCTATTTAAAAGTTTTGAAAAAAAAATGCGCATGCAGCCTTTGTAATGATAAATATGTTGTACCTAAAAAAACCTAATTTATGTAAGTGTAAACAAAAAAACCTCGCTAGCATCTGTCTCAAACTGTCCAGTAATTTATATTATTGTCTTGTTGGATATTGCTGGCGTGTTATTTCGTTGCGTACGGAAAAGAGCCGATTGATGTATTCTTTTTTTTAAATAATGTTCCAATTTCCATGCAAGTGGGAGAAAAGGTTATTATAGCTACCTAGTCAATAATAATACTAGATACACTATAATATATGCAACTCTAACAATACACTAGACGTCCTATTGTCGGCTCTGCCATTCAAATCGGTTTAACTGTAGAGCCAAATGGGTAAATAGGGATGAGAAATGTTATCCGTCGCTATGGCGAAGTCAAATTTTCACCACAGTCGAGAAAAATACACTGAGTTATGGTTTCCTGGCTTTTTTATAAGGAAATAAGAAAAATCTGGAAAGGTACGTACTTTTTTACTACCACGTAACAAAAAAAAGTATGAATTAATGTTAAAGTTTGTAGAAAAACAGGATAGTCACAATATCATTTATTACTCTGTATGTACTTACCTACCAAAAATATTTTTAATGGTCTAATCATTGGCTTCTTGGATACAAAATCAAAATGCGTAATTAGTTTCACTTTTCTGAGAATAACATTATTGTAAAAACTAACTGTAACTAACGTAACGTAACTTTTTATGTGGAAACTAACTGTGACTCTTTATCCATCTGTCTGGACCCGTATTTTTTGCGAAATAAATTATATTATTCTTATTCTTATAAAACCGTAATTTCAGAAAAATCCCTTCAAAATACTGACGCTAGGTTGATTGATAAGGCCTTCAAAAATTCAAAATTATTTATTTGTCAAACATAGGTATGATGTACAATCATGCCTTGATGCCTTGTTCATATAATCTATCTTTGTGCCCATCCCATATATTTACCGGACTGCTCCAAAAGGGTTTTATAAGGGTTAATGGCTATGTTGCTGTTTTAAAGTAGTAGCCACATTTAATTAATATTAAACCTGCATGGTCCAAGATTCGTGATTGAAACTTTTTTACACAAAAACTATAACATTCTAAATTCAAAAATTCTATGATATTCTATTGTTGAACTATCAGTTGTTTTTGCATTCCGTACTTGGGTTAAACATGGAGACCTCAAAAATTTGAGTAATTTTCGAATAAGAATTCCAACGTGGTTCTAGACGAAACAGCTCGCAACATCAATGCTGCGTTTAGAGAGGAGACAACTGATGAACGCACTATGCGTTTTTGGTTTAATTGCTTTCGTAGTGGAAACTTCAACATGAAGAATGAACGTAGATCAAGACCAGTGGGGTAATTGTGTAATGCATTCACATTGACATCAGCTTTCATTTTGAAATTACAGCAATATTCATTGCGTGGTACGTAGTTGTCAATATGACGGATTGTCAAAACACACAGAGCAATGAACATTGAAATCCAGATGATTGCGATCGCGAGTGAGTTACGCAATTAGGCAGCAGGAGGCACTAAGGTAAATAACGTTGAACTAATAATCTATAATTCAAAACTTCTTACCATTTCACGTGTCCTGCTAGTTCTCATTCTAACTTTCATAATTACCGAACCAAAATACCTGGACGTAAATGGGGTCCCAGAAAATCTCAGTTCATATCTCGCTTAGAATTACACAGTACTCGTAAAGATTAATTATTTGCCCTATTTACACCGTAACTGTCTCAGATATTATCTGCCTAAGTGTTTTATTAGGGGCTCAAGTGATTATGAGTCTATACTTTGTATTAAACATTCGTTTAAGTGTTGTTTTTGGGGAGTTCGGTTGTTATAAAGAAATTGGGGTGAAAAGTGATGCTTGAAGATGTAAGTGGGTATTTATGAATCGTTTTGTGTTTTTTTCTACTTCTACCGGTGATAGGTATGAGTATGGTGATAGGTCATTGCATGACCCAAAGGGTTTCCAGCTGCGGTATTCTGGGCTATCTTGACAATCTGTAATGTACAATCTTCCAATCTTACATATACCCACGCAAATTGGAAAAATACATAGACGAAGTGCTGCGAACAACCATAGTGATGCCAAAAAAAACCATGCTCCTTCGTGTACAACCAGCACTCACGCACACACCAAGCTCCTGAAGGATATTTTCTTTCGCGATGCTTACTGGACGATGCCGGGACATGTGTACTGAGAGAAAACGATTTGGGGTGCATGTGTGTGCGTGAGCGCTGGCATGGATTTGTTGGCTTCACTATGATTTTTCGCAGCACTTCGTCTATATTTTTTACTATTTCTGTGCATATACCTATAAAGTTATAAAAAAAAAGTGTTTGGTAGGACCACAAGGCAAGATAGTCACAACAATTCGATATTTTGGCGAAAATGTCGAGTAAATAACGAGTCGACTGAATATTAAAAGTATTACTTGTTGATTACTTGTTAAGAACAAGAAGAATTGCAATTTTTTTTGTAAGTTTTAATGTAAACTATAATCAAAAGTATTTGTACGCCCCCAGTGGCAAAACATTGTAGCTGTTATACCTACTATTTTAACACCTTACATGCATGTGCTTTCACATTGTATTGTATACTCATGTTTTAAGCAAATAAATTTTTCATTTCATTAAAAAGTCTCTCAACTACAGCTGTACTTTTACTAAATTCTCAGACCAACTTTACTCTAACAAATCCTGTAACTTGCTAATCACTATACTACCGTTCTCCACCGAACTTCGGTGTGACACCGGGACCGGGCGGCCTGGCACAGCGCCCAATGGAACGCCGGTTACCCAAACATCAGCTCTAAGATCGCCGCTACGTATCACTGCCTCGGTTTTATGTCTCCCTAGTACTTTGTTTGGCATTGCCTTGATTGCAGACCAGTGATAGCCTAGATTGGTTTTGGCAGTACATGTCCCATAACCATTTGCATTGATAACTTTAGTCGTATGTGTAAAGCCATGCCATTTAGCCTACCTCTAATGTACGCTAGGGTTCAATCTCAATTTATTGAGGGGAACAAAAATCTTGAAACACCTATTCATATAAGTTTTAAAATTCCATTCCTAATTACCAATCCTATTTGACGACGCCTGTGGTCTAGTGGTTTGAGTGTCGGACTGCTGATCACGAGATCGTGGGTTCGAGAAAAGTATATAAGTATTATATCCATTGTCTAGTACCCATATTACAAGCTCTGCTTAGTTTGGGACTAGAGGGTGCTGTGTAAAATGTCCCAAAAAAAATAAAAAAAACCATCTTTTAATGTTTTCTAGGATATTATTATTTCTCTTATTTTCTCGTGTCAGCAAGAGCTATAAAACATTTGTCGTGGACACAGACCAGGCCCAAAGACGCCGCATAAACAAAGTTTTGCATGAAAAGTTTTTGCACAGTCGCAAAATGTTGGCGAGGGACAAGGATGACGCGTTATGATTGGTCAGCTGAAAAATTTGGTGGTATGATTGGTACTGTTCGCTGACGGAGTGGCGTACCCATTGGCGGCGGGCGGCTCTCATGCAGTGTTACTGCATTTTTGAGCTTACTGAAATGACCATGTTGAAAAGATTAGCCGACACAAACACAAAATATAAGTTAGGTTATGGTATCGGACTAATCGTAGGGGTCACCAATGTGGGGGTTGAAGATTGTAGGTTGTTGTAATGAAAGTCAAGTTGCGGTAAATACTTTATTTCTGGTACCAGAATCATAAGAAACACTAAACTACTACATACTAACGACCTAACTGTTTGGCTGCAGGGAGACTACTGCTGCGCCGCGCTAAAACAATTGAGCGCCTTGTAAACCCATGCGTCAGCAACTCAGCCACAGAAATAAATTGAGTAGAATGGTTGTAATCACAATTTTACTTGCAATCCATGCGTGGTTACTTTCGAACAAACTACGCCTTACATATTGACGTCATGAATTTTTAAAAATTAACTTTAATTAAATGTACTTTACAGCTTTTGTTTGTGCACACACCACAATAAGGCATTTTTGCGGGTTTTTGTTACAGTATTTACAGAAACAAGTCATAAGGCGTACTGAGAAAGGCCTTGAAATGCCCTGCACTATGGTGGTGGAGAGTGTTGGCACGCGCGTCCTGCCCACTTTTCCATTCTATCTATTTCTGTGAACCCAGCAGTGACCCTACACGTACTTAAAAATCATCACATTTGGAAGCTCCAATGTTTTGTCACACTTTACGATTTTTTTCATCTCTAAACACCCCATCATGAAATAAACACGCAAACGAGAGGTCGAGAATTATCCCTGCCACTAATTGAGCTCCCCTGGCCTCAGTCCCCTGCTAACAGTCCCCTGTCTTCCCGGTCCTCATACATTTTTCGTGAGACGCGACCCGGGTGGTTTAATCCCTGCATTTACGAAGTTGGTAGGCGAATTACCGAATAAAAGCGACCCTCGGCGTCTTAAGACAGGTACTACTTATCTCGTAAAAGGTATTATGTATTGTATTCTGAAATTAAGAAGAGAAGATTTTTTGTTTTAAATGGTGTAGTAGAAGATATAAGTTGTTAGTAAAATGTAATTCTGTAAATTTTTTGAAAATGATGATGTTAACGGGTCACTCGAAGTACTTATTAATGTTCAAAAAGAATGTATTACTTGTAATCATCATCATCATCATCATTTCAGCCAAAAGGCGTCCACTACTGGACATATGCCTTCCCCAAGCATCGGCACAATTACCGGTTCTGCGCTTTCTGCATCTAGCGGATTCCCGCGACCTTCCCCCAACATGACCAATACAACTTGTAATGAATAAGTAAATTATTATGTTGTACACACGGACGTATAAAAAAAGCGGACGGAATCTCGCTAAACAATGAGTGAAGCATCCATAGTAAGACGGCTCGCTTAAAAGTATGGGCGGGGTACGCACACATTCACACACATAGTAAGACAAAAAAAGCCGTGATTACGCAACAAATCTCGTGTGACGGTAGTCGATCTCGTGGTGTCACAAATAAAATAACAATATATTTCTGCTGTGTGCTGTCGAAATTATAGTGGGTTTAGGAAAAAATTAAGCGCTTCAATCTTTTCTTAGCGAGATTCCATCCGCCTTTTTTATTCGTTCGAGGTTGTACATATAATTTAAATAAGAGTAAAATATAGACTAATTATTTTCTGACATTCAGTTCATAGTTTTAATTACAAGGAATAGAATCGAAGTCCACCTTTACTTTTGTGAGTTAAGGAAACTAAATTACGTAGTCATAATTGATAGTTTTCATCAAAGTGAATGGAACAGCAACTATTCAGTCTAGCTAAATGATTAATTTGTATGTTTCTTATCTGTATGTGTCTCGTCAGGTACTGTTTGTTATTGTAAACGCCGGTTGGTAGCAAGATTGCAGCACGATAGCTAATTGAAGAAAAATCTGTAGACTTCAAGTAATAAGGTTTATTGTGTTCCACCGACAACAGAAGAATCAGCCCGTTTTAACGTTACCACCTATTTTTATAAATAATCAGCGGTAGTGACGTCACAACGTTTTCGAATAACATAATCATGAAATTATTATAATACCTACTTATTAAATGTTGATATTTAACTCAATAATTAATAACTATGGATGAATAAACAACCTTAATCAATATAACTTCTAATCACAAAGTATTGTAGACATTTAAAATGTAACCTATTTGTAGGAAGTGTTGGTGGCGGGAGCCGGAAGTTGTAACATTATTGAGAAAAGGTGTAATATTATTCATGGGATCTTATAGACAAAGAGATAAACCTTTTTTGGTATATCTCTTTCGAAATGTCTAGATTTTCTATAACCTCAACAACAACGGTTTTCTAAAGCACTAATCAGTTTCAGTAGTAGTTGAGCTCCTTTGTGAAAGAGCTCGTCCGGGGAAGTACTACCGCCGTATCTACTTCTCCGCCAAATAGTGATGCTTGCATTGCTGTGTTTCGGTCTGAAGGGTACGGGTGCCGGTGAAATTACAATCACACGAGACTTTCCATCTTCATGTCTCATTTTGGCGAACCGTCTTGCGGTACGATTTAGGTAACAGCTTAGGTGGTATTACAGTTCTCGATGGTGTGTGTAGTCCGCCAACCCGCACTAGGCCAGCGTGGTGGACTAAGGCCTTAGCCATCTCGTACTGAGAAGAAGCCCGTGCCCAGCAGTGGGACAGTAATGGGCTGATTATGTTTATGTTAGGTGGTATTAAAGTTGTTATTCTTCTTCTTCTTCGTGTCGACGGTACAAAAAATTTACTGATAGTGGCCCAGAAATTTGCCACGTCTTGTGCGTAAAGTTGTTATGGGCAAAGGTAACCGCTTAATATCAGGTGGGCCTTTAGCTAATTTCGCCATCCTATACCATAAAAAAAACAATGCTCAGCTGCAGTACTACCCATATAAAGATTCCTTATAACTTGTATAATAATTATAGGTAATTTATCCCATTTGTGTATCAAATACTGAACTACATACTTATTTTTATTATTTTCTAAACTTGAAACTATGGCTTGAAAATGATCCTCATCATCAACATCATTTCAGACGAAAGACGTCCACTGCTCACATAGGCCTCCCCCAAGCATATGTTGGGGGGATATGCCATAATCGCCACGCTTGGCAGGCGGGTTAGCGATCGCAGTTGTTTGGTTAAATACTCAGAGAACGCTGCTGCCCATCCTCTGCTGAATCCTTTAGTCGCCTTTTACGCCACCCATGACAAGATATAGGGTGGTGCAATTCTTTATGGCCGGTACCACACGGAACTAATAATATGTATGTTGTGGGCGAACCTTATGCAATAAATAAATACAATGCAATACCCTTAACCCTTAAAATTCCCCAATGTAAACGTTAACTTGAGCAGAAAATTCGATAGACACACACAACTCAAGCAGGAAATAGTAAAGTGATTCGTCCGTAATTGGATAGACCGAAACCGACACCAAACTTTGGACAGTTCACCCCTATTTTGTGCTAATTCTGCACACCAAACTCACCTTTTAGGTGCGAAAGTTTTCTAATCGAAAATAACTTGAGGAATTAAACACTAGAATACAGGTAGTGCAAAGCAATATATTTCTAAGGGTATTACCACACCAACTGATAGTCGATCGATGCCATTGGTGTGGTAGTTTTGGCTGATTGACGGTTACCGGTCAATAAAACATTGATCAACAACCTGTGATCCACAATAAATGAATTTGAATTTGAATTTGAATCAACCATTGATCGATGATTGATCGACGGTATGGATTGACCATCAATCGATCATGTATCGACGTCGATCGGTTGAAGTGGAAAAAACACCCTATACGGTGAGCTATCGACCAGTACGTAACCTATTCTGTCATCGATCGATGCTCGATCGATTCTCAATCGTTTATGAATCGAAATAACTCGACTGATCGAGCACATCAGTTTGGTGTGGTAGAAACTGTCGATCGACGTAGACTGATCGATTCTACCATCGATCGATCGATTGGTGTGGTAACACCCTAAGACACTTTTTAAAGACAACAGTATTTGAATCCTATTTTCCGATAAAAAGCCACCTTGTTCTTTTCTTGGGTATCAGGAAATATGATTTACCTTTGAAAGCCGTAATTCCAGATATGATTCGCGTGGATACACGTTTCCGCAGTTTAAGGGTTGCACTAGTCGGTTATTCTTTCATATAAATGCTTTGTAGTAATCACCCTCAGACCAAAAGAATAAGATAGACGGAGTGCGTTATACTAGAAACTGAAGCCAGAAAAAGGAAAAATGCTAAATGGCAAAGTACCTACTATTCCGCCCATAACCACCGTTGGTGGCTGTTTTGCGAGGATGTGACGCATATCTTACCACACTTCTTGGCTATGTACCTGTATTTGTTCTGTGTTCTTGAATTTTTTGGTAATTTTGTGCGTCACTTTTGAAGCAAATAAATATTTTTTCTATCTTTCTTTCTTTCTTTCCATAGTGTTCGCGAGCCGCGATCGGACTTTGCCATTTAGTATTCCTTTTTCTGGCTTCAGTTTCTAGTTCTACTCGCTCCGTCTATCTTATTATTTTGGTCTGAGTAATCATCATACACAGGATGTACCATCGCTATGCTTCATGGAGGGAAAAACTTTAAATATTGGAAATATGAAATTTTAGTTAATGCTATTTATTGTTCTATATACAATTAGATTTTGTAAAAAAATATGATACCATTACACAGATCTGTAATTTGTGTTGTAGATGGCGGCTCTTTTGGGCAAAACTCAATATCCCAGCTTATTACAATCAATACTCGAAACTTATTTTTCGTAAAACTCTCGGACGGTAAAGTTTGAGACCTGTTTACGTTTAATTACTAGCATAAAATGATCAATTTTACCTGTTATAATATATTTTTAATTTAGGCTGTAGCTTTATTGTTTCATTTTACGGCCGAAAATCCAGATAAAAATTTTTCAACTCATTTTCTAGCCAGAATTTTGCCAAGATCACCACAAAATAAAAATATACCACATAAAGGTCAGAAAATCCAAAAACTATGTATTTCCTTGTGCTCGCGAAGTGAGCTCAGTAACCACGCGAGGGCTTTTTGTACTAAGGCTCTTAACATGTGTTTAGATATCAGGACTATCAGGTAGGTACAAGGTAGAAGATTATAAGAGCCTCATTTATTTTACATCTTCATAGGTACCTATATTTTTTTTTCATAAACAAAATCATTTATAATACATTAATAAATATAGAAAATACTAGCTCACCGGGAAGGAGGTCCAAACTACTGGTGGTCAAGGCTCTATAAAACTGTATTTTTTTGCAAAAAACGTAAATCTTGAAAAAAAATTGACTACCTACCTTTGACAAAAAGAAAAACATAAAAGAAAGTTTTGACAAAGAAAGTTGAAAAAATGTAAAATACATTCATAAATCGTCTTGTCAAATACAAACAATGGATTGAAAAAGTGGCCGAGCAGAAGTGGCAAAAAGTTTTGTCCAAATACACTGAAACGAAACGGCTCTGTTAGAGTTGGACTTGAGCTTTACCTCCATTGCCCTTTGCTACTCCAAGAATATGAAAAAAATTAGGAATTTTTTAATCCTTAGTCTTATAAAAGACTAGCCCTTGCCAGTGGCTTCACTCGCGTGTAATTCGGTTTATATAGAAAAATGTTATCACGCATTGGGAATTGATTATTTTCCCGCGATGAAAAGTAGCCTATACAAGCACCATGGTCACGGATGAACTGAATAATTATTAGCGGATGGATGTTTATAAGTAGAACACCCAATCTACCCGCTTCCTTTTTTGTTTTTTATGTTTTTTTTTTGGCATTGTGGCGATGCTTGAGTGAGGCCATGTCCAGCAGTGGACGTCTTTCGGCTGGAATAATGATGATGTTTTGATTTAGTTTTTTGAGTTTTGTTGTTTCGTTTTGCTTATAACAATGCCCAATTTACCGAATTTATTTATTTTATAATTAATTATTTTGCGTTTTAGTAAATTTATAATTTGTAATAAGATACGATGGGACTGACATGTATCGCTTGTATGAAAGTTCCTAATAAAGAGAGAAAAAAAACTGTGTCGAAATATTGGGAATTCATACAAATATAATATGAAAATATAATATATATGTATAAATATATGATATGGGAATATGGGATTATAATAGTGTTAGTGTCCATGTTAGTCCAAAGTGACGTTTCCGTCAAAAACCACGTGAAATTCCAACCACAATTAATTTCGTTAAACATTTAAGCCAACATCAGCCAGCATTACCAACGGCTAATCCACTAAGTCCCACTATCAGAGAGAAAGTACCTTCAGATAATTCAAACAAGAAACATTGGAACAACATTGTTTGCACTGTTTTAATGGGCAAATATTGGTGTTAAGCGCACTACGAACGTGACTACGGGCGAAGCTCAGCGATACAATTGGGCTATTATGTTGGAGGATTATGGACTGGTCGTCCCTCATAGCCACATAGGATAAATTATCCGGGTGCAACGCGTCAGCAAATCAGCTGAGTAGTAATAGAGCTCATTTGTGAAAGAGCTTGTCCGAGGAAGTACTACCACTGTACCTACTTCTCCGCCAAATAGTGATGCTTGCATTGCTGTGTTTCGGTCTGAAGGGTGACGGTGAAATTACAATCACATGAGACTTTCTATCTTCATGTCTCAGTTTGGCGAATCGACTTGCGGTACCATTTAGGCAACAGCCTAGATTATATTGAAGTTGTTTTGGGCAAAGGTAACCGCTTAACATCAGGTGGGCCTTTAGCTCGTTTCGCCATCCTATACTATAAAAAAAGCTAAATGGTAACGAAGAAACGTCTTGAAAGTTGGTGGAGCTATGTTGACCTGAGGTGAAAGAGGGGTTGGATTAGTTTCGGCTAGCCAGAGGTTAAGTGTGGAGTGGATTAACACTGGAGTGATTTTTTTTGCAGTACATTTCTTAAATTAACATTAGGATTAGATTGTTTACACGCATCTAACCTGTATTTGCTTAGAACAACAACTAGATAACTTATAACTCTTGGATGTTTGTTTGTTCTGGACGTTTTGATATAAAATTCTGCTGGGTGGATGTATAAAATTAAATAAATATTCATAATTAATGCTGCACAGCTTAAACGGAGCCTCTCGACGTGTCGGTCTCGGCATGAATCTGGACAAGACTAAAGTCATGTTCAATATGCATGTCATGCCGAGGCCAATATTCGTCGAAGGGTCGGCACTCGAAGTTGTAACGGAATACGTCTACCTAGGGCAGGCGATTTCCCCACGGGAAAAAAAAAAAAAAAAAAAAAAAAAAGGCGATTCAGCTTGGTAGACATAACTTCGAGAAAGAAGCCAACAGAAGGATCCGTCTGGGCTGGGCAGCATTTGGCAAACTTCGCCGAGTCTTCTCGTCGCCTATACCGCAAAGTTTGAAGACGAAGGTCTTCAACCAGTGCGTCCTGCCAGTCATGACTTACGGTGCCGAGACGTGGACACTGACAGTTGGGCTAGTCCACAAATTCAAAGTCGCTCAGCGAGCTATGGAGCGAGCTATGCTTGGAGTTTCTTTGAAGGATAAAATCCGTAACGAGATTATCCGGAGAAGAACCGGAGTGACCGACATAGCTTGTAGGATCAGTAAGCTGAAGTGGCAGTGGGCTGGCCATGTCTGTCGAAGTACCGATGGCCGTTGGAGCAGACGAGTCCTTGAGTGGAGACCGCGAATCGGCAAACGCAGCGTAGGGCGCCCCCCTGCCAGGTGGACCGACGACCTAAAGAACGTGGCTGGGGGGGACTGGATGCGGAAAGCAGAGGACCGAGCGTTGTGGCGCAACTTGGGAGAGGCCTATGTCCAGCAGTGGACTGCGATAGGCTGAGTTGATTGATTCATAATTATGTCTTGTATGGTCCGTGTGGTGCCGAAGAATTGCAGCACCCTATCTCTCCTCAAGGGTGTTGTAAAAGGCGACTAAGGGATTCACTAGAGGATGGGTAGCAGCGTTCTTTAAGTATTTTAACCAACAAACTGTGATCGCCAACCCGCCTGCCAAGCATGGCGATTATGGCATATTCCCCCCTTTTTGGGGAGGCCTATGTCCAGCACTGTACGTCTTCCGGCTGAAATGATGATGACTTGTATGACTAATATAACTAATCTCACATGTTTGTCCAACTGCATGCATATAATAATATTCTTTCTCTTCCATTAAGTTATATTATATTTTATGATTAAGTACTTTTTTTTGTATTGTATTTTATAACCAATAATGGGACATCATGATGGGCAACATACTTAAAACTAGGGTGAGGGCCTGGTGATCCGTAACACAGGGTTTCCCTAGTACGGACTCCAGTCTCTCACAAAGGAGCTTATACGCGCCTATTTGTTCACGTAAATCTAAGTTATTCATACATATTAAGCCACCCTTTGTGAAGAGAGAAATAAAATTATTATTTATTATTCCATTTATTCTTTATTACACTTATCAATTACATTTTTAAATATTTTTAAAACAAATAAAAAACATTTAAAAATATAAAAAATAGTAGCCCACCGGCATCGGGAACAGGGTCCAAGCTACCGGTGGTCAGGGCCTCAGAGAGAGGAACCTCCTCACGATACGCGCCGTGTCAAGAAGTACCGCTTTCTGCATCAAGCCCTTGACCCAACCGCCCAACGAGAGCCTCTGTAGGTGTTGGTCGAGGCTCTTTGCAATAATTCCATTTGCTGTTACGACAATCGGCACGATGACTGCTGAGTCAACATCCCACATGTCGACAACCTCGTGTGCCAAGTCTAGATATTTAATTTCTTTATCTTTTTCGGCCTTCACGAGATTCTCGTCATGCGGGACGATAACATCAATAATCATCGCGCGGCGCTCTGATCGATCTATCACCACTATATCAGGCTTATTGTGTACAATAGTCCTATCAGTGATGATAGACCGATCCCAGTACAACGTGGCATGACCATTTTCGAGAACTGGGTCGGGCACATACCTGTAGTATGGTACTTCTGTATCCACAAGGTTGTATTTCAAGGCAAGTTGCTGGTGAATAATCCTGGCCACCAGGTTGTGTCTGTGCAAATACTCGCTGTTAGCTAGACGAGAACAACCAGAAATGATATGTCGGATGGATTCCCCGGGACAGTGGCATGCCCGACATATGTCAACTGTGCCGTCCTTTACAATATATTTCCGATAGTTATTCGTCATGATAACTTCGTCCATAATCGCACAAACAAAGCCTTCGGTTTCTCCGAAGAGGTCACCGAAACGCAGCCAGGATACGGACGCTTTAAAATCTACATCGGGCCCATGAAGAGCCCGGTAGAAGCGCCCGTGAAGCTCCTTGCTCTGCCATACCTCCCTGCGGTCATTGGTCTCCAGTACCACAGGTTTGCGCCAGTTCTCCTTAGCCAAGGAGAGCGGGGTGAGTCCTTTGTCCACTGCGACCACATCTCGATGCATTCCCACGTCCACGTGACGGAAATATTCCCTCAGACTGCACACCTCACGGTTATGAAGGGTCTTGGCATTTAACAAGCCTTGACCTCCACACTTCCGCGGGATGTACAGCCTCATCACCGATGAACGTGGGTGATGCATACGATATGTCGTCAAAAGCGTACGGACTTTTCTATCCAGGGCATCAAGTTCCGTCTGAGTCCACCTGAGTATGCCGAAGGAATACATCAAGACTGGCATGACCCAACCGTTAAAGGCGCGCACCTTGTTTCCGCCCGAAAGAAGACTTTTAAAGACTTTTTTCAGGCGGCCAAAGAAGCGCTCCTGCAGCGATTGTCTCATGTCGGCCTCGCTAATACCTAACGCCTCCGACATACCCAGGTATTTGTAGGTCTCAGTTGGGGAGAGGGATCTAAGTTGTATGGAATCCGAGAGTTGAATACCCGCGGATTCCACTATCCCCCCACGCTTCACATGCATGACCGCACATTTGTCCACACCGAATTCCATCCTGATTGAATTACTGAAGTTTTCAGTTACCTTTAGTAACTCCATCAGTCGCAAATCGGTGGGGGCAAACAGTTTTAGATCATCCATGTAGAGGAGGTGGGATATTACTTGGCCACCTCTCCTCAACCGGTAGCCTAGCCCTGATTCGTCCAACAATGAACTTAGGGGATTCAGGGCTAAACAAAACCACAGGGGACTCAGGCTATCGCCCTGGAATATTCCCCGCTCGATCCTTATCGGGTCATCACTCCCCGGAATCTGTCGACATCCTGGATAGCTAAGAACCGTCCTCCATTGCCCCATACATGACAACAGGAAGGCGCGTAGAGTTGAATTTACTTTATACAACTCCAGCACCCTCATGAGCCATGTATGTGGCACGGAATCGTAGGCCTTCTTGTAATCTATCCAACATGTCGACAGATCCCTTCGGGATCGACGAACCTGTTGGCTAATGGCCATGTCGATGAGAAGTAGCTCTTTAGTACCACGGGACCCATTCTTACATCCATTTTGAGTAGCAGACATGATGGAATTACTTTCAATATGATGGCAAAGTTTTGCCCTCAAAATGGACGTAAGAAGTTTATAGACCGTCGGCAAACACGTGATCGGTCTATAATTTTTGGGTTCCGTAGTACTACCCGATTTATAGAGCAGGTGGGTTATTCCTGTTGTTAAGAATTGTGGTAACGACCCAGACTCTAAAGATGACTGGAATTGTGAGGCCAAGCAGGCATGCGAGCTTCGTAGCCATTTCAACCAGAAGTTGTGCAGTCCGTCTGGGCCCGGGGATTTCCAATTGGACATTGGACGGACTGCATTGGCTACGTCTTGGGGGCTGATAACAATCTCCCCCATTTCATTTATTGGCTCACATACCTGCTGGATCCCCTGCATCCAATCACCCTCGGTATGAGCAACAGGCACCGACCAGATATTGCGCCAGAATGCACTCATGGCATCATTATCCGGTAGGTGCACGTCACCCACACCTTGGTCAGGTCGCTCCCAGTTTCTATAAACCCACCTTTGGTCACTTTGGAACATGCAGTTCTGAGTATAGCGATCCACACGTCGCCTGTATCTACGGATACGATTTGCCCATGCACAGACTTTCTGCTTCAGGAAGTCGATGCGCTCTGTGACACGAGATAAGTATTCCCCAGGACCGACATCAGTCCCAGAGAACGCTCGCCTCACAAAGCGCATCACTCTTGGTCGTTTATTGCCCTCCCTGAAGCAGGTGAGCTTACCAATGAGCACCCTGGCCTCGTTTATACGCTGCTCAATCCTGCACTGCCAAGCTGGCATGGCAGATTTAGGTCGCGTAGCTCTGTCAGCATTTGGAAATTTGACATGAGCTACACGACATGCCGCGGCAGCGGCACAGTACAGGATTGAGTGCGTATCGTAGAGATCTTCGCTGCTTTCAAATAAATCTGATAATTGCGAGTCCAGGGCACACACCAACGCTCTATTACGGTTGTGCATAGGCAAACGTGGCAACCGGGGTCTATGTTCAGGTGGTGTGGATCGATAATCCCGTAGTGCATCCTCCAAAGCACTTCTCAATATGTCATTGTACTGGGTACCTGCAGCTATAGCAGTGTCCTCCTCTTCTTCGCCAACTTGACTGGGCCCCGACGTTACCAAAGGTGTTACTCGTGGCCGCGTGGGCTGTGGCAAAGGATGGTCGACACGGCTACTCTGCATTTCAGAGCGTAGCCTATCAAGCGCGGTGCCATCCAACCTGTGACCCCGTTGAATGACACGCACCTGATCCGACAGTCGTTGCGTCGAAACGTTGACGGCAGGTCCAAGGGCCTGAAACAGAGCGAGCATCCGACCACGGTACGCGGTCAGGTTAGTTCCTCCCTCTGTAGCCCCAAAGTATGCGCGCATGACGTTTTCGTTAATCGATTGCGTCCATCGCATGCGCGACACACTACCACCGGGAGCGGGGGCCCTGATAGAGGCCGGTGGGCCTCGGGGTCCCAGGCAGTCCGGTGGTCGGCGTCCTCCCCGCCTGCGTGCAGGTGACGGTGACGACGGCGGAGAGAGATACTCGTCGCTCGAGCTCGACGCTACTGCGGCGGCCGGTGTCACAGCACTCACGGTGGGTATGCTGGATTCCGGCAGCTGCGAGGCGGAGCTGAGCGACGAGGCCGAAGGTGGTGGACGTGTGCACTGTACTCTGGCTTTGCTCCTCGTTATCATATTATCATTGTTTTATTTATTCTTGATTTTCTGACATCTTTGTGTCAGCTGTCATTACTAATGGTTTTTATAATATCGTTTTGCTATAAATTAGTTTTCTTGGAGGTTTTATAATTTTCTTCATCTTTAATCGTTTTCATTGTAATTTTATTGCCTTTCGGGTATTTTAAATTGTGAAAAACTAATATATAAATTTAATTGAAAATCAAGAAAGAAAAACGCTGACACTTAGTTGAGTTGCCAGTTTATTATTATTATCTCCTTTATTCAGTTATCAACTTATTAAATACATTTTTAAATATTTTTTATAAAAAGAAAAAAAAAACATTTAAAAATATAAAAAATAGTGTTCCACCGGCATCGGGAGCAGGGTCCAAGCTACCGGCGGTTAGGGCCGCAGAGACAGGAACCTCCTCACAATACGTGCCGTGTCGAGGAGAACCGCCTTCTGAATCTGGCCCTTGACCCAGCCACCTAACGAGAGCCTCTTAAGATGTTGGTCGAGGCTCTTGGCTATGAGACCATTGGCCGTTACGACTATCGGCACAATGATTGCCGAATCAACGTCCCACATGTCGACAACCTCGTGTGCTAAGTCCAAATATCTCATTTGTTTATCTGTCTCAGCTTTCACGAGATTCCCGTCATGCGGAACGGCGATATCAATAATCATTGTGCGGCGCTCTAATCGATCTATCACCACTATATCAGGCTTATTGTGTAAAATAGTCCTATCAGTGATGATAGATCGATCCCAGTACAACGTGATATGGTCATTCTCGAGAACTGGGTCGGGCGCATACCTGTAGTACGGTACCTCTGACTCCACAAGGTTATATTGCAAAGCAAGCTGCTGATGAATAATCTTGGCCACTTGGTTATGCCTGTGCAAGTATTCGCCGTTAGCCAGACGAGAACACCCGGAAATAATGTGCCTGAGTGACTCTCCTGGACAGTGGCATGCCCGACATATGTCAACCGTCCCGTCCTTCACAATATACTTTCGGTAGTTATTCGTCATGATAACTTCGTCCATAATTGCACAGACAAAACCTTCGGTTTCCCCAAATAGGTCACCGAACCGTAGCCAAGACACGGACGCTAAGAAGTCTACGTCAGGCCCATGGAGGGCCCGGTAAAACCGTCCGTGAAGCTCCTTGCTCTGCCATACCTCCTTGCGGTCGCTAGTACTGAGTACGGCAGGTTTGCGCCAATTCTCGTTAGCCAAGGAGAGCGGGGTGAGTCCTTTGTCTACTGCACCCACTTCTCGGTGCATACCCACGTCTACGTGAAGAAAGTATTCTCTCAGACTGCACACCTCACGGTTGTGGAGGGTCTTAGCATTTAAGAGGCCTCGACCCCCACACTTCCGCGGGATGTACAGTCTCATCACTGATGATCGTGGGTGATGCATCCGATTTGCGGTCAGCAGTGTGCGGACTTTCCGATCCAGGGCGTCGAGCTCGGTTTGAGTCCACTTGAGTATGCCGAAGGAGTACATCAGGACCGGCATGACCCAACCGTTGAAGGCACGTACCTTGTTTCCGCCTGAAAGAAGGCTTTTTAAGACTTTCCTCAGGCGGCCAAAGAAGCGCTCCTGCAACGATTGCCTCATGTTGGCCTCGTTGATGCCTAACGCCTCCGACATACCTAGGTATTTGTAGGTATCTGGTGCGGAGAGTGACCTAAGGTTTGTGGAATCCGAG
The DNA here is from genome assembly GCA_949699075.1 of Asteroscopus sphinx. Lineage (NCBI taxonomy): Eukaryota > Metazoa > Arthropoda > Insecta > Lepidoptera > Noctuidae > Asteroscopus > Asteroscopus sphinx. The sequence continues at coordinate 6,189,941 of OX453009.1, forward strand.
AGTTGTAGACCCTCAGATTCCACAATCCCACCTCGTCTCACATGCATGACCGCACATTTGTCCACACCAAATTCCATTCTAATAGAATTACTGAAAGTTTCAGTTACCTTCAGTAACTCTACTAGTCGCAATCTGCTGGGGGCAAAGAGTTTCAGGTCATCCATGTAAAGGAGGTGGGATACCACCTGACCTCCTCTCCGCAGCTGATAGCCTAGCCCTGAACCTTCTAGCAATGTGCTAAGGGGATTCAGAGCTAAACAAAACCAAAGCGGGCTCAAACTATCGCCCTGAAATATTCCCCGCTCGATCCTGATTGGTTCACCGCTCCCTAAAATCTGTGGATACCCTGGATAGCGAAGGATAGTTCTCCATTGCCCCATACATGACAACAAGAAGGTGCGTAGCACTGTATTTATTTTATACAGTTCCAGCACCCTCATGAGCCATGTATGTGGCACAGAGTCGTATGCCTTCTTGTAGTCTATCCAGCATGTCGACAGATTCTTTTTAGAGCGACGAACCTGTTGGCTAATGGCCATATCAATAAGGAGTAGCTCCTTAGTGCCACGGGAACCATTCCTACATCCATTTTGAGAGGCAGACATAATAGAGTTATTTTCAATATGAGTAGTAATTTTAGCTCTCAAAATGGATGTAAGAAGTTTATAGACCGTTGGTAAACATGTGATCGGTCTATAATTTTTGGGTTCCGCAGCACTGCCAGATTTATGGAGCAGGTGGGTAACTCCTGTCGTAAGGAACTGTGGGAGCGATCCAGACTCTAAGGACGACTGAAACTCGGAGGCTAAGCAAGCGTGTGAACTGCGCAGCCATTTGATCCAAAAGTTGTGCAGCCCATCCGGCCCTGGAGATTTCCAGTTAGGTAATAGACGGGCTGCACCGGCTACGTCTTGGGGACTGATCACAATTGTCCCCATTTCAGGTATTTGTTCACATGCGCGCTCAACCTCCCGCGTCCAGTCACCTTCGACGTGAGTGACAGGCACCGACCAGATGCTGCGCCAGAAAGAACTCATGGCCTCATCATCCGGCAGGCGCTCATCACTCCCATCCTGGTCAGGGCGCTCCCAGGTCCTATAGACCCACCTTTGGTCGCATTGAAACTTGCGATTCAGGGTATACCGCTCAGACCGAACTTTGTACCTACGAATACGGTTTGCCCATGCATAAACCTTCTGCTTCAGGAAGTCGATGCGCTCTGTGGTGCGGGACATATACTATCGAGGACTGATACCAGTCCCCAAAAACGCCCGCCTCACAAAACGCATCACTCTTGGTCGGGTATTGCCCTCCCTGAAGCAGATTAGCTTACCGATGAGCGCCCTGGTCTCGTCGATACGCCGTCTGATCCTGCACTGCCAAGCTGGTATGGCTGGTCGTGTAGCTGGTTTTCTGCTATGAAATTTAACATTAGCTATACGACAAGCCGCAACAGCCGCGCAGTACAAAATTGAGTGCGTATCGGCGAGATCTTCACTGCTCTCAAAATAGCTGTCAAGCAGTGAATCCAGAGCACACATCAATGCCCTATTTTTATTATGCATGGGCAAGCGAGGCAATTGTGGCCTTAGTTCGGGGGGAGCAGTCCTATATTCCCGAATCGCATCTTCCAATGCACTCCTTAGTTGTTCGTTGCACTGTATAGTTACATTAACAGCCCTATCACCTTCCCCGTCAATGTGATCGGACCGCGGCGGGACTAAATTAATACCTTGTGATTGTACCGCGGTCTGTGACGAGGTGGTGACACGGCTGCTCTGCACTTCCAAGCGTAGCCTATCAAGTGCAGCATCATCCAATCTATGATTGCGTTGGATAACCCGCACCTGATCCGATAGCCGTTGCACGGAGACGTTGATGACTGGTTCAAGTTCCTGAAACAGAGACAGCATCCTACTGCGATACGCAGTGAGGTTGGTTCCTCCCTCTGTAGACCCATAATATGCGCGCATGACGTTCTCATTAATACTTTGAGTCCATTTCATGCGCTGCACATAACCACCGGCAGCGGGGACCCGGCTCGGGGCCGGTTGGCTCCTAGGTCCTAAGCATGACGGTGGCCGGCCTCTCCCCTGCCGACGTTCAGGTGGTGGCGACGTCGGCGGAGAGAAATATTCGTCGCTCGAGCTCGACGCGACTGCAGCCGCCGGTGTTACTGGTGATCTACGATCCGGTGGCTGCGAGGCGGAGCTGAGCAACGAGTCCGGGGGTGGTGGGTGTGCTAACTCTCGTTTCTTCCTGGCGCGTGTCAACATTTGTTTTTCCTCCTATGCATATTTTCCAATATTTTCTTTCGGTACATATCCATGTATGACAGTCAGCTGTCATCTTCGTTTTATAGAGTTCTTATTTTTCTTCAGCTTTTGTGCCATTTTATCTCAAATTTTAAGTTTTCTGATTAGAGTTTTTAATGGTTGTTATTTGTATTTGAAAAGAACTGGATAAATCGGTCGTAGAAATAATTTTATAATTATTTTAATTTACAGGGAGAAAAAACCCGTTTGACATTTTAGTGTTGCCAGTGTGTTTATTATTATTATCTCCTTTATTCAATTATCAACTTATTAGATACATTTTTAAATATTTTTTATAAAAAGAAAAAAGAAAAAAAAAAAACATTTAAAAATATAAAAAATAGTGTTCCACCGGCATCGGGAGTAGGGTCCAAGCTACCGGCGGTTAGGGCCCCAGAGACAGGAACCTCCTCACAATACGTGCCGTGTCGAGGAGAACCGCCTTCTGAATCTGGCCCTTGACCCAGCCACCTAACGAGAGCCTCTTAAGATGTTGGTCGAGGCTCTTGGCTATGAGACCATTGGCCGTTACGACTATCGGCACAATGATTGCCGAATCCACGTCCCACATGTCGACAACCTCGTGTGCTAAGTCCAAATATCTCATTTGTTTATCTGTCTCAGCTTTCACGAGATTCCCGTCATGCGGAACGGCGATATCAATAATCATTGTGCGGCGCTCTAATCGATCTATCACCACTATATCAGGCTTATTGTGTAAAATAGTCCTATCAGTGATGATAGATCGATCCCAGTACAACGTGATATGGTCATTCTCGAGAACTGGGTCGGGCGCATACCTGTAGTACGGTACCTCTGACTCCACAAGGTTATACTGCAAAGCAAGCTGCTGATGAATAATCATTATTATTATTATTAATCTATTTGTAATTTTAATTTTAATGTATGGTAATTTGACATAATAATATTATATACCTAGTGATATATTTTTATACTTATTAGATTACATAAATTTGCAGTGTCCTTGCAGGTTTCATTTACTACTAACATTGAGCCATGAATTGTAACGCATGCTTAAAATCAATATCTTTTGTACACGAAGGCAAATAAATAAAGACTACAGTAATAAAATTATACACTGAAAAAAAATAGTAGACTTTTAAAAACAATCTAAAGCGTTGTCACGTTTCCTAAATAACATTGTCAAGACATAAAATTGCATAGGTTCACTTTTTTTTAAACACTTTGATTATAAGCACATAAATACAATATTCCAAAGACAGGATTAAGAAATATAATATAACTAGCAAACGCCAGTGCCTTCGCTCTCGTGTTTTCTTCATACAAACTTTACCACCTCTTTTCACTCCTTTAAAGAAGGATTTTAACAAAATCCTTCCTTAGTACACCTCTAGACTAAGTAAATAATATTTCTTCCAAATGTCAAATCTTTCAAATTTCGGTTTAGTCCATAGAGGTTATACAAAGATACAAAGTCTTTGGTTTAGTCACAGATTTGACATCTACCCCCATAGATGTCAAATCTGTGTGTCCATAGATGTCAAAAATCGACACGGTTTTTTTTAAATGTCAGTCAATCAATCAGTCACGGTCACGGTGGTTATATTCTCTTTGGTCACGGTACTGTAAAAAGTACTGTTTTATATGTGTAGATAATAGTAGTTTATGAAACTGTTGCATAACAGGGGTTATTAAAACACGAGTGTATAGGCGAGGTTTTTAATAGTATCACACGAGTGTTTTAATACCTAGTTATGTCAGTTTCATACACTATTTTATCTAAACTCATACAATTTTAAATAAAATACCTAAGTCAAAATCTTGGTAACATTGTTGTAGTTTTTCTTGATTTTTCTGGTAAAAGATTGTTCGTCATTTACGTTGCTGCATCCAGAAATTCAGGCGGGGTCATATTCTCCTCAGTTCATTATCACTGCTGTAGTCAGATATTTTTGCCCAGAATAAAACTTTAGACATATAAAACCATAATAATAACGTAAACAATTACAATAAATTTACAAGTAACAATGACCAAATCCAGTAGTTCATGGCGCGCGCACGCGCCCTGCGCGCGCCTACACAGATAATAAAATATAGTCTGGCGAAAACATTATAATCGGAACTAATTTTCTATCCTTGTCAGGATTCCGTCAATCTGTTTTATCATACAAAAAATGTGCCTGTAAACACTTAAATATAATTAAAAGCAATATGACAATCCAAACTTCTGCCAAAAACGCGATTTTAAACGAGAAATTTTTTCAATGTATGACTAGTGGCGCCACCCTGAATTTTGTGTACTCATTGGTGCCAAACTGTACGACTGCTAAAAAAAAGGTTTGAAAACTTCTTGGTTGGGTCGTAGTGGCATTAAAAACTCCTTAGTTGGGCTGAAGTGTGCGGTTAAGGAAAAAATAAAAAATTACCGCATTGTTTTGTTCAGCAAACTGTATCGTAATGAAACTTTTTAAATTCATTACAGGTGCATGTGTGTAAAGTATGTCATTATGACATTACTTTCGAGTTCATAATTCGAATTTTACGATACGAGTGTAGATAAAAGGACTAATGTAATTCATCCTCCAAGCCTTTTCCCAAATATGGTTATTTATTTTATTTATTTATTTGTTCAGTGGTTTACATAACAAAACTTTTTAACAAAAAATTTAACCGACGAAAACAAACTGAAAAGCGAAAAATAAAATGAAGCTTTTTAGTCTTAATAACTATTTTCCTAACTAAACTAATGTTAATAACTAATTATGAGTCGGCGCCAAACAAAGAAGCAAAGTGCGTGCAAGTTGATAGTGGTCGAGCGGGAAAACGCATTTTTATATTGTTTATCGTTGTATTTGATGGTATTTTTAACCGACTTCAAAAAAAGGAGGAGGTTATGTTTTAATTATTTCTTTAAAGTAATTTAACGATCTTCGTTGATTATACAATCAAAGAAGATCGTTTGGCGCCGACTCATAATTAGTTATTTACATTAGTTTACTATAGATACTACGAGCAGTGTTCACGGTAGCTTAGTGGCTAAAACACTTGCGTACTGAGCCAGGAGCCGCAGGTCAGCTGACCTGATCGAATTTTTCTTTTCACAATTAAAATCTTTATATTCATGTAATATTTGGCCACCTTTAAGGCGTTATTTATGGGACAAAAGACATCTGAAAAAATGACCCATGGGCTGAATAAGGACATCGCAATCACATTCAATGTTAGAGAAGTCTTGCATTCCCCATTTTCACATGATTTTCTCTCCAGCGGCCGACTTAACCCCAGAGTCGGTTGAGTGATTTCCAGACTGGCCATAGAAAATCGTGACTTATCAAGATTGAAAAACAGACATAACAATAAAAAAACACCGAAAAGAATATGCTAGCATAAGGAAAATGGTAGATAAAAATTATACTGGATAACAAAACGCTGACGAATCAAGCGCTCCATGAGATTTGACAACAATGACGGACCCGAAGTACGACAAAAGACATAACATGACAGATTTGCAATCGATTTTCCAAAGAATAATAATCTCTTTTATAACGAAGGGCGGGGTTGAGAATAATGAAATGTCCTAACAAGTCAACGTAAAAATATATTCTTTTGAGTCGACTGTCCCGGCGAATTAAGATTGATTACCTTGCTTGCTACACTTTCGCCTTTGGCGCGAATTTATTCTATTTTTAAGTGGAAAAGGGCCATTCTCAGTTTCGTTGTCATTTTGAAATTTTTTAATGAGGTTTTATAACTGAGGAAGATTTTGCCGTATCTTGTTTTTAATCGCTGGAAGGGTTAAGTGTCAGGGAGATTATGATGATAAAGATCGGCCTGAATTTGTTTTTGGTTAAAATGAGGCTGTCAGTGATAATGATATAAACGATGATTTAATATCACACCACACACCTGCACATACACACTTTAGAATTGATTTTGTTTTCGTTTTATTATCTTTTCTTCTATTCTTAGATTTATTTAAAACTTTACACAAAGTGACGTTAAAACAAGATACAGGCTTGCTTAGTTTGGGGCCAATGGTAACTCAAAATGGACGTAAGAAGTTTATAGACCGTCGGCAAACACGTGATCGGTCTATAATTTTTGGGTTCCGTAGTACTACCCGATTTATAGAGCAGGTGGGTTATTCCTGTTGTTAAGAATTGTGGTAACGACCCAGACTCTAAAGATGACTGGAATTGTGAGGCCAAGCAGGCATGCGAGCTTCGTAGCCATTTCAACCAGAAGTTGTGCAGTCCGTCTGGGCCCGGGGATTTCCAATTGGACATTGGACGGACTGCATTGGCTACGTCTTGGGGGCTGATAACAATCTCCCCCATTTCATTTATTGGCTCACATACCTGCTGGATCCCCTGCATCCAATCACCCTCGGTATGAGCAACAGGCACCGACCAGATATTGCGCCAGAATGCACTCATGGCATCATTATCCGGTAGGTGCACGTCACCCACACCTTGGTCAGGTCGCTCCCAGTTTCTATAAACCCACCTTTGGTCACTTTGGAACATGCAGTTCTGAGTATAGCGATCCACACGTCGCCTGTATCTACGGATACGATTTGCCCATGCACAGACTTTCTGCTTCAGGAAGTCGATGCGCTCTGTGACACGAGATAAGTATTCCCCAGGACCGACATCAGTCCCAGAGAACGCTCGCCTCACAAAGCGCATCACTCTTGGTCGTTTATTGCCCTCCCTGAAGCAGGTGAGCTTACCAATGAGCACCCTGGCCTCGTTTATACGCTGCTCAATCCTGCACTGCCAAGCTGGCATGGCAGATTTAGGTCGCGTAGCTCTGTCAGCATTTGGAAATTTGACATGAGCTACACGACATGCCGCGGCAGCGGCACAGTACAGGATTGAGTGCGTATCGTAGAGATCTTCGCTGCTTTCAAATAAATCTGATAATTGCGAGTCCAGGGCACACACCAACGCTCTATTACGGTTGTGCATAGGCAAACGTGGCAACCGGGGTCTATGTTCAGGTGGTGTGGATCGATAATCCCGTAGTGCATCCTCCAAAGCACTTCTCAATATGTCATTGTACTGGGTACCTGCAGCTATAGCAGTGTCCTCCTCTTCTTCGCCAACTTGACTGGGCCCCGACGTTACCAAAGGTGTTACTCGTGGCCGCGTGGGCTGTGGCAAAGGATGGTCGACACGGCTACTCTGCATTTCAGAGCGTAGCCTATCAAGCGCGGTGCCATCCAACCTGTGACCCCGTTGAATGACACGCACCTGATCCGACAGTCGTTGCGTCGAAACGTTGACGGCAGGTCCAAGGGCCTGAAACAGAGCGAGCATCCGACCACGGTACGCGGTCAGGTTAGTTCCTCCCTCTGTAGCCCCAAAGTATGCGCGCATGACGTTTTCGTTAATCGATTGCGTCCATCGCATGCGCGACACACTACCACCGGGAGCGGGGGCCCTGATAGAGGCCGGTGGGCCTCGGGGTCCCAGGCAGTCCGGTGGTCGGCGTCCTCCCCGCCTGCGTGCAGGTGACGGTGACGACGGCGGAGAGAGATACTCGTCGCTCGAGCTCGACGCTACTGCGGCGGCCGGTGTCACAGCACTCACGGTGGGTATGCTGGATTCCGGCAGCTGCGAGGCGGAGCTGAGCGACGAGGCCGAAGGTGGTGGACGTGTGCACTGTACTCTGGCTTTGCTCCTCGTTATCATATTATCATTGTTTTATTTATTCTTGATTTTCTGACATCTTTGTGTCAGCTGTCATTACTAATGGTTTTTATAATATCGTTTTGCTATAAATTAGTTTTCTTGGAGGTTTTATAATTTTCTTCATCTTTAATCGTTTTCATTGTAATTTTATTGCCTTTCGGGTATTTTAAATTGTGAAAAACTAATATATAAATTTAATTGAAAATCAAGAAAGAAAAACGCTGACACTTAGTTGAGTTGCCAGTTTATTATTATTATCTCCTTTATTCAGTTATCAACTTATTAAATACATTTTTAAATATTTTTTATAAAAAGAAAAAAAAAACATTTAAAAATATAAAAAATAGTGTTCCACCGGCATCGGGAGCAGGGTCCAAGCTACCGGCGGTTAGGGCCGCAGAGACAGGAACCTCCTCACAATACGTGCCGTGTCGAGGAGAACCGCCTTCTGAATCTGGCCCTTGACCCAGCCACCTAACGAGAGCCTCTTAAGATGTTGGTCGAGGCTCTTGGCTATGAGACCATTGGCCGTTACGACTATCGGCACAATGATTGCCGAATCAACGTCCCACATGTCGACAACCTCGTGTGCTAAGTCCAAATATCTCATTTGTTTATCTGTCTCAGCTTTCACGAGATTCCCGTCATGCGGAACGGCGATATCAATAATCATTGTGCGGCGCTCTAATCGATCTATCACCACTATATCAGGCTTATTGTGTAAAATAGTCCTATCAGTGATGATAGATCGATCCCAGTACAACGTGATATGGTCATTCTCGAGAACTGGGTCGGGCGCATACCTGTAGTACGGTACCTCTGACTCCACAAGGTTATATTGCAAAGCAAGCTGCTGATGAATAATCTTGGCCACTTGGTTATGCCTGTGCAAGTATTCGCCGTTAGCCAGACGAGAACACCCGGAAATAATGTGCCTGAGTGACTCTCCTGGACAGTGGCATGCCCGACATATGTCAACCGTCCCGTCCTTCACAATATACTTTCGGTAGTTATTCGTCATGATAACTTCGTCCATAATTGCACAGACAAAACCTTCGGTTTCCCCAAATAGGTCACCGAACCGTAGCCAAGACACGGACGCTAAGAAGTCTACGTCAGGCCCATGGAGGGCCCGGTAAAACCGTCCGTGAAGCTCCTTGCTCTGCCATACCTCCTTGCGGTCGCTAGTACTGAGTACGGCAGGTTTGCGCCAATTCTCGTTAGCCAAGGAGAGCGGGGTGAGTCCTTTGTCTACTGCACCCACTTCTCGGTGCATACCCACGTCTACGTGAAGAAAGTATTCTCTCAGACTGCACACCTCACGGTTGTGGAGGGTCTTAGCATTTAAGAGGCCTCGACCCCCACACTTCCGCGGGATGTACAGTCTCATCACTGATGATCGTGGGTGATGCATCCGATTTGCGGTCAGCAGTGTGCGGACTTTCCGATCCAGGGCGTCGAGCTCGGTTTGAGTCCACTTGAGTATGCCGAAGGAGTACATCAGGACCGGCATGACCCAACCGTTGAAGGCACGTACCTTGTTTCCGCCTGAAAGAAGGCTTTTTAAGACTTTCCTCAGGCGGCCAAAGAAGCGCTCCTGCAACGATTGCCTCATGTTGGCCTCGTTGATGCCTAACGCCTCCGACATACCTAGGTATTTGTAGGTATCTGGTGCGGAGAGTGACCTAAGGTTTGTGGAATCCGAGAGTTGTAGACCCTCAGATTCCACAATCCCACCTCGTCTCACATGCATGACCGCACATTTGTCCACACCAAATTCCATTCTAATAGAATTACTGAAAGTTTCAGTTACCTTCAGTAACTCTACTAGTCGCAATCTGCTGGGGGCAAAGAGTTTCAGGTCATCCATGTAAAGGAGGTGGGATACCACCTGACCTCCTCTCCGCAGCTGATAGCCTAGCCCTGAACCTTCTAGCAATGTGCTAAGGGGATTCAGAGCTAAACAAAACCAAAGCGGGCTCAAACTATCGCCCTGAAATATTCCCCGCTCGATCCTGATTGGTTCACCGCTCCCTAAAATCTGTGGATACCCTGGATAGCGAAGGATAGTTCTCCATTGCCCCATACATGACAACAAGAAGGTGCGTAGCACTGTATTTATTTTATACAGTTCCAGCACCCTCATGAGCCATGTATGTGGCACAGAGTCGTATGCCTTCTTGTAGTCTATCCAGCATGTCGACAGATTCTTTTTAGAGCGACGAACCTGTTGGCTAATGGCCATATCAATAAGGAGTAGCTCCTTAGTGCCACGGGAACCATTCCTACATCCATTTTGAGAGGCAGACATAATAGAGTTATTTTCAATATGAGTAGTAATTTTAGCTCTCAAAATGGATGTAAGAAGTTTATAGACCGTTGGTAAACATGTGATCGGTCTATAATTTTTGGGTTCCGCAGCACTGCCAGATTTATGGAGCAGGTGGGTAACTCCTGTCGTAAGGAACTGTGGGAGCGATCCAGACTCTAAGGACGACTGAAACTCGGAGGCTAAGCAAGCGTGTGAACTGCGCAGCCATTTGATCCAAAAGTTGTGCAGCCCATCCGGCCCTGGAGATTTCCAGTTAGGTAATAGACGGGCTGCACCGGCTACGTCTTGGGGACTGATCACAATTGTCCCCATTTCAGGTATTTGTTCACATGCGCGCTCAACCTCCCGCGTCCAGTCACCTTCGACGTGAGTGACAGGCACCGACCAGATGCTGCGCCAGAAAGAACTCATGGCCTCATCATCCGGCAGGCGCTCATCACTCCCATCCTGGTCAGGGCGCTCCCAGGTCCTATAGACCCACCTTTGGTCGCATTGAAACTTGCGATTCAGGGTATACCGCTCAGACCGAACTTTGTACCTACGAATACGGTTTGCCCATGCATAAACCTTCTGCTTCAGGAAGTCGATGCGCTCTGTGGTGCGGGACATATACTATCGAGGACTGATACCAGTCCCCAAAAACGCCCGCCTCACAAAACGCATCACTCTTGGTCGGGTATTGCCCTCCCTGAAGCAGATTAGCTTACCGATGAGCGCCCTGGTCTCGTCGATACGCCGTCTGATCCTGCACTGCCAAGCTGGTATGGCTGGTCGTGTAGCTGGTTTTCTGCTATGAAATTTAACATTAGCTATACGACAAGCCGCAACAGCCGCGCAGTACAAAATTGAGTGCGTATCGGCGAGATCTTCACTGCTCTCAAAATAGCTGTCAAGCAGTGAATCCAGAGCACACATCAATGCCCTATTTTTATTATGCATGGGCAAGCGAGGCAATTGTGGCCTTAGTTCGGGGGGAGCAGTCCTATATTCCCGAATCGCATCTTCCAATGCACTCCTTAGTTGTTCGTTGCACTGTATAGTTACATTAACAGCCCTATCACCTTCCCCGTCAATGTGATCGGACCGCGGCGGGACTAAATTAATACCTTGTGATTGTACCGCGGTCTGTGACGAGGTGGTGACACGGCTGCTCTGCACTTCCAAGCGTAGCCTATCAAGTGCAGCATCATCCAATCTATGATTGCGTTGGATAACCCGCACCTGATCCGATAGCCGTTGCACGGAGACGTTGATGACTGGTTCAAGTTCCTGAAACAGAGACAGCATCCTACTGCGATACGCAGTGAGGTTGGTTCCTCCCTCTGTAGACCCATAATATGCGCGCATGACGTTCTCATTAATACTTTGAGTCCATTTCATGCGCTGCACATAACCACCGGCAGCGGGGACCCGGCTCGGGGCCGGTTGGCTCCTAGGTCCTAAGCATGACGGTGGCCGGCCTCTCCCCTGCCGACGTTCAGGTGGTGGCGACGTCGGCGGAGAGAAATATTCGTCGCTCGAGCTCGACGCGACTGCAGCCGCCGGTGTTACTGGTGATCTACGATCCGGTGGCTGCGAGGCGGAGCTGAGCAACGAGTCCGGGGGTGGTGGGTGTGCTAACTCTCGTTTCTTCCTGGCGCGTGTCAACATTTGTTTTTCCTCCTATGCATATTTTCCAATATTTTCTTTCGGTACATATCCATGTATGACAGTCAGCTGTCATCTTCGTTTTATAGAGTTCTTATTTTTCTTCAGCTTTTGTGCCATTTTATCTCAAATTTTAAGTTTTCTGATTAGAGTTTTTAATGGTTGTTATTTGTATTTGAAAAGAACTGGATAAATCGGTCGTAGAAATAATTTTATAATTATTTTAATTTACAGGGAGAAAAAACCCGTTTGACATTTTAGTGTTGCCAGTGTGTTTATTATTATTATCTCCTTTATTCAATTATCAACTTATTAGATACATTTTTAAATATTTTTTATAAAAAGAAAAAAGAAAAAAAAAAACATTTAAAAATATAAAAAATAGTGTTCCACCGGCATCGGGAGTAGGGTCCAAGCTACCGGCGGTTAGGGCCCCAGAGACAGGAACCTCCTCACAATACGTGCCGTGTCGAGGAGAACCGCCTTCTGAATCTGGCCCTTGACCCAGCCACCTAACGAGAGCCTCTTAAGATGTTGGTCGAGGCTCTTGGCTATGAGACCATTGGCCGTTACGACTATCGGCACAATGATTGCCGAATCCACGTCCCACATGTCGACAACCTCGTGTGCTAAGTCCAAATATCTCATTTGTTTATCTGTCTCAGCTTTCACGAGATTCCCGTCATGCGGAACGGCGATATCAATAATCATTGTGCGGCGCTCTAATCGATCTATCACCACTATATCAGGCTTATTGTGTAAAATAGTCCTATCAGTGATGATAGATCGATCCCAGTACAACGTGATATGGTCATTCTCGAGAACTGGGTCGGGCGCATACCTGTAGTACGGTACCTCTGACTCCACAAGGTTATACTGCAAAGCAAGCTGCTGATGAATAATCATTATTATTATTATTAATCTATTTGTAATTTTAATTTTAATGTATGGTAATTTGACATAATAATATTATATACCTAGTGATATATTTTTATACTTATTAGATTACATAAATTTGCAGTGTCCTTGCAGGTTTCATTTACTACTAACATTGAGCCATGAATTGTAACGCATGCTTAAAATCAATATCTTTTGTACACGAAGGCAAATAAATAAAGACTACAGTAATAAAATTATACACTGAAAAAAAATAGTAGACTTTTAAAAACAATCTAAAGCGTTGTCACGTTTCCTAAATAACATTGTCAAGACATAAAATTGCATAGGTTCACTTTTTTTTAAACACTTTGATTATAAGCACATAAATACAATATTCCAAAGACAGGATTAAGAAATATAATATAACTAGCAAACGCCAGTGCCTTCGCTCTCGTGTTTTCTTCATACAAACTTTACCACCTCTTTTCACTCCTTTAAAGAAGGATTTTAACAAAATCCTTCCTTAGTACACCTCTAGACTAAGTAAATAATATTTCTTCCAAATGTCAAATCTTTCAAATTTCGGTTTAGTCCATAGAGGTTATACAAAGATACAAAGTCTTTGGTTTAGTCACAGATTTGACATCTACCCCCATAGATGTCAAATCTGTGTGTCCATAGATGTCAAAAATCGACACGGTTTTTTTTAAATGTCAGTCAATCAATCAGTCACGGTCACGGTGGTTATATTCTCTTTGGTCACGGTACTGTAAAAAGTACTGTTTTATATGTGTAGATAATAGTAGTTTATGAAACTGTTGCATAACAGGGGTTATTAAAACACGAGTGTATAGGCGAGGTTTTTAATAGTATCACACGAGTGTTTTAATACCTAGTTATGTCAGTTTCATACACTATTTTATCTAAACTCATACAATTTTAAATAAAATACCTAAGTCAAAATCTTGGTAACATTGTTGTAGTTTTTCTTGATTTTTCTGGTAAAAGATTGTTCGTCATTTACGTTGCTGCATCCAGAAATTCAGGCGGGGTCATATTCTCCTCAGTTCATTATCACTGCTGTAGTCAGATATTTTTGCCCAGAATAAAACTTTAGACATATAAAACCATAATAATAACGTAAACAATTACAATAAATTTACAAGTAACAATGACCAAATCCAGTAGTTCATGGCGCGCGCACGCGCCCTGCGCGCGCCTACACAGATAATAAAATATAGTCTGGCGAAAACATTATAATCGGAACTAATTTTCTATCCTTGTCAGGATTCCGTCAATCTGTTTTATCATACAAAAAATGTGCCTGTAAACACTTAAATATAATTAAAAGCAATATGACAATCCAAACTTCTGCCAAAAACGCGATTTTAAACGAGAAATTTTTTCAATGTATGACTAGTGGCGCCACCCTGAATTTTGTGTACTCATTGGTGCCAAACTGTACGACTGCTAAAAAAAAGGTTTGAAAACTTCTTGGTTGGGTCGTAGTGGCATTAAAAACTCCTTAGTTGGGCTGAAGTGTGCGGTTAAGGAAAAAATAAAAAATTACCGCATTGTTTTGTTCAGCAAACTGTATCGTAATGAAACTTTTTAAATTCATTACAGGTGCATGTGTGTAAAGTATGTCATTATGACATTACTTTCGAGTTCATAATTCGAATTTTACGATACGAGTGTAGATAAAAGGACTAATGTAATTCATCCTCCAAGCCTTTTCCCAAATATGGTTATTTATTTTATTTATTTATTTGTTCAGTGGTTTACATAACAAAACTTTTTAACAAAAAATTTAACCGACGAAAACAAACTGAAAAGCGAAAAATAAAATGAAGCTTTTTAGTCTTAATAACTATTTTCCTAACTAAACTAATGTTAATAACTAATTATGAGTCGGCGCCAAACAAAGAAGCAAAGTGCGTGCAAGTTGATAGTGGTCGAGCGGGAAAACGCATTTTTATATTGTTTATCGTTGTATTTGATGGTATTTTTAACCGACTTCAAAAAAAGGAGGAGGTTATGTTTTAATTATTTCTTTAAAGTAATTTAACGATCTTCGTTGATTATACAATCAACGAAGATCGTTTGGCGCCGACTCATAATTAGTTATTTACATTAGTTTACTATAGATACTACGAGCAGTGTTCACGGTAGCTTAGTGGCTAAAACACTTGCGTACTGAGCCAGGAGCCGCAGGTCAGCTGACCTGATCGAATTTTTCTTTTCACAATTAAAATCTTTATATTCATGTAATATTTGGCCACCTTTAAGGCGTTATTTATGGGACAAAAGACATCTGAAAAAATGACCCATGGGCTGAATAAGGACATCGCAATCACATTCAATGTTAGAGAAGTCTTGCATTCCCCATTTTCACATGATTTTCTCTCCAGCGGCCGACTTAACCCCAGAGTCGGTTGAGTGATTTCCAGACTGGCCATAGAAAATCGTGACTTATCAAGATTGAAAAACAGACATAACAATAAAAAAACACCGAAAAGAATATGCTAGCATAAGGAAAATGGTAGATAAAAATTATACTGGATAACAAAACGCTGACGAATCAAGCGCTCCATGAGATTTGACAACAATGACGGACCCGAAGTACGACAAAAGACATAACATGACAGATTTGCAATCGATTTTCCAAAGAATAATAATCTCTTTTATAACGAAGGGCGGGGTTGAGAATAATGAAATGTCCTAACAAGTCAACGTAAAAATATATTCTTTTGAGTCGACTGTCCCGGCGAATTAAGATTGATTACCTTGCTTGCTACACTTTCGCCTTTGGCGCGAATTTATTCTATTTTTAAGTGGAAAAGGGCCATTCTCAGTTTCGTTGTCATTTTGAAATTTTTTAATGAGGTTTTATAACTGAGGAAGATTTTGCCGTATCTTGTTTTTAATCGCTGGAAGGGTTAAGTGTCAGGGAGATTATGATGATAAAGATCGGCCTGAATTTGTTTTTGGTTAAAATGAGGCTGTCAGTGATAATGATATAAACGATGATTTAATATCACACCACACACCTGCACATACACACTTTAGAATTGATTTTGTTTTCGTTTTATTATCTTTTCTTCTATTCTTAGATTTATTTAAAACTTTACACAAAGTGACGTTAAAACAAGATACAGGCTTGCTTAGTTTGGGGCCAATGGTAACTCAATATTTTTAATAATGTTTTTGGAAATAAAAATGTTTATCTTAACTTATCTTAATGTTGTGCGACAGCAATAATTGCTTGATGGTTGTTTCTGTATTGTTTTAATGATAGAATTTTTGAAATAAGGCCATTTAATAAAAAAATCAAATCAACAAATAGATTACAAAATCGACATTCCAAAACTGACATTGCCACTAAAAATGCATTTAAAATACCAAAACAATAATGAAATTTGAATTTTTCCGTAATCGAAAAAGAGTGACATGGAAAAAAAACCAGTACGTGATTTCAGCGTGTCATCAAATACAGCTAAACGTGAATTACGAGTGGAATCAGAAAAAACCCGTAGCGTTAACCCTGTGTGTGCCGCGCCGTCACTAATTGCGTCCGCACCCATTCGTTTTGTATTTCGCCGTGTTGAATTTAAATAAAATTCGTTATTTGGTGACCTGATGGAGGATTTGGCATGTATTTATTATATGAGTGTAGAAGGAATGTTGTATTTTTTTTTTCAAATAAAATAACATTTAATTTTTAAATTAAATTCCATGGCAAGGAATTCCACCCTTTAAAGGTACGCATGATAAAGCTATTAGCAAATCGTTTCGTGCGTCAGGGTGAAATGTTTACCATATAACGGTGGCGCATCCCATGCGTCTGGTCGTCCGATGATGAAAAGGGCTTGGGGGAATTAGGAGTCGTCGCATTGTTGCACTATGTTGATAATAATTCACAAGAATAATCAAAATTCACGTACCATAAAAAGTTCATTACCGGGAATCGATGATAGATTATAGTTAAGTAAAGTTCACTTAACTATAATGCGTATTAAAATATTTATTTATTCATAATCTACTAGCGACCTGCTCCGGCTACGGTAGCAATTATAGTCTATCAATCAATCAATCAACTCAGCCTATCGCAGTCTACTGCTGGACATAGACCTCTCCCAAGTTGCGCCATAATACTCGGTCCTCTGTCTTCCGCATCCAGTCCCCCCCCAGCCACGTTATTCAGGTAGTCAGTCCAACTGGCGGGGGGGCGCCCTACGCTGCGTTTGCCGATTCGCGCTCAAAGACTCGTCTGCTCCTGCGGCCATCGGTCCTTCGACAGCCATGGCCAGCCCACTGCCACTTCAGCTTACTGACCCTACAAGCTATGTCGGTCACTCCGGTTCTTTTCCGGATAATCTCGTTACGGATTTTATCCTTCAAAGAAACTCCAAGCATAGCTCGCTCCATAGCTCGCTGAGCGACTTTAAATTTGTGGACTAGCCCAACTGTCAGTGTTCACGTCTCGGCACCGTAAGTCATGACAGGCAGGACGCATTGGTTGAAGACCTTTGTCTTCAAACTTTTCGGTATAGGTGACGAGAAGATTCGGCGAAGTTTTCTAAATTATAGCCTTCTTAAATAATCCTTCTTTCTATTGGTGAAAATTTTGATTTCTATGGTGAAACCGTATGAAAATCCGTACAGTAGTTTCTGAGATCAGCCCGAACAAACACGAACTTGGCGCGGCGGGGGACTATGTAGTGATAGTGATGTACACATGTAAGTCGCATAAGACAAAGGCAACAATATTTGGTGTAAAGTTACCTAGTAGTACCGCTTATTTTAAAAGAAAATATTGTAGTAACATGAACTAACAGACATGCGGAAGAAAAAAAAAGTAAAAGAAAAAGAAAGAGAGAAAAAAAAATTGCTTTAAAAGTGACGCACAAAATTTACAAAAAAATTATGAACACAGAACAAATACAGGTACAGCTCCAAGAAGTGTGGTAAGAAATTTTAATATTGTTTCCGCCGTTTTATTTATAAGTCATGCAACAAAAATTAATTTATTATAAGTACCTACGTGTTGGTTAAAGATTCTTTGGTATTTTGTAAAGATTAATACAAAATATTGCCAAATTTGTAAGCGATTCATTATTTCAGTTGCTTATGAAGTGGATTAGACATTGTCAGCAATGACGTTAACGAGCTAATTTGCGAAAACTTACAAAAAATAACACTAGTGTTAGCATAGACAATAATCGATTAAATAGCAAGGCATTGAACGTTGACCTGTGCCGACCGTTACAGGATTAATTTAAAAAAAAGTATCCACTCTTTGGTTATCTGTCATTTCTCGATTATGGCGGGCATTGCATTCTCAGATTCGGACGTCGAACGTTGTCTCGAGTGATATTATGGCATAGAAAGATTGTAAGGCTAATAAAAGTAATTTAACAGTATTAGAGGTCTTATTTTCTATCAAGTCATAAATGTGATAGTTTATCTACGCGCCTGATGCTACGGTTTCCTGGACCAAGGAGATTAAAGGTCAGAATTTATTGTATTAACTCAACAAGGATACTACAATTCATTGCTGCTTTAAAGACACCTAGTAATTTGTACAAAAGTGAGTTTTGTGAAATTAGTGTTCTTACGTATTGAATTGAATAAGACAATTTCGAAAGAAAACTATTAAAATTACACTATGTAAAGACAACGGCACGTGTTATTTGTTAATCAAAGTGAACCATGATTTGGATCAATTAAGATTTGTTATTAGAGACCGTTACTATTTAAATTAAATAAATAAATAAATTGGACTTAAAATCTGTCATTAAAATACTAGATAAATAGTAAATATTAGATATTTGTACATCATAACGTTATTCATTTATATTTGATACAATTATTCTTTTGATTGCTTTGGTGTACCTACCCACATTTTTCTTATTTAATTTTTAATTTTTGTGTTGATGTATCCTCATTTTATATTTGTTTCTTTTTGGTTTGGTGTACTCATACGTTGTACTTTGTTTTGTTGTACCTACATTGTATTTTTTACTATTAATTGGTGTATATTATGTGTATCCTGTTCTGACAGACATACGTTTTGAATTATAAAAAATTATTGTGAGTTGGAATCACTCAAAGTTTGTGTTAAGTACGCGATCATGGGCAATTCTAAGCGTAAGCGATGTAGATCAAGTGAATCTAGTACATCAAGTGAATCTAGTCCTAGTGATAATGACGATCACCAGCGTAGGTCACAAGGTCATAAGAAACGACGACGTAACCATAGACGAAATAAACATAGTCGTAATAAAAAGTATAGTAAAAATCACACACGTTCTCTACGAAAGCTACCCCGAAAACTTGTTGATCGTGAAACAACTAAAACTCCTCCGTTGACTTCATCACAACTTTGTGTTAATGAAACTCCCATCAATATTAACAACCAATCAAATGTTGTTTTGCCGAATAGTAGTAGTACAAGAATTAATACACCAATAGAGACAAATTCCATCAGTAACTCTGCGTCAGCAACAAATCCAAACTTATGGGCTCAAAATAATTTTGCTGTCGCCTTTAGCGTAGTACCTGAATTTGACCCAAGTGACAATAGTCAAACAATAGAACAGTGGATAAACAAAGTCAGTGAATGTGCGCAGATTTACTCATGGAACGATCGGCAAATTTGTCATTATGCACTTCCTAAATTGAGTGGTTTAGCTAAGAAGTGGTACCAGGGGTTACCCTCAGTTTTATATAATTGGGAAGAATGGACCTCAAAATTAAAATTAGCTTTTCCCTCTAACGAAAATTACGGAGATTTATTAACATCAATGCTAAAGCTTCGATGTAGGTTTGGACAGTCATTAGAACACTATTATTATGATAAAATGGCACTCATAAATAAATGTGAGATAAACAATGCTAAATTCGTACGTATGGGTGCGGGAGCTTGTATGTTCAATAAACCGGAACAAGTCCTTAATTATTTACGAACAGTATCTCAACATGAGAATCATTCATCAACCACTAACTTACGTAACCGGAATAGTACACAGTTTAGACAGCCTCATAAGGTTATGAATGAAACAACGAAAATTAATAATACTATGGATACGATAAGATGTTACAATTGTAATGAAATAGGGCACATAAGTTTAAAATGTAACAAATCAATCAAGAGGTGTAATTTTTGCTATAAACTCGGACATGATACTAAAGACTGTCGCAAAAGAAATAACAATAACAGTGATGAAGCAAGTAAAGTTAATAACGGAACAGATCAAAATAAAACGGTTTTGTGTATTACTAGTAATGAAACCGATAACGAGAAATATTACAAAGATGTAAGAGTAAATGACATTGTTTTGAGAGGATACGTTGATTTAGGGAGTAAATGTACACTCATACGAGAGTTTAATGCAAAGTCCATAAGTAGTGATTGGGATATTGATAATTTACCTCTTTTGCAGGGATTTGGTAATTCTTCCGTTAAACCAATAGGAAAATTACGAGTCATTTTAGAAATAGGTTCTGTTAAAGCAGAGACTGAAGTTTTAGTTGAGAGAATCATTACTTACGAACACCAATTTTAGTAGGGTAAACGTTTACAGAAAAACCAAACGTAATACTTTTAAAAACAACAGACGAATTGATTTTTATTCAAACACCAGATTTGAATAATGATAAGTTTAAGGTTAAGGTTTATGCTGAAAATGAAAAACTCGTTTTACGTAAATCCACAATGCCGATTGATGCCATTGCTGATGACGCATACACTGGAGAATTGTATGTGCAGTACAGTTTGCGAATTTATTTTACCTAACAATGAGCATATTGTACTATCGGGACTTTTCAAGTTAATAAATAAATAAATAAATAAATGTTTATTTTCATAAAATATCTTTACAGAAAAAAAAGGTAACGTTGGTACCTGTACTAATGAAAAAACATTGTATCACAGGCACCAGCAGTTTGAAGGAGGTAAAGGATTTTTAATGATTACCAACTTATCATCAAGCGATTTAAAGATTACTAAAGGGTCCTTATTGGCCAGGGGTCAAAAATATAAAGAAGTAGCAACAGAGTTTATAGGTATAACAACAGAAACTAAAAATTATGATCCTTTACCATTAACAGAAGTAAAAATTTGCGCAGATATGACACTAGAACAAAAGAATCAATTCTATGCATTGTTAGAACGTTATAGAGATTGTTTCGCCATGAATTTAACAGAATTAGGTAAAACAAGTCTCACTGAAATGGAAATTTCTGAAACTGATAACCGACCCGTCGTATACAATCCATATAGAATTTCCCAGACTGAGCGTGACTACCTTAATAAAATTATTGAAGACTTGTTGTCCAATGGTATAATTCGCGAAAGCACTTCGGATTATTCGAGTCCCGTTATTTTGATTAATAAGAAAAACGGTGAGAAACGCTTATGCATCGACTACAGATCCCTTAATAGAAAAACGCTGAAAGATAAATATCCTTTACCACGTATTGAAGACCAATTGGATAGGTTGGGGGGAAATAAATTCTTCATAAGTCTGGACCTCACTATTCAGATTAGATTCATTCAGAACTTTTCTATGATAGTAAAGCCTTTAACAATGTTGACTAAGAAAAATGCTGTCTGGTCTTTTGATGAACCACAAAAGAGCGCATTTAAGGAATTAAAAACAAAATTGACAACGAGGCCTGTTTTAGCCCTATATGACCCCCACGCAGATTTAGAAATTCACACTGATGCTAGCAAAATCGGGTTAGGGGCAATTTTGATGCAACATGTCAATTCCGGTAACTTACATCCTATAACATATTACAGTCGTCAGACAACTTCAGATGAAAGCAAATTACATTCCTACGAGTTAGAGACTTTGGCGGTAGTTTGTGCATTGAATAGATTTAGAGTCTATGTTTTAGGTAAAACTTTCAAAATCATCACTGACTGTGCTGCCATACGCAGCACAATGACAAAAAGAGATTTACTACCGCGAGTAGCTCGTTGGTATATATTGATGCAGGAATATGATTTTACTGTAGAACATCGAGACGGGACTAAAATGAATCATGTTGATGCACTGTCACGTAACCCAAGTAGCTCTAAACTCCATGAAATGATTGAAGTTGTTGATATTCTAGCAATTGATGATGATGCATGGTTACGCACAGTGCAGGCTCAGGATTCAGAAATACAAAGGATAATGAGTATCTTAAACGATTCAAATACCAAAGACATAGTTGAGATTCATAAGAATTATACTGTTAAAATGGCCGATTATATAGATTAACGCTTGACAAAAATGACACTATTAATTTAAAGTGGTGGTTCCAAAGTCTGTAAGATGGCAAATAGTTCGTATGAACCATGATGATGTCGGTCATTTCGGTTTTGACAAGACTTACAGTAGAGTAAGTCAAGTGTACTGGTTTAAGAAAATGAGACGTTTTATTAAAAAATACTGTAATGCATGTCTAAATTGCGCTCACAATAAGGTGCCTGCAGGAGCTAAAGAAGGGGAGCTCCACCCAATACCAAAAATTAATAAACCGTTCGATACACTACATACAGATCATTGTGGTCCTTTTCCTGTTAGTAAAAAGAAAAATTGACATTTATTAGTAATTATTGATGCTTTTACAAAATTTATATATATTAAAGCAGTGAAAAACGTTAAAAGCAGCACTACTGTTCAAATATTTAACGAATATTTTTCATTATTTGGAGTACCACGTCGGGTGATATCCGACCGCGGAACTAGTTTTACTAGTAAAGAATTTTCTGAGTTTGCTGTTGAAAAGGGTATTAAGCATATTCTAAATGCAGTTTCTTCCCCAAGGGCAAATGGACAGGTTGAAAGATACAACCGAACTATTGTTGATGCATTGATGGCAGCTAATCACAACAAACCAGAAAATTAATGGGATTTGCGTATACCACAAATACAGTAGTCTCTAAATAATACTATTAATAAAGCGACCGGTCGCACGCCGTCTGAAATGTTATTTGGCGTTCAGACAACCGGTGTCTCAGATAGTTTTATGAACTCTCTTGTGTCAGAGTCCCACTCCCTGCAAGATCGCGATGAAATTAGAACGGATGCAGAATTGAAAATTCGTATTAATCAAGAAAAACAGAAAGAGCGTTTTGATAAGTCACATAAAGCACCAACTCAATATAAAGTAGGTGATTTAGTTCGTGTCGAAAAGTAGATTCGTACTGATCCCGGACACAGCCGTAAATTGATACCTAAATGTCTAGGGCCTTTTAGAATTTCTAAAATTATTGGTAATGACCGTTACGAAATTGAAGATACGCCCATTACTAGGAAAGAAGGCTGCAAACCATATAAATCTGTTTATGCTGTTGACAAATTACATCCTTGGCTTGTTTTTGATCATGATGCGATGTCGAGTGATTCAGAATAGATATGAAGTTCAATTATATTACTAATGATAATTTTGATGATTTATATATTAATGATGAGTTTTTTCATAGTCTATTATATGACCATATAATTGGAATTATCTTATGGATGTAAATTATAATAATGAATTGGATGTACTGTGAAGTTACATAATTATAATTATCAGAGAGTGAGAGTATTGCTAAGTAATGTATTTTACTTATCACTAAAATTAAAAGGTATGAGTCGTCTATATGTAAGAATATATAAATCGGATTGTTGCAATTTAAATGCATAAATAGTCAAAATTAATTGTATCAAGTAGTTCTTTAAGAGCTGTATGAAGGTAGAAGTGAATTGTTATTAGAGAATGAAGACAAATGAGACTAACATGTAAGCGATACCTATAATATTTGAGAGAGTCGTTGCCGGCACTTTTAAACGATACCTACTTGTGATAATAAATTGACAGGTAAAAAGCATGTACCTGTAATCAATGTGTAGTTAAAGAGTGAATGGCCACAGGAAAGAGTGTCTGTGAAGAGTGAGTCGCCACAGGTGAAAGTGCCTGTGGTCGATGTTTAGTTTAAGAGTGAGTCGCCACAGGTGAAACTGCCTCTGGTCGATGTTTAGTTTAAGAGTGAGTCGCCACAGGTGAAAGTGCCTCTGGTCGATGTTTAGTTTAAGAGTGAGTCGCTACAGGTGAGAGTACCTGTGGTCGATGTTTAGTTTAAGAGTGAGTCGCCACAGGTGAAAGTGCCTCTGGTCGATGTTTAGTTTAAGAGTGAGTCGCTACAGGTGAGAGTACCTGTGGTCGATGTTTAGAATTAAGAATTAGTTACCAACCAAAATAGTATTGTTTTACATAGTTTTTGTTTTTTTTTTGTGAACAATTTAATCTTTTTTTTTAAACGCGAGGACGCGTTTGACGTCAGGATTAGCCGAATGTTAGCATAGACAATAATCGATTAAATAGCAAGGCATTGAACGTTGACCTGTGCCGACCGTTACAGGATTAATTTAAAAAAAAGTATCCACTCTTTGGTTATCTGTCATTTCTCGATTATGGCGGGCATTGCATTCTCAGATTCGGACGTCGAACGTTGTCTCGAGTGATATTATGGCATAGAAAGATTGTAAGGCTAATAAAAGTAATTTAACAGTATTAGAGGTCTTATTTTCTATCACTAGAAATGCATATTGGACGACAAAAAAGAAAACCAATAAAAATAATTTTACTCTTATCTCGCTTTCAATACGTTAATGAAACACACTGCATTTGCTTTTTGTTTTCATACGTTTATTTTTTTCTGAAAAAAGGAGCGTAGAACTGGAAAACACGTTGACAGCCTTCCGGTGGCATTGTCCGGGGCCCTGCATATTCTTTGCATGCGCCATGCATGGTTGATCAGAGTAGCAAATTTTACGATAAATCGAATATCATCAAATCCAAGTAGACCTATCTTCAGTTGGTTTGTTCGTTTCCGGTCGAATAACTCCACAACTGCGATGCGGGTGTCCACGAAATAAATATAAGACCCTGCTATACGGGTACACAATATTTTAAAAACTATTTCTATATTGGACGGAGATAAATAGGAACGCGAAGGTTTCTTGAAAGGCTTTTTTCTAGTGAATTTGTTACGTTTGTGGAATCATGGCAATTAGTAGAGTTGCGTTGATATTACGTTTGTGACATCATGGCAAATAGTAGAGTTGTGTTGAAATTACGTTTGTGAGATCATGGCAACAGTAGAGATGTGTTGATGTTACGTTTGCAAGATCATGGAAAATAGCAGAGTTATTTGAAATTACGTTTGTGGGATCATGGCAAATGGTAGAGATGTATTGATATTGCGTTTGTGAGATCATAGCAACAGTAGAAGTGTGTTGATGTTACGTTCGTGGGATCATGGAAAACAGTAGAAATGTGTTGATATTACGTATGTGGGATCAAGGCAAATAGCAGACATATGTTGATATTACTATCTGTTTAGGTTATTTTCAATAAAACGATGTTACTGCGTTGAATACGTATGTTACTTTTGAATAAGTTAAAAAATAAAACCGGCCATGTGCGAGTCGGACTCGCGCAGTAAGGGTTCCAGACCCTTTCAACAACCTGATACCCTATAAAATCTGATTTAATTTACGAGAGTTTATCAAAAGACATCAACGCACAGTGCGCTAAATATGAATTTTTGCATGTCTTTCTTACGCAGGTACCACCACATATGTCTATGTTTGTCTTATTTTTAGTATTTGTTGCTAAACTACATAATATGTACATAATATGACCAAGTTTGACGCTGGTATATATTACCGTTTTGAAGATAGAGCAGGAACAAAAACGTTGAAAAAAATGCATGTTTTTTGAGGTTTCTTGTATGGGGACCCCCTTTGGTTTTTGTTTTTTTTTTGTTTTTAGTATTTGTCGTGATACACCTCATAGCAACACAATTTCTAAGAAAATTTCAACCCGTTACCTATTACCGTTCAAAAGATACAGCCCTGTGACAGACAGACGGACGGACGGACGGACGGACGGACGGACGGACAGCGTAGCGAGAGTAATAGGGTCCCGTTTGGCACCCTTTGGGTACGGAACCCTAAAAATGAATGAACATAACTTGCGCACTGCGCGGCGGTCGATTTGGTCCCTGTCGCCATGGCAGCTCCCGGCTTGGAGCGTGTCCTTGGCGCGGCGTACGTATTGCGTGCGCCTGCGCACAGTAGCATGTCGCGTCGGCAACACTATCAAAATTTCATCATAAAATGATACTTCAGCCTTTTTCTCTCCCTAGACATGAGCCTCTCTTCGAGAAAGATTTAGATCTTGGTTTACCACAATGGCCTGATGCATCCTACCTGACACATAAAACTAGTATCTATCTAATAAGTATGTAGTGACATCTATCCGGTGACGAGAACTATCCTACATCGCACAAGCAGAGTTTACACGCAAGTTAGCATATATACAAGAGCCCAACATCACCCGTTGGGCAGTAGCCCGCCAGGCGCAGACACAGCCTGGTCGGAAGATCCTCCCTTTGAGTTGGAGGAACATGATACCTCGTTCCTCCACAGTGGTGACCCCGACGTGATCGTCACAGACAGTGTTTCCGCACTGGTGACGCCCATGAACATCATTGCAGCCTTCCAAGCAGCATCGAAGTAATTATCATCGCCTACCTTCCTTCATCACCCCTTCGGCGTTCAGCCAACCAGTACCCTCGGCTTCATAGGGACATGTCCACACGCCTACAGCGAATACGCAGACCTGATCAACCCTCAGCCACTTCAAACGAGACAGTACACTGCACTTCGGCCAGTCAACTAGCAGGACCACGTCGACGCAGCAACCAGCCACCATTCAAAACTGCACCACCTCGACTCACTGTGGCATACGCAGCATCACCGCACACAGTACCGACTCACCCAGTACTACGCGGCATCTGGTTCCGACGCACTGGGACCTTCACTGACACTGGCAAGCTCATAAGACGCAACGACGGCTCACACTTCAAGACGATCTACCTCCGGTTCCGGAGGGAAATGTAGTAGCGACATCTATCTGGTGACATGAGAACTATCCTACATCGCGCAAGCAGACTTTACACGCAAGTTAGCATAGCCTGGTCGGAGGATCCTCCCTTTGTGTTGGAGGAGCATGATACTTCGTTCCTCCACAAGTATGTAGTACAGCAGTGATGGCTTAGCAGTTAAACGATTGCCTTCTATGCAGTAGAGTCTGAGCTCGAGCTCAGCCCGCATCTCTGACTTTTCGAATTCATGTGTGGATCAGAACTCAGAATTTAATTATCACTTGTTTTAACAGTGAAGGAAAACATCGTGAGGAAACCTGCACACCCAAAAGTACTTACTTTATGCAGTTCTTTATGGTGTGTGTAGTCTGCCAATCAACAC
Source organism: Asteroscopus sphinx (assembly GCA_949699075.1). Lineage (NCBI taxonomy): Eukaryota > Metazoa > Arthropoda > Insecta > Lepidoptera > Noctuidae > Asteroscopus > Asteroscopus sphinx. The sequence goes on from OX453009.1 coordinate 6,217,107, forward strand.
TAGAACAGAGTAATAGTCTAAGGTCTTAACCTTTTCAATCGGAGAAGAGCCCAGCAGTGGTACAATAATGGGCTGATTACGTATGTAAGTAGTATTCCCCAGCAACAAGGCACTTAATTTCATTTCCTTCACATATAAGAAGAGATTACTGTCACCTTCATAGCCAACAAAATCATTATTCAACAGACTTTTCCTTACTAAAATGGGACCTTGAATATTCACGTGCCGAAATTGCCCCAAAGGTCAACTTAAGCCCGAACAAAAAAATAAATTCACGCCACTTGCTTCCAAATACAATTTCTCTCGAAGTACGTAGATGTAATTATTCCGTTTCCGTACTTGTAAGAATTTGTTCAGTTTTTTTTTTCAGGAAGCTGTTGACTGTACTAATGGTAAGCGAAGATTTGATTTATGATGTTGGTTTGTGCTCTGGGTAAGAAGATTTTGATGTATGTTTATTTACTAAATTATCCTAGTAAGCCGTTTCCGTCCTTTTGTGGATGTTCCAAAATAAATGTGATTATATTTTTTTTTTATTTTTTTTATTTGACGACCTCTGTGGTCTAGTGGTTCGAGTGTCGGACTGCTGATCACGAGGTCGTGGGTTCGATTCCCACAGGACACAAATATTTGTGTGATGTGACATGAGTGTTTGTGTTGGTCTGGGTGTTTCTTATGTATTATAAGTATGTATTTACAAAAAAAATAGTATATAAGTATTATATCCATTGTCTAGTACCCATAGCACAAGCTCTGCTTAGTTTGGGACTAGATGGTGCTGTGTAAAAATGTCCTAAAAATATTTATATTTATTTATTTATTTTACCTTAAGAACGTGGCTGGGGGGGACTGGATGCGGAAGGCAGAGGACCGAGCGTTGTGGCGCAACTTGGGAGAGGCCTATGTCCAGCAGTGGACTGCGATAGGCTGAGTTGATGAGTTGATGATGAATTTGTTCCAGTCAAAAAATGTGTGCGAAAAATTACCTGAAATACAGGAAGATTTAATTAATAATTTAATTAATCGATCACCATCCATCCATCATTTTATTTAATCACCATCCTTGGTGAAAATGATAAAAAACGTGTGCGTATTCTTTTAGTATTAAAATATTGAGATATGGCATCACAAAGTTGAGGTTTGACTTAGTTACCAACCAGAATAGATAAAATAATAATAATAATTTTGGATAATTTTCGCAATAAAATGTTTCGAAAAATTAATTCAAATGAAAAATTGTTTAATTTAATTATTTTTTTAAATGGTTCGAATCCTGCTCGTGAGCGATTTTTTCTTTCCATAACTTATATGAATAATATTTTTTTTTTTTTTCGCGTTAAATTTAATAAAATAATTACATAATTATATTTTGAATATTACCTGATGCATAGAAAAAAATTGGATGGTGATACAAATGTCAAGTTAAGCCAGCTGTGTGTGTTTATACTGCAACCTTATAAATTATAATTATATTCATGGAACTGATTTACATCGTAAGCCATAGTCAATACTCACATAGGTTCAGTTGAAAACCAGCGTCAGGTACTAGTGACCTGACATATGCTGAACTGGACCTATTTGGCGCAGCCGTGGGGCACACAATCTATATACCTATATAAATGAATATTTCTTTGTATGTTTGTCTTCTATGCGTTCTTAAAAGACTCATCCAGTGGGATGAAACTTTGGTGAGTTGTTCTGCGTAGATACTCCGGCGATGGCTCATGGCCCCAAAAAAAAAAGATGGCATTGCAATGCATGCCACATATCTAGTGCATGGCTAGTGTTTTATAAATCTACATAAGTTTTCGTGTTCCTTTTGTGTCCCTTGTTTGTGGCAAATTAATAATTTCTTTCATTCTTTCTATCTTAGTAAATCATAACATTACAGTAACTTTCCCGGAGAATTACCTATTTTCAACATCTAAAATACTTAAACCACTTCAATTATTACAAGACTTCAACTTTCTAAGAATCGATAAAATTATTTGCTTACAAAACTTGTTATTTTGTATAAGTACTTATTGTAGGTAAAGTTAAAGCAATTTACTTTGTTAAGCACTTCTAGTCTACTTATGGCGATACTTGTGTGAGTAGAGTTTTGCACACCAAACGCGGGACAGGAGCGACGCGTGTCAACGTTGTGCATGTGCTTTCATTTATCATTGGAATAAGAAACCACCATGGTTCGGTTTATAATGTATGTACGTGCTACGACGGTGTCTACGTGCCCCGTTGATTTGGTTTGGTGAAACTTTAAGACTAGCATACCAACCGCAGACCGTGAGGATCGTTGCGTATCATTTGCAGACAAGAGTTGTCAGTTAGCGTTACGAGCTTTCACAGACCAGTAAGGTTACAAAGCATATACACTGCATATCATACGCCCCGCCTGCATATTTTACGAGTTTTCATGCAATTGTTTTTTTTATTTTATAGTTTAGGATGGCGAAACGAGCTAAAGGCCCACCTGATGTTAAGCGGTTACCTTTGCCCATAACAACTGCAATACCAACTAGGCTGTTGCCTAAATGGTACCGCAAGTTGGTTCGCTAAACTGAAACATGAAGATGGAAAGTCTCATGTGATTGTAATTTCACCGGCGCCCGTAACCTTCAGAACGAAACACAGCAATGCAAGCATCACTATTTGGTGGAGAAGTAGGTACGGTCATAATACTTCCCCGGGCAAGCTATTTCACAAAGCTCTACTATTACGTACACGTTGGATAAGCAGCGTCTTGAGGCATACTGCTGCCTAATTGCGTAACTCACTCGCGATAGCATTAATTCGGATTTCAATGTTCATTGCTCTGTGTGTTTTGACAATCCGTCATATTGACAACTACGTACCACGCAATGAATATTGCTGTAATTTCAAAATGAAAGCTGATGTCAATGTGAATGCATTACACAATTACCCCACTGGTCTGTGCGAGCTTGATAATATTTCCTTGTATATATCTGTCGCTGGCCGGGGGTGCACCACAAGGCAACGACACGCACTGCTTACGTCCCGCTCACGCCCCGCATTTTTTTTGTCGAAGGCTTTAGACTTCACTTTTATGACTAACGAGCCGACTTAAGTTAAAACGTTCATCTATGTCGAACTATAAAATTTCTAAATTATTCTAGACAAAATTAATTAATGTTGCTTATGTTATTCACCGTCGTATGAAGCTTGTTTTGATATAACGTTCTTGAGTAAAAGCTTGAATTATGTATTGTTTTTGTGAACTTATTATTTGTATGTCTTCTTGTTTATACTAAAATAAAATCTTGTTGTAATGTGCTGGTTATGTTATATTATGCGTCTGTAGGCTCAGTAATAAAAATAAATAAAAAATGAAATAAAAAATATATAAATAATGTGTGTTATATTTGAGACATTTACCTTAAATGGTTTGTTATTTTAGAAAACTTTACAATCCTAAATTATAGATAATACTTCATCGTCATCATCATCATCATCATTTCAGCCGAAAGACGTTCACTGGCTGGACATAGGCCTCCCCAAAGCATCGTCACTACGACCGGTCCTGCGCTTTCCGCATCCAGCGGATTTCCGTAACCTTCACCAGGTCGTTGGTCCACCTTGGGTAACTTGTAATACTACTCACTTACCTTGTGATAATACATACATACATATTATCACGCCTGTTTCCCATTGGGCTAGGCAGAGACCATGGATTTCCAACTGCTACGATTCTGACACACCTCTTTCGCTTCATCTACGTCCATTAACCTCGTCATGCATGCTCGTCGGTTTAGAAAACTCTTAACCTGGCATTTTTTGAGAACGTCCGCGATTTGATTTCGATACGTTCGCCGAGGTCGTCTCCTTCCAACTATTCCATCCACACTCGATAATAACTCCTTGACTCCTTGTGATAATACTGCTTAGAAATACGAATTATCGATCATATTCAACAAACTGTTGAATACCTATACATCAAAATGCACATTCACCAATAACTAAACAACTAACTCCAACTAACGGACGTCGATATTAAGCGGTTTAACTTTAACCGTACTGTTTGCAGTGACCGCATGAACTCCCTTTGCGGTAACTTGCTTCAGTTAGATCTTTAATGTATATTTATTTTGTGATCTGGAACTTAGTTGTTTGGCCATGAGATATTTTCGGGTCGGTGGACCGATTGACCGGTATTGAAAACCGTGATTCGTATGCGGAAATGCATTAAAAATACTAAAATTACTGTGATTTGATGTTGATGCTGTGATAGTCAATTATGATAATTATAAATTTAGACAAACTTAAGGGGCTCGTGGCTAATTAGCAACTGCGTGGATTGTATGATCTGCGTGGTTAAGCTACGCTTGCCGCGGTCAGTCTGTCGTTGAGCGACCATTTTCGTTGCAAATCGAGACCCCTCCCTACCACGAAGAGCACGTTAAGCTGTCGGTCCCGGTTGCTATATCATTAATCGTGTAGAACAAGTAGGTAGGTTAGTAGGAAATTAATAAATTAATAATAAATACAAATATCTATGGCAGTCGTTACGGGTACCTAGTCAAATACCCGAACGTCTGATAACTTTTTTTTTCCGTTGGGAAAATCCTCATGGGCGCACTCCGCCCGGGGAAGGCGGAGCCAGTGTCGGACTCTTACCGACTGAAAACCACCACGGTGTTCCTCTAACGACGCTTGGCCGGGGGCGTGGGAAAGTTTTATTCTCCCAACTTTCCCCGGTAGGTCCGGCTCGCCACTAGTAGGCGAGCACCTTCTCCCCGTGCGGCAACCACATCGGCCGCACCCTCCTCTTGACTGGCGCGCGCGGAACACTACGCGCCACCGTCACGGGCTTTGACTGGTTGGGTGGCGGGTTTATTTAACAATTATTCTTATCAAAGACAAAAACCTTTCCATCAGAACCTTCCGGTACATTCAAGGCCAATTATTTAGCCTCGAACCAGTTATAAGTAGAGCAAGCGCCGACATTAAACTACATTTGTATAACGAAATAATAAATAAACAATATACAAAATACTATACATAATTGTGAGTTCGTGAATGTAGTTGTTCACGCGACAATACCGCTGACCTCTGATCGTTATCGATTGTTCATGTTGAAATATAATGTTGGCTAAGAAAATTTGTGGTACAAGCACGGAACAGAAAACAAAGGTACAAGCTTCTGAATAAGGTGCCTTTCAAGGCGAGGTTGGACAGGTGGAAAAGCGGGACATGCTTTTAAAGGTACGTGTGTATTTTTAGGTGGTTCTTGCCTTTTTAAAAGCTTTTATTACTAGGTTTCGTCATCATTATCATTTCAGCGGAAAAATGTCCACTGTTGGACATAGGCTTCCCCCAAGCATCGCCACAACGACTGGTCCTGCGTTTTCCGCATCCAGTGGATTCCCACGACCTTCATCAGGTCGTCGGTCCACTTTGTGGGGAACGTAGGTTCGAACGTGGGTAGCCACGCTGCGCCTTCCAGTACGCGGTAACCACTCCAGAACTTTCGGCCCCATCGGCCATCCGTTCTGCGAGCTATGTGCCCCGCCCACTGCCACTTAAGTTTGGCAATTCTTCGGGCGATGTCTGTTACCTTCGTTCTCTTGCGAATCTCCTCATTTCTGATTCGATGACGCAGGTACATTCCGAGCACTAAAAGTACGTGTGTATTTTTAGCTGATTCTTGCCTTATTAAAAGCTCTCATTATTAAAAGCTCTGAATACTGCACCGCTTATTAATTGTAAATTGAAATTGATTATATCACTCATAAGTCACTCATTCAGTGATTATATTAAATCATTAATAATTGTAAATTGAAAGTGCTATAATCACTTTTAATAATGATTTAATATTTAATATGATTATTTTTATCGAATAGTTTTTCCAAATGACTTGTGTATGAATATCGATTCTGATAACGTACCTCACAGGAACAACAGGGTTTTTGTTACATGTTATATATCTTAATCCAATTTCGATTAAATTGAGAATTTAAAATCGGAAAGGACTGACAGATAGACAGAAAGACAGAAAGACTGACAAACAGACAGACAGACAGACGGACGGAGAAAGTGATCCTACAAGTACTAGTATAGTATTATATTATGTGTGCTACAAGGGTTCCATTTTTTTCATAAAAATCAACAATTTTGTGACACATGTCACATTAGGACCGTGATAGGCCATTACCTACTACTACAACACTAAGCAAGCAAAAAAATTAAGCTTACACATCTCAAAAACAGGCATCAGATTTTCTGTTACGTCATGTGCTCCTATCTCTGAAATCAAATTGAATCGGATCATCTTTCTACCAACCTTTTGCAAGAATAATATTTTAAGTAGGTATCTAAAAATAATTTGTAACTAAATCTCTTTATGTATGTCCTTGTGAACATGCTGACATAAATAAAATATTCTCAATCCCTCCTTTTGGTGTAGAAATATTAGTAGAAGATTATTTTATTTTCGGTTCTCCACTCCGCCCTGAATTGGTAATACGCAAAACTCATGGAGCAATATCTATCCCATAACACAAAATCAAGATAATGTTATAAATATTAAATACTACATCTAATACAGTATAAAGATTGATTACTGCGGTATAGAAGCTTCGGAGATATCTAAACGCTTTATTAAATATTTTTTGGTTTGTGATGAATCATAGAGCCGAGTAACTTCTGTATTCCTGTGATTTTGCGTCTTATAGCTTTATAAAACTATTTTTCAGAACTATTACATTAACAGTATTCAAGTTAAAGAATTTGACGTACAATTTTAAAGAGTAAATTTAAAAAAAAAAATGACGTCAGTATTATGTCAGGCGTAGTTTGTTCGAAAGTTGCCACGCATGAATGGCAAGTAAAATTGTGATTACAACCATTCTATCTCTATCAAATTCTGTGGGAAGGACTTTCTAGAAACCCTTGCCAGTTAATTAAGACTTCATCACTAGATGTAGACTTAAATGTGCTCGCAGTATTCTGCCGAACTCCAGACACTTAGATTATCATAGCCAGTCAGCCAGTCAGATAGACTGACAGTAAGTCATCTTTGGGACGTCCTTGAGAAACCAGTTTCTTGAGAACTTTTCTTCGTTGTGTGGGCATAGACTACGTTGTATACTGGTATCGTGTTACACTAATGGCAAATAATGTAATTAAAATCTTGCAAAAGCATTTCTTTTTAACGAGAGACCACCCAATAGTCGAAATTCAACAGTAATTCATATTTTTTTTATGATTGAACTATGCCAAAAATAAAAAACTTCCTATTTCCAAATTGTTTTATTGATAACACTAAAGCTCGTCAATAAATACTAAACAAAAAAAAAAATTGACACATAGAGGAGAAAAAGGTAATGAATCATTTCTTCTTTGTCTATTTATAATTTGATGAAAATAGTACATTATATATTAGATTCTATTGTATGCCTTATGAGGTAAATTGTGCTGACCAAAAATTATTATTGTAAGATCTTTTATGTACCACAATTAACGCAATAAAGTTTATTTCTATTTCTATTTACAGTTGAGGCGTGAAATGAAGCCGAGTAATATTGGAAGTACGAGGCGAAGTCGAGTACTCCCCAAGTGATTTTAAGAGGACAAGGCGCTAGCCGACTCCTTTTTAACTAACCGAGGTCGTTAATTGCTATTTCGGCCGAGACTTGTATAGTATTTTTCTCTCATTTACCAGGAAACAATACACAAATTAATTCAACAGTATATAATTTTTATTCGCGCCTATTCGTTCGCGCGCGGTTCTTGTTCTATTTTCAAAGTTTTGAAAAAAAAAATGGGCATTCAGCCTTTATAATAATAAATATTTTGTACCTAAAAACACCTAATTTATGTGAGTATGTACTTAAAAACCTCGATAAAATAAAAACTTTACAGCAATTTCTATTATTGTCGTGTTGTATTGGATATTACTGGCCTGTTATTTCGTTGCGTACGGAAAAGAGCCGATTGATGTATTCTTTTTTTTGAAATTATGAACCAATTTCCAAGCGGGTTTTTTTTTTTAAACCACGTTTTAAAATAATTGTCGTCCAGTTCTAAGCTATGCTTAATGTTTCATATCTGTAGCTCAACGGGAAGTTAGTTTATTCCTTGACTAGCCTTTGTCCGCGGCTTCACCCACGTTTATTTCGGTTTATCACATAAAAACGTTATCGCACATCTCTCAGGAACTGTATATCTTTCTGGGATAAAAGTAGCCTACGTCCTTTTTCAAGTCCCAGGCTACCGTTTTTCCAAATTTCATTACGATCGGTTCAGAGGTTTAGTCGTCAAAAGGTAATAAACAGACAGACAGATAGAGTAATTTTACCAATTTTCGCATTCATCTATTTTGTTTTAGGAAAGCTTACAGACAAATAAAAACTATAAATAACATGGTATAAGCACTGTTCCGTACCGTAATAGAAAATTACCGAAACAGTGACAACGGGATGTGTGGAATCAGCCAATATTTGTCAGGGTTGTGTTGGGCTGGCAACATTGCTTTGAGCTACCCCGCGACGCGATTGGCTGGCGGTAATACGTATCAGCTTCCGCCCGCTGTATCAGGCGCCCTCTTACATAAAAAACAAGAACGGTTGGAACGCGCGAGCGAAGCAGTACTACGTGCTTTCCACAATTCAAAATTACTAAAAAAAAAAAATACTTATCTAAAATCATCTCCTACGACGGTGACAAAGAACCCTGGTAGAAGAAATCCCAAGTGATCTAGACATTCCCGTGTTGTGTGGATACTTTGCTGATCACCCCAGGCCTGGGGATTTCGCCGGAGCTGTGCTACGCATGCGGACGAGAGAGCAGGTTAGTCTACACAACAGCACAGAATACCTAATGGTACTATCGTACAGAACGGTCACTCACCGCCCTTCGCCAATTTTTGCCGCGGTTTGCCGGCAATTAGACTGTAAGATTGCAATGGATTTCAATCGCCAGTTGCTATACAAGCACGCCAACTCTGAAAACTGCTGAGAAGCGCTTGGAACCCAGTCGGCATTACGAGCGGCGAGCATCCCTAACCTAAACGTGTGTGCGCGTTTGTATACAGACGTAATCTTTTGTAGGTATATAGGTGGTGTTAGCATTTATATTGTATTGAGTGGCCGAGGTTTAGTATAAGTAAGGACATTTGCTAATTACAAGCTTCTACACACAACTAGGTGGTTTGCATCGATCAAAAAATACAGTTTGTTATAATATTAGTATGGATTCCTTTCCCAATTCGTGTACCTTTTTTAGGGTTCCGAAGTCCTACAAGGAACCCTTATAGTTTCGTCATGTCCGTCCGTCTGTCCGTCTGTCCGTCTGTCCGTCTGTCCGTCTGTCCGTCTGTCCGTCTGTCCTAATCCTTTACAGCTTAATAACTTCTACAGTTATAATCATAAGTAAATGAAATTTTGTTAAAAAATAGTCTACATATAGATCTCAATTTTAAAAGAATAAAAAAATCGTTTTTACGTATTTTAGGGGTGGCGTCCATACATGTGAAATGGGGATGGAAAATTTTTTTTCGCTGCACCCCCTCGTGTGGGGTATCATTGAATAGGTCTACTAAAATGAAGGTAATATTTCATACACCACTTTTTTATCAGGTGTACCATCTGCGAAATTTAGCCCGCCAAAGTGGCTTGCAATGTGTCCCCCCCCCTGCCATTTCTAAAATATGCAATGTAGAAACTTATAATCTTCCATATTGATAGACCTTTGTGAAAACTCTCTTTTAAAATTATTTTGAGTATAATGTGATTATAATTTTTTGAGTTATAGAGAGAAAACTGAAAAATACTTAAAACGTCCTAGTTCAAAGGTCATTGACCTTAGAGAAAAATTATCGTAGCAAATAATGCTTCTTTAGCTACTTTCTATTTGATTGCGTTTGTCTTTTTGAATTTATCGCTAGATGGCGCTACTAACACACTGAGTCGCGAATGCTGCCGATTATTGCAAAAACTAAAATAGCCATGATTAATATTCGATTTGATTCGTTTGTAATTACACCTACTTAGGAACCCTATAATACTGAGCATGGCCCGACATGCTCTTGGCCGGTTTTTTCCCTATGTGTAATCTCAATCTTTCTTACCGAGATGTTTTACTGCACACATCTGTCGACTGTCACCAAGCTTATTATACATAGGTTGCAAGATGTCCTCATTTTATCAAGAGACCACGTATCGACTTTTGTACTTAGCATAAATTTGCATGTCAAGATGTTCATACACACCACTTGTTTATGCTAAACATGATACCCTTTAATATTATGCGGTATATCGTTAAGTTGATCAAGTTTTCAAGTCGAGATTGATCTCGGTTGTTATGTCTGAGTTGGGAGAAAAATTATTGATAAAAAGTAACAAAATTATATCATCATCATCATTTCAGCCGTAAGACGTCCACTGCTGGACACAGGCTTCCCCCAAGCATATATTGGGGGGATATGCCATAATCGCCACGCTTGGCAGGCGGGTTGGCGATCGCAGTTGGTTGGTTAAATACTCAGAGAACGCTGCTGCCCATCCTCTGGTGAATCCCTTAGTCGCCTTTTACGACACCCATGAGAAGATATAGGGTGGTGCAATTCTTTACGTCCGGCACCACACGGAACAACAAAATTATAAATAAAGACTAAATTATACATAAATAATAAAGCTTTGATATCAAAATTTCATAAAAATGACTCAAATTTTAAGAGAAACATTTAATTTAACAAGTTTAACCAGATTAAAACGCGTATATTACTGTACATGTACTTTTGTCGTATTGTATTTTTCATTTTATTTGTTTAATTATACACTAACATTGCATAAAATATAAGTATTGCTAAAAACAGAGCATCAGAAGGAAAATTATCTTTATTTTTGTACTAAAAATATAAGCCGCTTAAGTGTCAAATTTTGTTCATCACTTGCTTTAACGCTGAAGGAAAATATCGTGAGAAAACCTACACACCTGAGAGTGCTCCATACAGTTCTTCATGGTGTTTGTAGTCCGCCAAACCGTAGTAAGCTTTTGTGGTAGACCACGGCCTTAATCCTTCTCATTTTGAAAAGGCGCCCATGCTCAGCAATAGGACAGGATTTTTTTTAGACTATATGGTCCCACTACAGGGCAAAGGCCTCTCTTTCCTTTTTCCATTCATCTCGGTTATGAGCCAGTGTGGTCCAATCCTTTCTGTAGGCGTCAAGCTCGTCTCGCCATCTTCGTCAAGGTCTGCCACGATGCATAGCGTTTTTTGGGACCAAAAAATTTGCGTCAACATGCGACAGTCGTCAGTAATATATAAATATTTCTGGAACATTTTTACACTGCACCATCTAATCCCAAACTAAGCAGAGCTTATGCTATGGGTACTAGACAATGGATACAATTCTTATGTACGTTTGTTTCGTAAATACCCACCTAATAATACATAAGAAACACCCAGACCAACACAAACACTTATGTTTATCACACACATATTTGTGTCCTGTGGGAATCGAACCTAACCTCGTGATCAGCAATCCGACCCTCGTACCACTAGACCACAGACGTCGTCATAGTGGGCTGGTATGGTAGTAATGGGCTGATTATGTAACCAAATAGCAAATTGATAGCGGTCTCTTTCTCTTCCCGATTTAGTTGCCATCCATAACTATCAGACAGAGTGAATCAACATTACATTCACTCTGATTGATTTGAATCCACCTCGTATCGTCTTTAAATCCTTACCGTATCAAAAAGACAGCATCAATCCAGTGCCAGTATTACTGTGGCCGCAATTCCAGGGTACAGTTAATCCGCTCAGATTTACTGACGTCACGTACTGCGTATCATCCCGGTAGAGTACTTTTGAACCGTATTATTGTAGGTACTGGTACCAGTAAAAGTCGGTGAATATAATTTTTTTAACGCTATATGGAAAGCGGATCGATCTCTAAAATTAGGGATTGTGAAAAGAAAAATTGCCTCACGAGCAGGATTCGAACCTGCGACTCCTAGTTCGGTACACCAGTACTTTAAGGTCAATGTTACAGAGTAGCCTGAGAAATTCAAAATTTCTTGCGTTTTCTGCAAATGGTTGCTCTATTTCGCGATGTATATCAATCAAAATATGATTCGCAGTAATAATAATAATATATCTATTGAATAATACTTAAAAAATATAAACATAATTCTATGAGCTCTACAAGCTCGAAAATCGATAATTTGATCGTAAATTAATATTATCGAGCTTGTACAGCTTATAGAGCTAGGTTAATATTTTTTATGAATATTATTCAGTAGATATACGTGGGACACTCAGAAAGTTTTGCGAAACTAAAAAAAATTGTTCTATACGTACATATATTTTTATCAAATCTTTTCAAAGTACTTTCCACCAGCCTCTATACAAAGATTCATGCGCCTAAACCAGTTTTCAAAACACTTTTTCCAGTCCGCCGCAGACACCTCGTTTACAGCCTGCTCGAACGCAGCCAGCGCATCTTCCGGCGACGAAAATTGTATCCCTTTGAGCTGATTTTTTATTTTTGGGAATAAAAAGAAGTCACACGGTGCTAGATCAGGGCTGTAAGGAGGGTGACCCAGGAGTTTGACTGGCGTGCTGTCCAGGAAGTCCCTCGTTTTGAGTGCGGTGTGCGCAGGTGCATTGTCGTGGTGGAGCAGTAGCCCGCGGAGCCCTGTGTTTGGTCGCTTGTTGCTTATAACAGAGAAAACTTCTGGCAAACATTTGGTAGTATACCATTCGGCATTAATGCTTCTTTGATCCCGTAAGGGAATTGATACCAAGTGGCCAGTCAAATTAAAAAAGCTAGCGATCAAAATCTTACCCCCGCTTCTAGATCGCTTCACTTTGGTAGGCGTTGGCTCATTTTGAAACACCCAAACAGTCGACTGGCGCTTGGTTTCTGGGTCGTATTGATAAATCCAGGACTCATCACCTGTAACGATGTCGTAAACACGCCGAGACGAGCCTGCTTCAAATTTGTTAAGCATATCACGGCACCATTCCACCCGGGCCTGCTTCTGAGCATCGGTGAGGTTGTGCGGCACCCAGCGTGATACTATCCTCCTCACGCGAAGATGGCTGTGTAGAATCTCGTGAACGCTTCCCGATCCAATCTTCAATATGTGTTGAATCTCCTGATATGTAATTCGCCTATTGTCTTGGATTAAATTTTTCACTGCTAGCACGTTTTCTTCGGTAACAGCCGTCAAAGGGCGACCGCTTCTTTCGTCATCCCCCAAAGTTGGTCGACCGCGCTTGAATTCGTTATACCAACGATACACGGTTGCCTTGGAAGGGCCTTCATCCATGAATGCCATTTGAAGTCTATCGTACGATTCATCCGGTTTCAGGCGACACTTGAAATCGTATAAAATCATAGCTCTAAAATGTTCCCGGCGCAGATCCATATTTCAGTGAGACACAATACTTTGAATTAACTCGCAAAAAATGTGGAGGGAAATTTTGAAATTGGAACTTACTTATTTTTACTTATAAATAATCATATTTTCGAAAAACATTATAACTGGCCAGTCTCCCATATATAAAAACTTTTTTTCGCAATACTTTCTGAGGGGCCTGGTATTGTTATTACTTCCGCGAATCTTATTTAGACCGATATACAACGCGAAAAAAAGCTACAATTTGTAAAAAACGCCAGAAATTTTGAATTTCGCGAGCTACCCTATAGCATTCGCCTTAAGTTAACTTACCGTAAACTCTGCTCGTGGTATCAAATTTAACTTAATATCTTCTTTCTTGGTTATCGATTCTTCGGCTAATACCTATGTCCAGCCCACTACCACTTAAGCTTGCTGATCCTGGGGTACGTCGACAACTTTGGTTCTCTGTCGGATCACTTCGTTCCTAATTCAATCCTTCAGAGAGACTCCGAGCATAGCCCTTGCCCTTTCCATAGCTCACTGACAATCTCACTGAGCTACTTTAGTGGACCAGCCGTACCGTGGATAATGTGGTAAAAATAATTGTTTAAAACTCATAATTTGGTTACAATTCTTTATTAAAAATTAATTGAAACATCCAGTCGATACAAATATGGGAACATTCATATGATTACAAAAAAAAATGCTACGAGAATTTGCTACTTAATTACAGTTGAATACAAAATATTAAATGATTATATTAAATTAATTTTATGAATAATCAAACACATGTTTTGTATTCAATTGTAATTTTACATAATAATTATAAATGTAAAATGTTTGATACACTGATTATAATTGGTCTCTGCCGTAAAATAAAATGTAGTAAGCAATTCATCACTTATTTACTAATTGTTCCTCATTTACAATTTGAAAATTTAATTAAAGTTACGACTATTTACAGCGGTTTTTATTTTATATTACGCCGAGTATTAATCTAAATTAAAATGTAATGATTTTACAGACAATTCCCGTTTGACACATAAAGGTCCGATTTCATGTGAATATTTCGCATTGCACCTACCAGGTACAATTTTTATTATTATTACCGAGTACAAAACCAACAAAAAGGTAAGCACTGATAAAAGTCTATACCATTGACCGAATATTTCTACGGGATCAATTAAATCAGGACCGGTCATTGTTGCGATACTTGGGGGAGGCCTATGTCCAGCAGTGGACGTCTTTCGGGTGAAATGATGATGATGATGATGATGATGATCAATTAAATCTCGAATTCGTAATTTCATTCTTCGGTATTTGCTTAAAAGGTCGTATTAAAAAAAGTTACAGAGTTGTGCAGTGTTTCATATAATTAAGAAATCGAACCATTAGTCAATCTTACAATAAAATCACATTTTCTTCATCAGAAGCATTGTGTCTAACTAAATTGTTATTCTAATTACAATTGTTTAATAAACAAAAGTAATCAAAAAGACAGTGGGAGTTAAATAAAAAAGAAAACAAACAAAGACAGAATTGGATTACTTGTTGCAAAGTTAGATTATTTTTCGACGAAAAACTTTAAAAGAAACTTTAGTTTACTGATATTACCTATACAAACTAACAAACTTTTAATTACAAAATTCTGACTAATTACACCATTTAATCAATCAATTGTAGCATCGTTAACGACCTAATTAAAAAATTGCTACTTATATAATTATTTACAGTAAAAATACATACATTTTACGTCAAAAGCAAGCGTAAATAAATCATTTTACATTTGAAGGTAAAAAAAAAACACGGGAAATTGAGTTTATAGTTTCATTACTGTACAGTCGACAGCATGACAGTGGTAACACTTCAATTCGAAAATCGCCCTTACTGCTTACGAAATAAAGATGCTGCTAATGTCAAAGTGTTACCACCGACGTGCGGTCGACCGTACCGACATTAAATTTTATATTTTAATCATTATGTAATTTTAAAATAAATTAAATCGTGGTACTAAATTCCAGTCTCGATTTTTACAACGTTATTTTTCAATATTATTTTATAATAGTTCTATAAGACTAGAATGTCTAAAGCATACTTTTTTACAATTATTATAATTATTATTAATAATAAAACTTTTACTATCATATTCACTTCACGTATCATCAAGCGTTATCACAAATGCCGTCTGAGCTACCTCATTACACTTTGCTCATATATTTATAAACCTACTTATATTAAATTTTATACTATAGTTATACCTATGTAATACTTTTGAAGCACATTAATATTTACAATTCAGAAGTTAATAAGCACTCAGATTCTCATTGCTTCGTAAATCATATTGGAATACATATGAGAGTGCTTGATTTTGAATTTACGATTTTGACTATCCTGTGGAACTACGTCAATTTTGTTATGTTCATTATTTAATATCTAATCGTAAAAATCACACATTATTTACATAATTAAAATTACAAAAACATCGAAATATTAATCAACAAAAACAATTTTGTTTTTATGTTCCAATAAACTACAATAACACTATAAAATAATTTAATTTGTCTCATAATCCATCATGTAACAACATCAAACAAACAAATAAAATAAAATTAATAAATACAATAATATCAAAAGCGATTGAGCTGAGCGGAAGTGCTCGAGGCTAACACGCTGCGATCACTGTCACGCGTTCCAAGCACGTGTCTGAGCGGAAATTTGTGTAATTCTAACTTTCTTTGTAGACATTTTATCTTTCGAAGTATCTTATTATGAAAAGAAAAAAGGCTTGCTTAAAATAATGTTAAAAGTGTTGTATTATCAACCGTTTTGTTTTATTAGAAACAATAATTACGCAAAATCATACATGTAAGCGACGTTTACTTTCTGTAGAAACTAAGGTAACTATGTATGTTTAACAATAAACTAATAAACAATTTACACAATAATTACAACAAATGAGATAAAAATTACTAAAGTATTGAGGAGCGGTATTGTGAGCGGAGCTGAGTCTCCGGCCGCGGCGAGCGCGCTTGCGGCCGCTTCCACGCACTGTCGGTAAGCTACGTGCTCTAAGCACGTGATTGCGCAGAAGTGCTGGTGTGCGCACGCGCCGTCACACGACTCTGTGCTTTCGTGTCGGACGCGGTACGCTCGTAAATACCTATTGACAAGAATAACGTTCTTTAGTAAATGTTTGGGCAATTTTTTGGATGTATAGAAGAAGGTTAAAAAAAGTTATCAAATAATTTCTTAGTGGCGCATTATTATCATAATAGTGTTAAGTCAGTCTTATGCAATTACCTTAACTTTTTACATATGAGCACAGAATACCTACTATCTAATAGATATAAAATTGAATAACCCGTTCTTATAATAAAACACGCATCTGAATAAGATTACACTAGATTGCGGGGCAGCAGCAACAGTCTCTTGAAAGTTATTGCCGACAGGCATGATGAGAGCCCTTTAGTGCGGCATCTTATAAAAACAACCTTGTCCGTAGTAGAATAGAAGTACTAACATGTTTATAAGGCTCATTGTTACTAACATCGTGTTTTGTATTGGATTTTGTTGTCCGTAAATAAAGTATTTATTATTATTATAAGCGATTTATGTATCGATATTACAACAGTCTAAGGAACTCTTTACTCTTTCCTAAATATTTGATATTACTATGCACAATATTACGCTTTTCTTATACTCGTATGACTGATGTGGACTTAAAATATTTTCAAGTTCCTTTCCCCGCTCCATTCTTATACTCCTTTCATAATCATAATCATCTTGGGCCCTGTGCAGAGACCGGATGGTACCTGGCGGATCAGGAAGAACGCTGAGATAGAAGAGCTCGTGGCTGAACCAAATGTGATAGGAGAGGCAAAAGCTCACAGACTCCGTTGGCTTGGTAACGTGGAGAGAATGGGAGAAGATCGAGATGCGAAGAGAGCCTATCTGGGTCGACCAAAAGGGTGACGCCCAGTCGGTCGCCCTAGATGTCGCTGGAGCGATGCGGTAAAAGGCGATCTTCTGGAGATCAGAGCCAGTAATTGGCCAAATACTGGCAATACGGATTAAACGGGCGAGGACAGAGTTTAACTAGGAGGATGAAAGAAAGAAGATAGTGTTTGGACTCAAGACGGAATCCGCAAAGGCACATGTGGCAAATCAAAGAAGCCACTTTACCGATTTATTGCATGACATGGACAGACACAGCACTGACAAAGATTAAAAATACTGCTAAAGATCGCGTCAAGTGGCGTTCTCTCGTTTCGGAGGCCAAGACACATTTTGCGTCGCTGCGCCAGCGGAGTAAGTAAGTAATCTTAAAATTGTAAGATCTGAAAGTACACAAATGCTCCCGAAAAACTTACTTGTTAAATATATTGGTCTCATGTGGCGTCCCTATCTGCAGCTTATCAGCCAGATTGTGCAGAGACATAGCGGACACCTCGTGCAGTCCATAGTACTGGGTCAGATTGTACTCCGCCGTCCATTCTGCCACATTCCTGTTGGCGGCTGCCAGGTCTAAGTAGTACTGGGTGTAGTCTAACACCTGGGGTAAAAGAATTAAATAAAACAACCAGAATTTGGACTTTAAGATGTTTCCGGATGAAAACTGTGGTGTTGCCAGTAGTTAATTTTACTGATAAAAATAACATAAAATACTATAAGTTTTTAATCTAGAATCGCAAAATGAATTCACAAAAGTTTTTCTGGATGATCATTATCAACGGTAGAAGTGAAATAAAAAATACGTAGACATCTACGTACAAGGAATGATGCGTTGAAATTGCAAATTTTAATAACAAAAACGTATATTGCACAAGCAAAAGCAGAAATTACCTTCCCCGTATTGGTGTCAAACTTGTATAGCCTGAGACCAGGGTTGGAGGAGTCACCTGGATCGCGATGAGGACTCACTGATGGAGCCATCAACGTCCACGATACTGGTCGATCTAAACAAAGAAATAATTATCAACATTAGATAAAAAAACAGAACTGACCGAATGGATTATGTATTGAGCAATAAAACATTTTTACTCCGCTCTAAATCCACTAATTTCGCAGGGAAAATTTTGTGACAACTACCAGACACCATTTCGAAATTTATTGGTTCCCAAAAATGTCATCTCCTAGCAGATAAACCGGTTTAACGGTAATTATTCGAGCGCCGACGACGAGCAAATAAAATGTCATGCCTTTCGGTGAAATGCATCGAATGTACGCCGCTGACATTATTTAATTAGGGCTGTCGATTTCTGTATCTGTATAGCTATTTTCCATTACAGGAGTGAGGTGTATTCGTTGAATAAAAGATATATTTTTGCCTTTGGCTGCATAATGGCAAGTTTATAACTCTTTAACGCTGCTTATATTGCCTATCAAATTTTATAATAGATATTGAAATGCATGTAAAATGTGCTCTCTGGAAGGCATAGGAGGGGAGTTGAATTATTTATTTATATATGCTTTATAGTACACCATAAAATACATTACATTGAATATGCATTTAAACTATTGTACAAACCGCAATCAGCGATTTCTTCCAGGCAACCTTAGGTTGGACAAGAATGAACTGGACAGAAAGTGGGGTTGTCAGAGGTACATAATTTAATAATAAAATAAAATACTATACCAATACTATAAAATAAAAACAAAAATGTATTCTATACATCCTAATACAAAGGTCCTACATGCATATACCAGGCCCCTCAGAAAGTATTGCGAAAAAAAGTTTTTATATATGGGAGACTGGCCAGTTATAATGTTTTTCGAAAATATGATTATTTATAAGTAAAAATAAGTAAGTTCCAATTTCAAAATTTCCCTCCACATTTTTTGCGAGTTAATTCAAAGTATTGTGTCTCACTGAAATATGGATCTGCGCCGGGAACATTTTAGAGCTATGATTTTATACGATTTCAAGTGTCGCCTGAAACCGGATGAATCGTACGATAGACTTCAAATGGCATTCATGGATGAAGGCCCTTCCAAGGCAACCGTGTATCGTTGGTATAACGAATTCAAGCGCGGTCGACCAACTTTGGGGGATGACGAAAGAAGCGGTCGCCCTTTGACGGCTGTTACCGAAGAAAACGTGCTAGCAGTGAAAATTTTAATCCAAGACAATAGGCGAATTACATATCAGGAGATTCAACACATATTGAAGATTGGATCGGGAAGCGTTCACGAGATTCTACACAGCCATCTTCGCGTGAGGAGGATAGTATCACGCTGGGTGCCGCACAACCTCACCGATGCTCAGAAGCAGGCCCGGGTGGAATGGTGCCGTGATATGCTTAACAAATTTGAAGCAGGCTCGTCTCGGCGTGTTTACGACATCGTTACAGGTGATGAGTCCTGGATTTATCAATACGACCCAGAAACCAAGCGCCAGTCGACTGTTTGGGTGTTTCAAAATGAGCCAACGCCTACCAAAGTGAAGCGATCTAGAAGCGGGGGTAAGATTTTGATCGCTAGCTTTTTTAATTTGACTGGCCACTTGGTATCAATTCCCTTACGGGATCAAAGAAGCATTAATGCCGAATGGTATACTACCAAATGTTTGCCAGAAGTTTTCTCTGTTATAAGCAACAAGCGACCAAACACAGGGCTCCGCGGGCTACTGCTCCACCACGACAATGCACCTGCGCACACCGCACTCAAAACGAGGGACTTCCTGGACAGCACGCCAGTCAAACTCCTGGGTCACCCTCCTTACAGCCCTGATCTAGCACCGAGTGACTTCTTTTTATTCCCAAAAATAAAAAATCTGCTCAAAGGGATACAATTTTCGTCGCCGGAAGATGCGCTGGCTGCGTTCGAGCAGGCTGTAAACGAGGTGTCTGCGGCGGACTGGAAAAAGTGTTTTGAAAACTGGTTTAGGCGCATGAATCTTTGTATAGAGGCTGGTGGAAAGTACTTTGAAAAGATTTGATAAAAATATATGTACGTATAGAACAATTTTTTTTAGTTTCGCAAAACTTTCTGAGTGTCCCACGTATAGATGCTGATCCTGCCTAGACGTTCTTTCAATGATTTTATAATAATAAAATTATGGCGAATTTTCACCAGTGTATTTAGTATTACTGTTGTAGTATGAAAACCTGTATGTTTTCAGCCTCTCCAACAACATATTCTACGAAAAATAAATAAAAATAATTGATCACGGAGAGAATAAATAAAGCGACTTTATTGGCTGCCTTTTGTTTCGAAGTGTATCGCGTGCAAATAATCAGCATACACTCGCTGACACTATTTAATTAATGCCGAGGGTTGTTCTCGATGTTCATTGCAAATGGAATGATAAATATACATACGTTACATATGGAACGTTCATATACTCATTACGTAAAAACAAGTCATATTGCAGTTCATAATTATATTTTTAAGCCAATAATTAAAGTATTCATAAGAGTACGAATTTATGAAACGGTCTGAACAAATAATATTTTGCACGAAAAATGCACCGTCTGACAGCATACTCAGCCAATTACTGTCCCACTGTTGGGCTCAGGCCTTCTTAGCATGAGAGTTTTTTTATGGCACAACATGGCGAAACAAGGTTAAGACCAATGATTTTACATAAGTATGTAAAATCGTTGGTTAAGACCCATTTGATATTGTTACGAGCTGAGGGTTCGTATATGGATAGAAAGCCGATTATATGCGTAGAGAACACTTTATTACAGAACAATTACACTGAAAGACTAATTAACACACAAAGTTACTAGTAAATCGCTCCGAGTATCGCTTCGAGGTTATCGCTTGTATCGCTTGATCCAAACTGAACTCCAACTGAACTCCACTAGCGCTGAGCTGCGCCGTTTATATAGGCCGCGAGTCGTGATACTAGAAAGTCCTCGAACGTCATCTATCCTTGTCATAAGATAACTCTTTCTCACTTGCACATTCTCGAAATAGAAAGTTCTCGAACCTCGTCGAACCTTATCTATCCTTTATCTCTCTCACTCTCTTCCAGAAGGTTCTTCGGCTATCCTTGTCTAAGATTTAGCTCTATCTCGCTCACTCTTCAACAATTTTACATGTGGTTGTCAAATGGCCATAAGGGGTCCTGAAAACGCCTGAAAACGGGTTTTCAGGAAATGTTGGCATCGGATTTGTTGACTCCTGAAACCGCCTGAAAACGACGGCAACTTATTCAAAATTTCGATTCTTTGATATATGATAGAGCCTCCTCTGATATGAACTGAAAATGCATTTCAGCCTGCTGAAAACGTCTCTAAGTCCAGGAAAATCGAGGTTGAAGTATTTCAGTCCACTCTGCTTAATCCTCCGTCGTAACAATATTAAACGGTTTCCTTTGTCGATAACAACTGCAATGTCACCTATAGGTTGTTGCCTAAATCATATTGCAAATCATGTTCGCCAAAGACCTAAAGATGGAAAGTCTCCTGTGATTGTAATTTCACTGGCAACCATATCTTTCGCACCATCACGCAGCAATGCAAGCATCACTGTTTGGCGGCAGAAATAGGTACGGTGGTAGTACTTCCCCGGACGAATTCTTTTGCAAGGAGCTCTACTACTACTGATTTAGGACTGCGGGCTCAGAATTTAAGTTTTGTAGTCCTACTGGAATAGTTTCAAGTTTTTTACCATGTTTCTTAATAAGATATCGCTGACATCACCCAAAGACGTATAGTGGAGGATAATTTCGATACCACGAGCAGTGTTCACGGTAGCTTAGCGGCTAAAGCACTGGCGTACTGAGCCAGGAGTCGCAGGTTCGAATCCTGCTAGTGAGCGTTTTTTTTTTTTTTTTTTTTTTTTCTTTCCACAATTTAAATCTTTGGAAAAGTTTAGTTCGAGAATATTGCAATAATGCCAGTTAGGTTTTCTTTATGTTAAAGGATGGCGAAACGAGCTAAAGGCCCACCTGATGTTAAGCGGTTTGTTATGGGCAAAGCCTAGGTTGTAACCTAGGCTGTTGCCTAAATGTTATTGGGAGTCGGTTCGCTAAACTCAGATATGAAGATGGAAAGTCTCATGTGATTGTAATTTTACCGACACCCGTGCTCTTGCCTTTTAAAACGTAAACGGTAAAGTCAACTCAGAAAATTGGATTACTGTGGCACTCATAAGGATGGGAAGCACTTTCCTCGGCATACGTGGTTGACACAGTCTGTTTTCTTTTAATTTCCCACTTTTAGCAGGGACTGGAATTTTATACTTTGCTCAGAATAAATCGTAGTAGGTAAACGTGAACCTCTAGCGTGATATTTTCTGCCTGGGATTATTCGATAAGATTAGTCTGGAATAAGTAACGCTCAGTCAATTTTTTATGTAAGATTATGTCGAATAAAATATTACTACTTTGCATGACTGCCTCATTGGTCTAGTGGTTGCAAGCGCGACTGCTGAGCGTGGGGTCCTGGGTTCGATTCCCGGGTCGGGCAAAGTCTTATTGGGTTTTTTCATTAGGAAATTCTCAGTAGTAGCCTGGAGTCTGGATTTGTGCCCGGTTAATGGCAATAGGCTCGCACCCTATTACATGGGACTATAACATAACTGGCGAAATGTGGGTGTACTGTTACACCTCTGCCTACCCCTTCGGGGAAATACAGGCGTGATGTTATGTTATGTTATGTGTTACTTTGCATGAATAAAGACAACATTTATTTTTAATTTTATAAGTCGATTTAATGAACATAATTAAGTGATCGTTCGTATTGTGTACTTATTTTTTTTTTTGAGTTGTGTCGTTAGTCACGCAAAGCTGTGATATGTAGAATTTAGGTGTATTTTTTGGGAAAACTAAACACGTAATTGTTGAATATTTAAGGGTTTGTATTTGTCACGCAGCTTGATCACGAGAGCTCATGTATGGTCGTCACGTTTCTTAATCAAGCGTGTTGATTATTATTAAAAACAACATCTGAACTCAGAAGTTCTGATTATAGAGGAGCAGATATAGTCTCTTTCTTTTTAACTACGAAATATTGCAAAGTATTTTCTTTTTGTATTGTACAGGATGGACCTGTCACTCTCAGGAAGTTTATCAAAATTTTAATTAAATTCTGTTTTACCTATACTCAATAATATATAAGTAACGTGTTATTGAAATAACTCAAAACTCGAAATAAGTTTGTCGAATCGAGAGTAGAATGGGTTAGACAAATTTTTAATTAAAAAAAATAAACTCTGGAGTTTTTAAAAGTTTCATACAACATGACGCTAAGCGCAAGACTGATGTCTTCGTAGATAAACAGAACGTCATATTATTATTCTTTGGAAATAGCCACTAACGTACGGAGGGGGGCAAGTGGGGTGCATCAATTAGAGCCATTTCAGCCGAAAGACATCTACTGTTGGACATAGGCCTCCCCCAAGCATCTCCAATTAGAGTATATGACACCGAAAATCACTCAATATCTTCTACATTAACTTATGAAGATAAATAACTACAATTCTATAACAATTTATAACAATAAAATTATTTTGAGGTGTCTGAAGTTTTAAGCTGTTGAAATAACATATTTTACTTACCATTATCGTAAATGACTCTGAACGTGTCAGCGTGCAAATGTCCGAAGAACTGCCCCGCAATAATTTTGGCGTGCCGTCGCACCGTGCGCAGGTACTTTGCATTCGCGTCCGCTGACATATCGTAGGGATATCTTGAGTCCGACCCTGGGGCCGCGTGTCCCACTATGTAAACCTGTTGAAGAGATAAATAGGTTTAATGTTTAGAACAAAATAATAAGATAGACGGAGCGCGTAGAACTAGTAACTGAAGTCAGAAAAAGGTATTCCTTTTTGCAAAGGAGTAGCTACTACTCCGTCCAGTGTTCACGATGGTTCATAGGATGGCGAAACGATCTAAAGGCCCATATGATGTTAAGTACCTTTGCCCATAACAACTGCAATAACACTTAGGCTGTTGCCTAAATATTATTACAAGTCGGTTCGCCAAACTGAGATATTATTAAGGTGGAATGTCTCATGTGATTGTAATTTCATCAGCACTCGTACCCTTCGCACTGAAATACAGCAATGCAAGCATTACTGTTTGGCGGTAGAAGTAGGTACACGAAATGCTGCGAACAATCTAGTGAAGCCAAAAAAAACTATGCTCCTTCGTGTACAACCAGCGCTCACGTACTCACATGCTCCTCAAACCATGCTCACCCCTCTCAGTCCACATGTCGCGGCATCGTCCAGCAAGCATCGCAAAAGCAAATATCCTTCAGGTGCATGGTGTGTGCGTGAGCGCTGGTTGTACACGAAGGAGGACAGTTTTTTTGGCTTTACTATGATTATTCGCAGCACTTCGTCTATATTTTTTACTATGTCTGTGGCTTCCCTATGATTGGTCTCAGCACTTCATATATATGTACCGTGGTAGTATTTTCCCTGATGAGCTCTTTCACAAAGGAGCTCTACTACTACTCAGTTAAGTGTGTCATGTATGTGTGTATAATTTTCAAGTCATTTAGCTTAGCTTATAAAAGTATAACTTCATGTAGAATGCATTTCTATAAACTTTAAATAAAATAACTTTGTAAGTCTCATTGAAACATTGAGTGTAATCGAAGCTTCGATTGCATAGAGTTGTGTGACATTTTTTTTTCTGTTAAAGTCGAATTTATACGGGAGCATAAAATTTTATCTTTTACACAGACACTCTGAAATCTTGTGCACCAAGAGACGGAATTGCAAAACTGGGCTCGGAGAATCTTTTTAAAGATTTTGTGTACCTTGTAAGATGTTTTAGTTTTTGAAATACTTCGTTGGGACACCGTTGATTAAAAGGGAAGATAGCCTAGGTAGCTCATAATTTCGCCATGAAGACTTTAATTTTCGATGACAAGGAGGCGATAAGTGATAAAATGTAAGTACGTATTAAAATGTTGGTGGTTATAACACTAGCTATGAAAGTGAGACATCAAAACACAGTTACTGCCCGTGGATCGTTTAGAGCTGGCAATAAAATAGCCGGTTGTTAAGACTAAAGGCTTATAATTAAATGTTTGATGTTTCTCATTTTGTTTCTTGAATACGAATTACGAACGGTCAACATCAAAAGTAATGATGTTATAGGTACTAAATTAGTTTATACATTATTATTATTTGTAAAACAGTTACAACCCTTTAAGGGAAGATTGTACACATCAATATGAATAACTTTTATTATGGGATCAACCGTGAAATCACGAAAAAAGAAAAAAATTCGACAAAATATAGGGAGCAGCAGATTTTTTTTTTTCAGTGTTGGTCCAATAATAAATGTTGTTCAATTAGATTTTTACAGTCATCCCTTAAGAGGTTGTTAGTGTTTTACTTTAATAACCCTGTATAATTGTAAACAAATGACTACAGAGCCTCGTATATTGAATAGTATTTACAAAAAAATAATATTAACTTATTTATTTATTTCCACAAAAAAATACATACATTTGGCAGATACAGTGTAGAACATAACCAGTTTAGGTTTTTCTGTACACCAATTGGTCCGTCGACATTCATTACAACAATATGTGGGTGGGTGAACACGACGCATCGCGCTCGCTCACCCCATGCAAAAATTCCCAAATACTCTCAACTAATTTATATTACCTAGGTACTTCTCAATAGCAAATTGATTACAAAAATGAAATATTGTTTTTTCTTAATGCTATAAAATTATAAGTCATTATTAGGTTTTAATTCCTATAAAAGGTGTATTTTAAGTTTAGATTTTATGTTGTTTTTGTTATGGGACGATTTATTCTCAAATTCCATTTCCTACATATTCGCCATCATCATAGTATTTTGATGTTACCTCTACAGTAATGCATCAATATTCAAGCTACTACTTATTCCTGAAACAAACTGGTTTTATACGAATTACTTTTTCTTACTTACTTTACTTATTACCCGACTGCGCCAGAAGGAGGGTTATGTTTTTCGAGTGTATGTATGTTTGTATGTATGTATGTATGTATGTATGTATGTATATTTCTTTGGCACGCTCTGTGGCCTAAACGGCTTGATGGATTTTAGCTTGAGAGGTGTCGTTAGATTCGTCTTAATTGTGAGAGTGACACTGGGTATATCAAAATTATAAAAATCAAAACGGCCGCTTTTTGGAGCCATATTACGCCATAAAAAAAATTTTTTTTTCATCAAAACCTGTCGAGTGGGGTATCAAAAGGGTTTTATAAATGCTTTACAAAAATATATACAACTTATATGTTTAAATGTAATTTGGAATGAGAAATGCTAAAAAACAACAAAATATTCAACGTTAAAAATGAATTGGGTACCCTATATATTTGTGTGACTTTAAAAAAATTACATTAATAGCGCGATAAAACATGACAGAACTAAAAATTTTGAAATAAAAAAGTTAATTAACAAAACCAAAAAACCCGACTGCGTGTAAATATAACTGAAAAGATGTAAACAAGACTTGTGTAGGTATATCTGAAAGTATCAAATCAACACGCAGGCGGAGGCTACCTATGAACTACATATGTAATTAATGACCAAAAACATACGTAGCCTCCGCCTGCGTGTCATCAATGTTCGTTCTTAAATTCGCCTAACAAGATGCCAGTTCTTTATTCAAATCCAAAATCGCTCTTCTATTCACCCTTTACTACTGAATACAACCTTCGTTTACTCAGCCCTTAAGCCCAACTATTGACTACCCCTTTCAAAAGCCTCCCTCAAAAAGGGTTGTGTTGCCAACGCATACCTAACAAAGAGAATATATATTTTTATAATAAAATTGACTTTAAATCCCCAGCTCAGAGTGTATTGACAGTATGGAAATAATGTACAATCGAATCAAGAGATAAGTATGTAGGATCGACAAAAATAGCTTAAGTTTTCTTAGAAACCGATGAAAGGTATTTTTTGCATTGGGTTTTATATAAATAAAGTTCCAACTATGTCCATCAGTAAAATAATTTAGTGGTAGTAGACCTCCTTATCTATTTTTGAACCAAACAGTAATGCTTAAATTGCTGTGTTACGATACAAAAGGTACATGTGTACATGCTGGTGAAAATAGAATTGCATAAGACTCCATCTTCCTGTCTCAATTTGGGAAACGTGACTTGCAATACGAAGTAACAGCCTTGGTGATATTGCAGTTGTTATATGGGCAAAGGTAACCGTTTAGCATCAGCTGGTCTTTAAGCTCGTT
Source organism: Asteroscopus sphinx (assembly GCA_949699075.1). Classification (NCBI taxonomy): domain Eukaryota; kingdom Metazoa; phylum Arthropoda; class Insecta; order Lepidoptera; family Noctuidae; genus Asteroscopus; species Asteroscopus sphinx. The sequence goes on from OX453009.1 coordinate 6,244,630, forward strand.
TTAATTTTTTATAGTATAGGATGGCGACACGAGCTAAAAGCCCACCTGGTGTTAAGCGGTTACCTTTATAATAAAACAAAGTTTAACCGGATTAAATCGCGTATATTATTTAAATTGGTTTCCCTGACGTTTCGAAAGCTTTGCAGCATTTCGTGGTCGCAGGTAGACTAAGATGACAAGCGTCTTTACAAATATTTCTAAAAAAATATTTTAATCTACCGTACAATATTATTAATTAAAATCGTTTCGATGCACGCAGTAATCACTCACAATATCATTATCTTTTACAGTGTTGCGTGCTGTTTGGGACTTGATTATTTTTAGGACTGGGTTCCAAACAGGTGGTAGCTGCCAACCATCATCGGTTACCTTTACTTGATGAAAAGTCTCATATTATTTCAATTTCACCGGCACCCGTACCCTTCACGCCGAAACACAGCAATGCAAGCATAAATGTTTGGCGGCAGAAGTAGGTACGGAGGTAGTACTTTGCCGGACAAGCTTCTTCACAAGGTGCTCTACTACTACTAGTTTTGCCGTCAAATACCATAAAACACTTAAAATCATCATTTTTTCCCGTAATACTTCATTTATAGCCGGTTACTCATACTTATCTCTTTGTTCGAGTGTACGTATCACATAAGAGATAAATTGAATTTTCCAACAATTTGCGACTTTTGACATTGGAACAAACGTATCTTTGAGTCTGCGATGAGTTTTCTCTTTCATGACGTCATTTTAACGAATGGTGATAAGGCCGTATTGTTTAATGAGTGGTAACAAAAGCCTTGTTCAACAGATGGGAATAAAATTGATGTAGTCATTTATTTTGACAGGATAAAGGCAGCGTTATGTTTATTATTATAAATACTCTTGTGGGGTGCATTACAAGAGCCTTCACGAGTGACGATATTTAATTGATCGTCTGGCGCACCCTGGGCGGTTTGTTGGCATTCTGCTGATTAGCTAATCTTTTACCCATGTCATGAGCTATTATTATTATGTAGCTCATATCGACACGATAGAAGAAGAAGAAAACTCTTGTTAGCTAAAATCGTCAACGACTGAGTTTCAAATTATTTGCTATAAATAGAAATCATACAGTATTTATTTTTACATACCACAGAACTCAACTTAACTATATACTGGAATAAAAACTTTTTAACAAAAAATAAAACCGACTTCAAAAACCTTAACTAAAAAGTAAAAAATAATCATTGTATGTATTTTAAAATCTTAACATAAACAACATTTTTAAGGCGGCGCGTGGTTGACCCTTTGCGTCATGTAATGTACAGTCGAGCGCAATATCTATAGTAAAAACAGTTTATGTGAACGTACATGAAAATCACGCGCCGCCTTCAAAATGTTGTTTATGTTAAGATTTTAAAATACATACAATGATTATTTTTTACTTTTTAGTTAAGGTTTTTGAAGTCGGTTTTATTTTTTGTTAAAAAGTTTTTATTTCATACTTTTTATTTGAGGGTTGATTCATAAATGTTTATATAACCAATTTGAGATTTTTTTTTTATTAACCTTTGCTATCCCACTGCTGGGCAAAGGTCTCGCTCATGTTCTTCCAAACGTCCAATCACTATCGTGAAAAAAAAAACACGCATATCGGCCAAGAATTCTCAGAAAAACGAACCAATGAGCAGATCATCTAGATAGGCGAAGCTAAAATAAACTGATTTATTGAAGCTAGTTAAAAAACTACTCAACCTCAGTCAATAAAATTTATATGGGACCACCGCGCGGACTTTCTCTACCAAATAAAAAAACAACCACGTAAATCGGCCCACAAATCTCGGAGTAATCAGTGTACATACATGAAAAAATTTAAAAAATAAAAAACCCGCGGAATACATAACCTCCTCCTTTTTTTGAAGTCGGTTAAAAAAAGAAGTCGGTTAAATTAAAGTAATATAAGCATTTTACTATATGTACAATATTTTTGGCATAACACGTTTTAATACTCGTAAAAAGAATACTGCTCATAACAAAAATTAAGTTGGGCAATTAACTAAGCTATTAAAAATATATTTTTTTATATTAAAAGAGAACTCATTTATTGGTTATCTGGTAGGTTCTTCTTTTAATTTACCACAGAAAGTAATATAAATAATAAGAAGATTAGATTTTTTTGAAACGATTTTTTAAAAAGAAAGCGACTTAATATTGCATTGTCATCCAATTCTGAGCTACGTTTAAAGTGTCAAATCTCTAGCTCATCGGGAAGTTGGTTCAAAATAAACCACAACCATAAACCACAAAAAAAAAAAAAAACTATTGCAAAATTTGTACCGAACAGAGAGACAGGACTGAAAGCGAGTCAATAAAAACTTGATTAAAACAGTAGGGCTATCATTAACGAAGGTTAAAGCAAAATATCTACACAAATAATGTTCCGATTAACCTCACATTTCTCACCATCAAAATTATTCCCTCGCCTTTCGTATTCAGTATATATTAACTGAGTCATAATGTGATTTATACAAAAAGTGTGTTTCTTTGACAATAATCACGCGCGCGACAAGGATTGATGCTTGAGCTACAAAATGTGTTTATGAATCATAACAATACGAGTTTTTTTGTTTCGTTACAATCGTATTATCATGTTATTTTTTGAGGTAGAACACAGTGTAGGATGAAGCAGTAGGTTAATTTATGTGGCAGTAGAAAATATAAAAAATCAGTAAGATAATTTGAAAATCTGTAGTTAAGGGTACGTTGTTGGAGTAGGGGACTAAATTGTTACACTGCTCCCTGCCACGTTTTTGCCTTCCATTCCATAGGCGAGGTTTTTGTACATATTGAGACCCTTTATGCTTCAAAGCACACCATTACGTAAAGTCTCGCTTTAAGAAGATAAGACTTTTACGCCTTATTTACGATTTGAAAAGAAAAATTGAGACGAGAAGCTTATCTGCGCCTTAAGTACCTATGCCATAGGTCCAATGGCATTTATTACGGCCAATAAAATGTATGACAAAAGTTCTAAATCTAATCTAACGAATTCCACAATCATAGGGCACCAAGTCTATCTTTAGGATATCAGTTGTTATGACTCAAGTACAAGTTGAGTTTTATGTATACAAACTATACCTATGTGTCCATCAAATAATATATCCCATACACATATCTTCCTATGTATGCACCAAATATTTTCTGTTAACCATCGACATACAAATCCCTAACTTTATGTTCACAATTGATTTACTGCTTCTCTCATACAATGGCATACCATAGCCATTTACAACAGTGAATTACAGCCGGGCCGCAATGATTCATAATTGTGGCCGGCTGATATCAGTTATTTAGAACGTACTTTGGTAGGCATTGTTGTAAATTTCTACATGAGTACTTTGAAATAGTCTTGAGGTAGTCCGTAACTTGGTGACCTGATGACTGACAGAAAATGCACCTGGATTAACATATAGGTTTTTATCCTGGGAAAATAAACAGTTCCTGAGGGATCTGCGATAACGTATTTTGGTGATAAACCGAAACATATGCGAGTAAACCCGTGGGCAAAGGCTAGTCTGTCATAATCGCTCTAACAAAAAAACAGTTGGGCTAATCCACAAATTCAAAGTCACTCAGCGAGCTACGGAGCGAGCTATGCTTGGAGTTTATTTGAAGAATAAAATCCGTAACGAGATTATTCGGAGAAGAACCGGAGTGACCGACATAGCTTATAGGATCAGTAAGCTGAAGTGGCAGTGGGCTGGTCATATCTGTCGAAGGAGCGATGACCGCTGGAGCTCGACGAGTCCTTGAGTGAAGATGCAAGATGGACGAAGAACGTGGCTGGGGGGACTGGATGCGGAAGGCAGAGGACCGAGTGTTGTGGTGCAACTTGGGAGAGGCCTATGTCCAGCAGTGGACTGCGATAGGCTGAGTTAATGATGAATAGCTTCTAGTTAGCTTTTGATCCCTAGTCATAAACATTGCTTTGGCACGTTGCCAAAAATCATCTTACTGTAATTTTTTTTGCAATTGTCAGTTTTTTTCAAGCCACTATTTTTTTTTCATCCTGAGAACAAAATTTTCGTGACGGAAGCACTTTTGCTACTTTTGCTTTAAATAAAACCACAACAATCTTTTTACAATGTTTTCAATACTTACCAATGTTTTTTCAAGATTGATTTAGAAAAATCGAAATTGGTAGCCAACAATTCCAAGCAACAATGCTGTTATTTCTATTTATAACCTACTTGTTTATTCATAACACTTTTAAAAAGCAACGGGAAAAAACAAATATCCCAATTGACAAAACAAAATGAAAACACTCGACTCGATCCGATTCAACAAACATCCCCTTAAAAGTCCCGAGCAGCAATTTAAGGCCAAGCGATTAGATTAACGATTTTCTAATCTGTAATTTATTACGGGGCGGCAGCCGTGCTGGACCGGGCCGGACTTCCTACAGTTCCGGTGAAATCCGGTACCGTAGTACCACTACGTATAGTTCCAGCACTACTTGTTAAAACCGTGTTTTGAAACGGGCTCCGGTTCAAGTGCGCATATTTATGAAGCTACTTTACTAGGTCCGGTGTTGTGTAATTTGTATGCGTCAAAGTGGCAGTCATATCGGAGCACAAATGTACAGTGTAAAACCAGGAGCTTTGTTATAAACTAATACCTAAAGTTCGCAGGTCTCTACGCTTTTTAAAAGATAATTACAGAAGAAGACTAATATAGAAGGGAAAATAGATGGGAAGAGGAAGAGAGAAAGACAGAGAAGAACTTTTATACAACAAGTGGAAAACAAAAGCAGATGATCCCTCCCTCCCTTTTGATTTCCTATATTAATAATGATGACCTTGGAATACATAAATTCTGGCTTATTCCTTTCCAATTTATAGATAGATAGAATATACTTTATTGTACACCATGAAAATAGTAGTAAACAGGAACAACGTATAAATTATGGGTACATGGGCGGTCTTATCTTCCAGACAACCTTTGGATGGACAAAGAAGACGTAAGATCTAGAAAATGGGGGCAGTCCGTGGTGTACTACTGCATGTTAATAAACTATAATAAATAAATAGCACAAAATATAATACACATATAGGTATCATAAATATATATAATATATATATAAATAATCTTACAATTTAGAATAGAGATTGGATACATAGGCAATGTCTTAATAAATTACAATCTATTTGGAAAGGTAGTATTCTTTAACTAATTTTTTAAATGAAAACAGTGACTGAGCTCGCCGTATAGACACAGGTAACTCATTCCACAGACGCACAGCCTGAACAGTAAAAGATTTATCATAAAATTTTGTAGAATGCATTGGCATCAGAAGCCTCAAGTTTATAATATTAGTAATTCTTCCAGTATATTCAACAAATTACCAACGTAGTAGTAGAGCTCCTTGTGAGGGAGTAAGTCCGGGAAAGTACTACCACCGTACCTACTTTCGCTGCCAAACAGTGATGCATGCATTGCTATGTTTCGGTCTGAAGGGTATGGGCACAGGTATGGGTGCCGGTGAAATTACAATCACATGAGACTTTCCATCGTCATGTCTCAGTTTGGCGAACCGACTTGCGGTACCATTTAGGCAACAGCTTAGGTGGTATTGCAGTTGTTATGGGCAAAGATAACCACTTAGCATCAATTGGGCCTTTAGCTCGTTTCGCTATCCTATACTATAAAAAAAATATACTTTATAATATACTTATTGGATTTTAACAACAACAAAAATATATAAAAACTAAATTCTTTTAAACAAAATGACTCGCAATAATTAACTTTTTATCAAATAATAAATAATAACGTCAAACAAAAGCATAATCTTATATATAAAAATCTCGTGTCACAGTGTTTGTGGTCGCACTTCTCCGAAACGGCTCGACCGATTTTTATGAAAATTTTGATGTATAATAATAGGTCGTAAAGCATATTTCATACCACTACGTGTGCGCTAGGGTGTCCCTATCCAGAAATAATTTATATGTCAGACAACGTTTGCCGGGTCAGCTAGTAATAAAATATTAAACGATAATAATAAATAAATACCATTCGTATTATTATTTGAATATTAATAGATTAACAGAAATCTAATGACAATTTTCATCACAGTGTAAATTCGCTTATACCCGCGACGCGCTATGATGGCGTTTTTGACATATTCCAATAGTGTTGTGACACATTTCAATTTATTAGCGATTGGGACCAGGTTTATTACTTAGACCAACTCCAACTAGCTATTATGAATAACATCTACATAAAGTAAATAATTTATCAAATTATTCAATAAATATAACGTCTAGCCATTTTGTTTACTCACTATTTAATCAAATTTTCTGTGACATACATAAAGAAACAGTATAAATAATAAATAGAGTTTGAATTTGAATAATAGATTCGAAATTCGAAAAATTATATTGCTGTGCATCACTATTGACAATAAAGTACGGCAATTGTTCCTTCATACGTAGCTGTCAATATTTACGGATCTTCATGAGCAGGCAAACGTCAAAAACGCCATCATAGCGTGCCGCACCTATAGTGTAAATAAATTTAACACAACATTGTGCTTGTTCGACATAAATGGGTGTATATAGGACAATAGCGCTTTGTTTCTAACAGGAATTGTTCAAGCAATTTTTTTTTACTTTTATTTTTTTCCCTGCACACGAGAAAGGTTTGTTGTGAATTTTAAACGCATTGTATACGGTGTACGGTCCATTTTTCAACAAACAAATTGCCATTATCTTTACAAACTACTGTTGAAGTTTGGTTGTAGTTTTTAGTTAGATTTGAGTACTGTATTTTATTTCTGTTACGACTTACGAGTATTTCATTACAATGCAAGCCTGAAAAGTTGAATAGCATTAAACAAAACAGCTAATAAGTTTTTGGGGTTTTGTAAACAAAGGGTGCTAACGGAATCCTATTACTAAGCCTTCGCTTGTCCATCCTTAGTTAAAAAATACAGCCCTGTGATAGACAGACGGACGGACAGACAGAGCGTAGCGAGATGAATAGAGTCCCGTTTGGCACCCTTTGGGTACGGAACCCTTACTTAACCTTGCTTAGGTTAAGTCCTGCCTACCGCAACGGGAAACAGCGGGGTAATTGTGTAATGCATTCACTTTGACATTAGCTTTCATTTTGAAATTAAAGCAATATTCATTGCGTGGTGGTGGTGGTACATAGTTGCCTGTAGTTGCCGATTACACGGATTGTCAAAACAGACGGAGCAATGAACATTGAAATTCATATGATTGCGATCACGAGTGAGTTACGCAATTCGGCAGCAGACATAATAGTAATGTATGTATGTGTATGTATGGAGAAGCTGATATGAAAAATCCTTACCATTTCCTTATTAGCGGTGGCCTTATCTAGCACCGCATCTAGCCACTCCCACTGTTTCTTCGCCGGTATGCTGTTCGAATCTCGGACGCTGAACAAGTTTGTGTTGAGCGCCACTATCCGAAGCTTGCTTTGTTTCTGTTCTATTGTGTAGTATCCACCTGTTCACAAAGTTAATTTACTAGTTAAGTTACAGCATGGTGGATAGGGATGGCAACATTATCTGGGTTTTAGTCTAAATCGTGGTTTGATGTTAGGTATGCAGAAAAAAACACTTTGTGATAGGCAATTGAGTTTCATTTACGTCATTGTGAAATCCATTGTTGAGGGTTCACTGGCTCACTTTCACACCAAGCATCGTGTGTGGGCAGCACGTCCGTCCTTTCGTAGCTATCATTAGCGACCACAGAGTCATCATCTTCGTGCCCTTATCCCAATCTATTTGAGGTCGAGGCAGCATGTCTTTTTCTTCCATACATCTCTATCAGCCGTCATCTCCGTGTTCATCATCATCATCATCATCATTTCAGCCGAAAGACGTCCACTGCTGGACATAGGCCTCCCCCAAGCATCGCCACAACGACCGGTCCTGTGCCTTCCGCATCCAGCGGATTCCCGCGACCTTCACCAGGTCGTCGGTCCACCTTGTGGGGGGCCTACCCACGCTGCGCCTTCCAATACGCGGTCGCCACTCCAGAACTTTACTGCCCCATCGGCCATCCGTTCTGCGAGCAATGTGCCCCGCCCACTGCCACTTATGTTTGGCAATTCTTCGGGCTATGTCGGTCACTTTCGTTCTCCTGCGAATCTCCTCATTTCTGATTCGATCACGCAGGGACACTCTCCGTGTTCACTTTATTTTTATCCATATCATCTTTCACCCAATATATCCATATTTTCTTTGGTCTACCTCTTTTCTTATAGCCATTCACATTGATACATAAAACTTTTTTCGTAACATGCTCCTCATTTCTCCACATCACATGTCCATACCATGACAATCTACTGCATCTCAACTTTTCCGTCACTGGCGCTACTTTCAAACTCCCTCTCACATATTCATTTCTTATCATATCCATACTCGTTACACCACACATTCCTCTTAACATTCTTATCTCAGCGCCTACGGAGTATATTGTAATATACCGAAAGACTGAACATTAGCCCCATTACTTGTGCATATGAACTATATTGACGGGACTTTTCGCGCAAATTAAAATCAAAACAAAACAATCATTTTGACTAACCTCGACATTTCGGCCAAGTTGCATTGGCTGTGGTCACGTGCCACGTGACGTGGGTCTGTCCCGTAAACATAGTTCATTAGGAGTCCAAATCGCGAAATTTTAAAAACGTCTTGTGCATATGAGACAATGCACCTTTTTAACAAATTAAAATCGTAAATATCCGTGTTACTTGAAAATATTATGATTTGACTTTAACAAAAATTGGTAAATTCTGATTCTATTAAAAAATCTTTAAGCAATACATAACATAATCAGTAGAAGAGGCTCAGAATGAGATGTGTTCAGGCTTTAGCATTACTCCACTTTGCAGCCGATTTAGGCCGCACGGGGAGAAGGGGCTCGCCTATTAGTGGCGAGCCGGTACCTATGTCGGGGGTGCTAGGAGAATTGGCTATAGGAAGACTATAACTTCGGACCCAAGTTAGCAGAAGCAAAGATAATCTCCAAAAATGGGGGTTCACGGACGGTTTAGATGTCCAGTGTGAGTGCGGCGTCACTCCGCAAACAATGGCTCACCTTCTATCTTGTACCGCGTGCCCAGTCACCTGCACGCGTGAGGAGTTAATGACCGCCAACCACAATGCGCGTTGCGGAACACTGGGCCAACAAAATTTGACAAAATTTGCCATCGACTCGCTAAGAAGAAGAAGATGGTGGTTTTAGTCAGAAAGAGTCCGAAGTGCTTCCATGAGAATTTTACAACGAAATCCACCACCCACCGTGCTTGCCTAGTACGGGTTGGTGAACAAAATACAAAAATCAAGCTTTAACAAATTTAAATTCTAAACATATTTACTCCCGAATTTATACGAGTTGATATTCACTCCCAAATTTATACGAGTTGAACTCAAGCATCATTGAACATTGAGCTCCAATCTAGGCAGATCACAAACGAAAAAACCGGCCAAGTGCGAGTCGGACTCGCGCAGTAAGGGTTCCGTACCTCTCAACGACCTGATACCCCATAAAAACTGATTTAATTTACGAGAGTTTATATCAAAAGACACCAACGTACAGTGCGCGAAATATGAATTTTTGCATGTCTTTCTTACGCAGGTACCACCACATATGTCTATGTTTGTCTTATTTTTAGTATTTTTTGCTAAACTAAATAATATGCACTATAATCTGACCAAGTTTGAAGCTGATATATATTACCGTTTTGAAGATAGAGCAGGAACAAAAACGTTGAAAAAATGCATGTTTTTTGTGGTTTTTTGTATGGGGACCCCCTTCGGTTTTAGACTTTTTTTGTTTTAGTATTTGTCGTGATACACCTCATAGCAAAACAATTCATGAGAAAATTTCAACCAGTTACCTATTACCATTCAAAAGATACAGCCCTGTGACAGACAGACGGACGGACGGACGGACGGACAGACAGCGTAGCGAGAGTAATAGGGTCCCGATTGGCATCCTTCGGGTACGGAACCCTAATAATGCACGAAGCGAAAAGTATAAAAACGCTCAATACCAGTCTCGCTCAGAAGTTCTTGTTTCTTATTTGCCGTCGCCGGCTCCCGGAAACTTTAAACTTTTATAAAGCGGAATCAGACACTAACTTAGAACTGATGGCAGGAAAGTTACGCGCTCTAGTCTAAAGACATCAAAACAATCACCATATTTAAGTCTGCAGAGCTTGCAAAGGCGCCGTTGCATCTACAATGCGGCATTATGTTCTACGAGAAGCTGATTGCAGAGGGTATTATTTTGAATGATTATAGCTAGCTAGTTTGTTCCGGACTTTATTTAGCACTAATTTTAAATATTTGCTTTCATAAAAATTATTCTACATCAGTGAAATCGATAAAATAATTCAACCAATATAAACAAACAGAAACACAATGATTAAATACTTTTAGTTTTAATGTTTATTTTGACTATGATTTATGTTTCAATTAAATATTTAAGTTGGCAAAAGTCAAATTTTTATGTATCATATTTTTCTTATAACTTCTTAGGTTTTCGCGATCACTACACATTATAATAAAACAAAGTTTAACCGGATTATATTTTTTGTTCAGAAACTATTTATTGTAGGAGAAAATTGAGTTTTGAAAAACCTATTTTCTGATTAGAAAATACGTATTTTAATGTGGTCATTTCGCTAAACTGAAGATATTTTTTTAAGTTGTAACTGTATCAACCGTAACATTATTGCAAATATTAAAGTTCATTTTTAAATAGTTTAGAGTTTAACCAACGTGGCGGCGAGCAAAAAGGTTATTGTTAGTCTTACACGCAATAAATGAAAATTCTACAAAATTTTGTAACTACGGCATGAATAAATATATCATATTCCATTATCAAAATTTAAAATAAACACATCTATTACTGAGATCTACGAGAGTACGACGCCAAAAAGTAGATTAAAACGTAGATTTCTTGCGTTTTTTGTAATTAAATCAGTCAGACATTTTCTACCAGTTAAGCATAGGGTGGTGCAAAAATGGTATCGCAGGTGCAATAACAAAATAATGACGTTTAATCTGTGCATCGTGCATCAGTAATGAATAACATACCCGTGTGGCATTAGACAATACCTATTTACATAGAAGTTATTTTGATCATAAAAAGTACATACCATATTTAAAAGTCTGCATCGCTTCCAGAGGAAGCCAATGCATCCACAGATTAGTCAGGCTCTCGGACGGCGCGGGGTCCAAGTGACCGAGCACTGGGAACACGAAGTGCGAACTGAACGTTCTGCTGAGAAGATCTGTCATGTTCCTGATCGCCTGGTACTTGTCGTCCTCGTTGCCGGTGTACTGGGCGGCTATGATATCGCTGAAAAAGGAAGTTTTGTTAGTTTTCTGCTATAGTCTTTTTACTTATGGCCTTTCTTTCTTTCTTTCTTTTTATGACCTTTTCCCAAGAATGTTATGTAATGTTTTCGTAAGTATGTTTATATTTAGTATGTTTTTAATGTCACACACTGTGTCTACGTCTTTCTTTTATCCTTCTTTCCTGTCGCAAGTCTGCTGGAAGAAATTTCTTTTAGAGATAAGCAGTACCTTTGTGCTCAAGTATTTGTTCTGTATGTTTTCTATAATAAAATGTGTTGTGTGTACATAAATAAATAAATAAATAATGTTGAGGTCGGGTTCCAGTCTAGCTAGATGCGACTGAATATCAGTATTTTCCACGATGCGACTGCAATGAGACCCCCGCAATCCAGTTACTGGGCAATGCATTCCAAGATTAGACCAGTAGTAGTAGTAGACTTGGGCTGCTGACTACCCGTAACGACTGTCATAGATAGATAGATAGATAAAATACGCTTTTTTGTACACCATGAAAATAGTAGTAAACAGGAACAACGTAAAAATTATGGGTACATGGGCGGTCTTATCGCTAAAACACACATTTGCCGCATGCCAAATGAGATGTGGGCCCATATAGCACAGGAATGGAACCCTGAGACAGCGAGACGGGGTCGCGGCAGACCACGCAGGAGATGGAGAAACGAGCTCGATATCTTTCTAGACAGCTGGCAGGAGGCGGCACAGAACCACGATTGATGGAAGGAATTGAGGGATGCCTTTGCCCAGCAGTGAAACAGTACAGGCTAACAAAAATAATAAAAAATTACGGGTCTGTATTCCGTTGTAGTACCTGCTTTTGAGGCAAGTGGAAAGATCGCAAAAGCGTATCTAAGGCCAAGCCCGCACAGCGAGTTTTAATCGCGCGATTTTTCACAGCAAAATCTGTAACACATGGATTCACATATGCAGGTGCCCGCACTGGCGATTAAAAATCGCGGTGGAAAAAACATCTCAGTACGCGAATAAAAACAGCGCGAATAGAAATCGCCGGATTAAAAATCGCTGTGGGGCCTAACACTGGCGCTGATAAAATATTTTTAATCTAATTTACATTAGTTTTTTTTTTGTAAATACCATACATACCCGGTCCATAACACGAACTCGACGTTTTCTGAATGGCGTGTGCGCATATATCGCGCAGCTGACTCGATCAGCTCGAGGGAGCTGTCGCAGGAGTAGTCTCCGAAGCGACCCAGCGCTCTGTGGTGCCCTGAACTGCCTCGCTCGTCTGCTCGACGACAATCTAGAATTGAATATATCTTAGATCTTCTGTCAAATAATTAAAAAAAATTGATTATAGGTAGTAGGTATGGAATGAACACAGACCAGTAATTTATTGTTATCCTACTTACTAACATTATTTATTTATTATATTCTTAAAAAAAAATATAAATGTGAAAGTATATGGATGTTTGTATGTTTGTTGAAGTCTGTGGTTCGGGGGACGGACTGCTGATCATGAAATCGTGATTCGATTCCCACAGGACACAAATATGTATGTGATTAACACAGGATGTTGTGTTGGTCTGGATGTTTCTTATCCACTATAGCGTTTGCTGGCAGCGGACGGTAAAGGAACTAATATCGCGAAAGCGATAGCTGATCGCCCCTATTCGCCACTTGTAATCTTCAAATCAGTTTCGATCACTTACATGAGCCGTCAAAACTGCCGCGTTACTGATTAGCCAATAGCCGCCTTGGTAGGACCAATCGGATTGCAGTACCCCGCCTCAGTTAGTGGCAGAATTTATTGAAAGAAAGAAAGAAAGAAAGAAAGAAAGAAAGATTTTATTTAGCACAGGACAGTGACAGCACAACAAATAACATTAAATAAAGTACGCATTATATTCAACATTAGGCATCTATTGGGCTGCATGGTCGTTGACATACGGTCAACTACAAAAGGCCGTGCTTGCTGGCCCTAAAAGATAAGTTTCCATACTACTCTTCTTAGCAAATTAGTTACCAGTTACTGTAACAACAAACTATACGTTATCTGAAGTTCACGTACTTCCTACACAAGTTAATAACTTATGTAACTTAGAAATAGTTAACATTTTATACCTACGTCTTCTAGTGTCGCCTTGTGATGTGTACAGCGGGTCATAGTGGAAGTCCGTTATGTGCCAAAAGTATCCTGAAACAATGGAAAATGTGTTTAATACAATTTTATTGGAGACAAGCATACGTTTATAGAAGTGACCATAGTTTTACAGGTAGAACTAGTGTCTTTATAAGCGGGATGTTAAATAAAAATCACATTTCCACCACCTGAGACGTAAGGTTAAGGTTAAGGATTAGTAAGTCATTTCAATAATATCACAAAGTAAAAAGGCAAGTCATATCAAGTTATAGGACGTCCGGCTTCATCAACAGTTCATAGCAGAGTGAGTGCTCTCTGCTCCAATCGTCAACTATCAATATGGCCGACTTTGGTGGGGTGTTATGACACCCCAACACGGTGTTGCTATTTTTCTCCGCCGATTCCTAACAATATAATTATAAATTTCAAAATTCTGAATTGTATTTTTTTTGCCTTGTGAGGGGTTCATGGCTACGTAATAACCGCGTAAATTGCAAGATCTGCGAGGATAAGCTGCGCTAGCCACGGTCAGTTCTTGGATAGATGACCGTTTCATTGCACATCAACACCCCTCCGAGCCTCGGAGAGTACGTTAAGCTGTTGGTCCCGGCTGCTATACGTATATATGATAGTCGTTACGAGTAGTAGCCTTAAAGTCTGATAACAAAATGAGTTCAAACATGATCTTGATTCTCAAAAATCAGAATAATTAGTTTCGAGGTTCAAAAACTAGAATGTGTGAGAGCCATTTGCAAATACTTGTGCAAAGAGGCTGCTATACAGTCAGCTGCACAAAGATAGACACAAACAAAATTAAAACACTTTATGAAATTTTTGTTGATTATGTCTTTATATTGTACGAACCAGGTATTCGTATGTATTAGCAGATGCTTAGTGTACAATATTGACACATTTCCATCCCTACTTTTTAGGGTTCCATAACCGAAGGGTGCCAAACGGGACTCTATTACTCTCGCTACGCTGTCCGTCCATCCGTCCGTCCGTCCATCAGTCCGTCTGTCTGTCACAGGGCTGTATCTTTTGAACGGTAATAGGTAACCAGTTGAAATTTTCTCAGAATATGTGTTGCTATGAGGTGTATCACGACAAAAACTAAAAACAAAAAAAAGTCTAAAACCAAAGGGAGTCCCCATACAAGAAACCTCAAAAAACATGCATTATTTTCAACGTTTTTGTTCCTGCTCTATCTTCAAAACGGTAATATATACCAGCGTCAAACTTGGTCAGATTATAGTGAATATTATGTGGTTTAGCAACAAATACTAAAAACAAGAGAAACATAGACCTATGTAGTGGTACCTGCGTAAGAAAGACATGAAAAAAATCATATTTCGCGCACTGTGCGTTGATGTCTTTTGATAAACTCACGTAAATTAAATCAGTTTTTATGGGGTATCAGGTCGTTGAGAGGTACGGAACCCTTAATGCGCGAATCCGACTCGCACTTGGCTGGTTTTTTCTTGAATTAACGCTTCAACAAACAATCTTTGTGCAGCTGACTGTACAAATAGTTTTGATGAACAAAATTAAATATTCCGAAAAAATTTGTAAACTTTTGCACAAATCTGGTACACATGTCTGGGACTAGCATTGTAATAAGCCCAACACTATAATAAAATAATTAATTTTCAATTGCTTGATTGCGAAGATTTCTGTAGAAAAAAATCAGATAGACTTAAATACCATATTAATTATACCAGAACATATCGCTAGCAAAAAAAAGGAGACACTCGACTTTTTTCCCTGCCTCACGAGATTACCCAAAAGAAATTCATGTTGTAGTAATTCGGCGGAATTTATCTGCAGGCTCCCGCATCGGGTTAGACGAGGCAAAAACATCTGATTAATGATGCCCCGAGTCAACTGATGAACACGTTGCGTATTCAAACATTGAACAAGGACTTAATGTTGGCTGGATGTGACGAAATATCTCTGTTGATGAACTTATTTCACTCATTATGGGGAATGTAGTACCCAAGTGGCGCTCCCATCAGTAAATAAATTATTACTCGCTGAATACATCGTTTATCGAAAATTCGTTTTTAACAATTGAAGTAACTGTAGTTTAATCAGAAACACTCTGTAAAATATAGTTCGCTGTAGTTTTAGATAGAAAAAATGCCAAAATCGACCGTTTTTCGCATCTAAAGTAAATTAATATTTTTGGGACATTTTAACATCATCTAATTCCAAACCAAGCAGAGCTTGTACTATGTAATAAATAATGGATATAATATTTAGATACTTTTTTTTTGTAAATACATACTTATAATACATAAGAAACACCCAGACCAACACAAACACTCATGTTCTACACACAAATATTTGTGTCCTGTGGGAATCGAACCCACGAACTCGTAATGTCGTAATGTAATGTCGAATTGCTTGTATACCTACCTATCAACTCAGCCTATCGCAGTCCACTGCTGGACATAGGCCTCTCCCAAGTTGCGCCACAACGCTCCGTCCTCTGCCTTCCGCATCCAGTCCCCCCCAGCCACGTTCTTTAGGTCGTCGGTCCACCTGGCAGGGGGGCGCCCTACGCTGCGTTTGCCGATACACGGTCTCCACTCAAGGACTCGTCTGCTCCAACGGCCATCGGTCCTTTGACAGACATGCCCAGCCCACTGCCACTTCAGCTTACTGATCCTACAAGCTATGTCGGTCACTCCGGTTCTTTTCCGGATAATCTCGTTACGGATTTTATCCTACCTACCTATTTGAAATAAAAAGAAAACCTCGAACATAAACTTGATGACACGACTAATGGATATTCTATTAGCTTGCGGGGTAATGCATCAGCTTCTGGACACTCAAAACTGCAATAAATCCCACGAATGAGTCTTTTAGTCATGGATGAAAGAAAGAGTGATTAAAACGTCATTTCTTATTCGTTTTGGCATTAATTATTTGCGTAGGTACCGAGATTCCGTTAGCTTGTGGTGTCCTGACAATTAATTGATGTTCAAGTATTTTCAAAGCCAGAAATATAGTAAAGGTTAACTCGGGATCGGATCTCAGTAACAGCTAACAGCTAAACTAAAATGAATAAGAAAATAAAATTGTGTGTTACCAAGCCAAGCATGCCAAGTTGTCGACATAGCCCACAAGATAAGCAAGCTGAAGTGGCAATGGGCCGGCCATATTAGCTGAAAAGTCGAT
The DNA here is from genome assembly GCA_949699075.1 of Asteroscopus sphinx. Taxonomy (NCBI): domain Eukaryota; kingdom Metazoa; phylum Arthropoda; class Insecta; order Lepidoptera; family Noctuidae; genus Asteroscopus; species Asteroscopus sphinx. The sequence goes on from OX453009.1 coordinate 6,261,312, forward strand.
GATCGTTGGTGTAGACGTGTTCTTGAGTGGAGACCACGAATCAGAAAACGTAGCGTAGGACGCACTCAGACTAGGTGGAGTGACGATCTACGCAAGGTGGCTGGTAGAAACTGAATAAGAGTGGCCGAGGATTGAAGTCAGTGGCGCGCTATTGAAGAGGCCTATATCCAGCAGTGGACTGTGATAAGCTGATAATTATATGCAACCGATCAAGTTTCTAACACACACTCTAAATATCAATATTGTAAGTTTAACTAAGTTTTAAGAGATATTCAATGCTATTATGAATGTATCCTTATAGGAACATCGGTACACTAGCAGAAATATACCGATGTACATTTTGTTGGGTAGCAAACTTAACTGCCAGTCATCGCCATCAATAGCTTCGTCACTTCCGAAGTTCATTATAAACTCTTCCTTGGCAAAGTCATGCTGAGATACTGGAGAAAACAATATTGATTAAATACAAATTAATGATACATTTGCCGTTGCGTAGTAGACTGAGACTTTCGGTATATTTAGCTTAGATCTTCAAAGTCAACCAACAAGCTGCCAAACATATACAGTTCATCCTTAAAATTAATGATACATTTGCCGTTGCGTAGTAGACTGATACTTTCGGTATATTTAGCTTAGATCTTCAAAGTCAACCAACAAGCTGCCAAACATATACAGTTCATCCTTAAAATTTTGATGCTTGCTGAATATATTGAGCCATTGCAACATAACAAGGAAATTATTGCAGTGTGTCCATACTTAAATGAGACTGAAAAAAGAGTGAAGAAGACTGAAACATAAGACGCCACCACCCAAGAGGTCTACCTTCGATCGAAGTTTGAACTTTCGTTCCGACTGATACCTACACAATAAAGATCAGCCGATAAAAAGGCATAATAAAGATAGACTACGGAGGACCGGCGATCAGAGAAACAAATTTCACAACACGATCATCACATGCGATAAGGGAGCGATGGTTGACCAGAGTAACAAATTATGCGATGATACAATTAATCAAATGTATTTAAATGTGGATAGACCCCCTGGTGAGTTACTATTGGCCGATTTTATTACATGCGTTATTCTTAGTATATTTCATGTAACAATGCGTACGATCTTACACATAGCTGCGTTAGTGACGCAGACTAGTACAGTCACACAACGATATTCGGTACCTATTCTATTGAATACTACACAAGTTGGCTTTGGAAACATCGGAAGATGAAAGCGCAGTTGTGTGACAAAGACACATAACGTGTTATCGCAATAACGCATGCGATAATATCGACCGATTTACCGAACCAGGGGGTCTACTCGCGTTTGACGATGTTCGATTATTCGTACCATTCATTGCACAACTTGCTACTCCGCTCAACCATCGTTCCCATATCGCATGCGATGATCGTGTTTTGACGTTTGTTTTTCTGATCTACGATCAATCACATACGACTATGAACCGTAGTCTATCTTTATTGTGCCTTTTTAACTCCTTATCTTGATTGTACAGGTAAGAGTCGGAACGAAATTTCGTACTTCGTTTATCGTTCGTCAAACGTGAGTAGACACCCTGTGTGGTGAAGCCATAGAAATTTATAGATAGAATGGTTTTAATCACAATTTTACTTGCGATTCATGCGTGGCGACTTTCGAAAAAACTACGCCACCAATATTGACGTCATTAATTTTTAAAAATTAACTTTAATCAAATAAATTTATAATTTGATTAAAGCTAAATGCTGTTGTTAAGTACAAATGTACTTTATAGCTTTTGTTTCTTCAGTTAGAAACCGCCGACTTTTCCATTCTATCTATTTCTGTGGATGAAGCCTTTAATGACAGAAAACAACTGTCTGTCTGGTCTCTTTGATAAAGAACGTAGAATATAACAAAAGCATACCTGTATTATGTCGAACATTATTTCACAAGAACAAGTTTGAAGTAGGAGGGTAGATTAAAGTAATCGATGTACAAACTTTGACAAACTTTCTGTCTTTGATCATTTTCAGTGCATCTGATAAACTTATCGGAGTCATAGTGTACAGGCAACTTGCTCTGTAGTATTTGCGTCTCAATTTTATTTATGAAATGTCGGCTGTAGCATTGAATCATTTCAAAAAATAACAATGCTACGTTGTAATCAAACAGGTAATGGATAAGATAAGAAATGAGTATGTGAAAGGGAGTTTTAATAGAAGGGCCAGTGACGGAAAAGTTGAGATGAAGTAGATTGTCGTGGTATGAACATGTGATGCGGAGGAATGTGGAGTATGTTACGAGAAAAGTTTTGAGTATGATGTGGATGGCTATAAAAAAAGGGGAAGACCAAAGAAAAGATGGATGGATTGTGTGAAAGTGGGATAAAATGAAAGTGAACACTGTATTGGCGGTTGATAGAGATGTATGGAAGAAAAACGCATGCTGCGTCGCGTCGTCCCTAAATACATTAGGCTAAGGGCAGGAGGATGATAAAAAAATATTCAACTATCATAGAAAACTTTAGTTACTTTTGTAATGAATCATGAAATTAAAATTTTGTCGACATTAAAATTGACATCATGTCGGGTTGATACCCTGGCATCTCTTTTTTAAATGTCGTAAACGATTTTGGGGTCTAAATAGATGCGTGAATGGATCTTAATGAGCAAATTTAACCTGCGAGTACTAAGCCAGAAAGCAACGAAGGTCGTAGCTTAAGGTTGCGGTTGCGGTTATCACCTTCCTCCTTCACAATTTAAAAAAATCGGCAGAATTATGAGATATGTAAAAAAGCCTAGAGTTAATAGCATACTTACAAAGAATAAAGCAATCAATTACTTGCAAAGCAAGCAAGCAAACCAAAAATCTTCAAAGCTATTTCAAGTTCAAACACGCTCGACCAGAAAAATAACCAACGCAATAAACGCAATATTTTTTTCTACATCCACGCAATATCCCATGAGAGCGAACTGGCAAATCTCGCTGAATTCAACTCGCGAAATAAATTAGACAAGCTATTTGTATTTCTAGCGGATTAAATTGTCTTCATTTATTAGGCGGCCCCAGAGGCAGTGGGTGTCGTTAATTTGTTATACTTTAATGTAAACTATTTTATGTTTTATTTTCTAGTTTATTGGTGAAATGTAGTAGTGATTAATCATTGTTTAAGCTTTGAAGTACAGATGTTTTACGTGAAAATGAGTTTCATAGATTAAAATATTGATATTTTTTTAGAGTTGTGTATGGCTGTGCTTAAAATATTTTTTATTTTTTATTATTATTTATTCAAATGAAAAATCTACATAATATAATTCTTAAACAGACTGAAAAACAATGCACAGCTTAAACCAGTGGGTCCAGAAAAGGTCCAGAAGCATGAAATTTCTTTCTTACATTACGTAGGTGAGCACTAAGAAATATTTTTTGAAAATACATCCCCTAAGTCAGGGGTTCCCAAAGTGTGCGCCGCGGTGCCCTGGTGCACCGTAGAGAGTAAAAAGGGGCGTCGTGAGGCGCTCCTGTTTACCGCTCCGGAAACTAAACTAAGGTATTCGTGGTTACAAAATGAACTATTCAACTAGCTAGGGCGCCGATACAAAATACTAAACCTGTAAGTGCGCCGCGAACTGAAAAAGTTTGGGAAACCCTGCCCTAAGGGTTTACTGCTGTGAGGCTGAAAGACCAAGTCCTATAATGTAAGTACATAATACCGAGTCTACACAAGTGAAACCACGGCCAATAATTAGTCTATAGTAAATATTTGTAATATTTATAAAGTTGTAATAAAGCAATTAACAATTTTTGCAACTGCTTGCCGAATAAAACGAGCATCATATTTGTATACGTTAACAAAATGAGCTTAAGATGGTATACAATTCACTTTAGCTATCTATTTCCTTTTTTTCAGAAAATCCTTTTTATCAAACATTACTTTGTAACTAAGATTTTTCTGTTCGAAATATCTTTTTCATGTCCCCGATTAAATCCTACGTAGATTGAAAGAAAGCCAAGTCAAGGTCGATTACGAAGAGATCAATATTATTTCAATGAAAATATGACCAACTTGTAAGTCGGCCGACTTACACGTTCTATTTTTGTACACTTTCCGACAAATTCACAAAATTTATTAAGTATTTTTGTCTATTCATTAAAAAATAGAAGCTATTTTTTGATGAAAGTTACGTAATGATTGTGGTGTGTTAACAAGCATAACACTGCTATTTACCAAGACTATGTAATAACCTTTATGCCTGGCATTTTACCAATCTACCAAAACTACAATGTCTTTTACTGACAGTCTTACTAACGTGCGTTCTTCTGATATGTATAAAAACATAATAACGGATAACTATGGTATTGGTAAGATCCCGGAAACGGGTGTAATATATTTTCATACAAAATGGTTCCTTAATAAAACTGTTTTCCTAGAATATTTTTTGGCCATTGGGATTTATTTAACGTAACTCAGGAACTTTGTACACATATATTTATATATATTTTGGTACCTATCTAAAAAATGGGCCAGAAATATTTTCCGAAGAAAATATATCGAATCTTTCTACAAGTAATAGTAAGCTCACAAAAATCGTTTGGTGGATAAATCAGGGTTGTTATTAATGTTAGGTGGCCAGGAAGACTTTCTTTGATATTTTATGCTTAACCAACAATTATTTTCTAAAAGGGATATTTCTATAAAATAATTAGGTATTGTTTTAGCATAAAATATCACATAGTCTTTTTCAGCCTTTCATTTGTACTGTTTTTTTTTATAATGTTTGAAAAAAGTTGATACAATTATACGTTATTAATTCATTAAAATATTTATGCATACACATACAGAAAAAAATTTTTTTTTTTTTTGGAACATAATGGACATACTGCTTATCTCTAAAAAAATCTTTTTCAGCAGACTAGCTGTGTTTTGTCTGTAGCGGAAACAAAATTCGGCATTAAAATTACTTTAACTTGACATACAGTGGATGTTTAGAGTTGATTGTCACTAACACAAAGAGATTTGGGAGTTAGCAAAGCTTGAAGCTACATACTTCATACCATAAAAAAACAGACCTACATGTATATTACATAACATGTATAAAGTATGTATTGTAGTAGTTCTATAATGATAGTTCTATATACAGAATATTTTAATTCATAACTTGTAATTATTATTATACAATATGTAACAAAAACCCCGTTGTTCCCACAGGAACACAAGCTACGTAGCTCACAAGCTACGTTATCAGAATCGATATTCATACGTAAGGACACAAGTCATTTGGAAAAACCCTTCAATAAAAATAATCGAATTAAACATGAAATCATTACACATCATCACATTATTAAAAGTGATTATATCACTTTCAATTTACAATTAATAATAATTTAATATTTAATTTGATTATTTTTATTGAAGAGTTTTTTCAAATGAGTTGTGTCACAAAATCACAGGAACAACAGGGTATTTTTTACATATTGTATAAAAAACCTCGAAAAAAAACATGTGTGTTTAATTTATCTAACATAATATAATCATATTATTACTGTCCCACTGCTGGGCAGGGGCCTCTTCTCAGAATGAGAAGGTTAAATCCTTAGTCCACCACGCTGGCCTACTACGGGTTGGTAGACTATCAAGAACTGTATGGAGCACTCTCAGGTGAGTAGGTTTTTTTACAATGTTTTCCTTCACCGTTACGGTGTTAAATTTATATGCATGCATGTAAAACCATATAAAAGCTCAAAACGGAAGAGGACACACTAATTGGTTTAATTCAAAGCCCATGAAACGTTGCCAACCCTACCGAATAAGTACGTGAGGGGAATTCAGTATATTTTTTGTTCATTCCGTAACAAAAACCTTGGCAATCCAAGAGAAATGTACTGAATATCCTTTTTGAATAAAACTGTACTTTTTAAGTTTTCCTTTATGTTATTTTCTTTGAATCGAGTTTCTTTCTCTTTTAGGTACATATCTTTATTTATAAAGATTATTTTATTTTATTGTGTGGATTGTTATCTTTTTAAGGAAAAGAGTTTGTTCTACTAAGGTTTCTATGAATGTGATTGTCATATATGATTATAATTGTTGATCTATAAATAATAATTTCTTAGGTTTTCGCAATCACTACACATTATAATAAAAAAAGTTTAACCGTTTTATTACATCACGTATTATTTAAATTGGTATTCCTGACGTTTCAAAAGCTTTGCAGCGTTCGTGGTAGCAGGAAGACTAAGATGACAAGGGTCTTTACAGATATTTCAGAAAATTATTTTAATCTACCGTGCAATTTTTATTAATTAAAATCGTTTCGATGCACGTAGTAGTCACTCACAGTATCATTATGTTTTATAGTGTGGTATGCTGTTTGGGACTTGATTGTTTTTAGAACTGGATTTCCAACAGGTTTAACCATTTTTGATTAATAAAAATTGTACAGTAGATTTAAAATAATTTTCTGAAATATCTGTAAAGACGCTTGTCATGCTAGTCTTCCTGTGACCACGACCTCTGCAAAGCTTTCAAAACGTCAAGAATTCTAATTAAAAAAATATACGCGATTTAATCCAGTTAAACTTGTTTTATTATAATGTTGATCTATAATTTGTTTGTAAAGGAATGAGTAAGTAAAGAAACACAAGGAATATAAAATGTTATAACTTTGCAAAAACTTACATTATTCTTTATTAAAAAAGAAAAACAATTATAAGAGATGTCATGTACAAAGCGAACCTTACTTCAAATTAAGTTTCGAATGTTAAAGATAATCTTTATAAGTTTTTATAAGAAATTAGTAAATAACCAATTTACATAGTTATTTCGAGCCCCGATTAATTAAAAAAATAACGGAAAAGCGGTTAATTATATAACATAAAAAGTACCCCCGGTCCCATCAAATGTTTTCCCCAATACAATCATAAAATAATCACTAAACGAATTTCTTCATCCCCAAGCGTGCGAAAAGTATCGGGAGAGGAAATAATCAACGAAAAAACCCATTCGTCATTGGGAATAAAGATTTAATACAATGCCGCGAGCGTGAGTTGCGTGATCAACCTGTTTCGTACTCACGCGTCTATGTATACTTACAATATAATAACCCCATTTGATTGATGAATACGAGTAAGCACGAAGTTTTACGAGGAACGACGAAGCTTACTGTGTTGTTACATAGGCTTCTATTGTACGTGCGAATTATGTGCGGTGGGTTTTACGACTGCCTTTGAATTGGTATTATTTATAGTGGTTGGAATATATTGTGATGTTTGAGGCAGAGACGCCATGTTAGCTGATGTGACGTTGGTGACAACAGAACAAATGATATGCGAATGTATTAAAGTAAGGTCGCGGTATGAATGCCGTTGTGAATAACGGTGTAGTTTGCGTTGACATACAAAATGGCGGTAGGTAAAAGTTTCATAAATTTTGCTACCGTACTTATGAATATCAAGTTTTAGTGGGTCTACAATTTTGGCTTACATTGTAACTCGGATCAGTAAAAAAATGTGTAAATTACTGTTAGTATAAGTATTTAGTAACTTATTATTATCTGTAGTCCGGAGCAACACTAGGCATATAATGCTTATGGGCACCTCACTAATTATTGTCATTGCCGGTTCCGGTCTGCTCTCTCTCTCTCTGGTTCGGCTCCGTCTTAGGTAGAATATGTTGTCAAGCTTAATATTAAATATAAAGTGTATCGTTTACAATAAACAGTGTCTATATAAAATAAAAGCATTTTTCATTGAACTTAACAATATAACAATTACTTGCTTATGTACTGAAACCTGTACAAAATATTTATAAAATAAAGCAAATAACGTTTTCAGTCATATTTATCGATCTATGACCTCAAAGATGATAATGAGCAATGTTGGTGGTACTTTCTTGAATCCATGAAACATAAGAAAAAAATACTTGTGAATTATGTTAATAACCATAGCCAATGAACGTTCAAAAACATATTGGAATAACATGCATGGGGTGCATTAAAAGAGCCTCCACGAGTGACGATATTTAATTGATCGTCCGGCGCACCCTGGGCAGTCAGTCGCGCTACCAACCAGCTGACTGGCTAATCTTTTTCTCACGCCATGAGTAATTAATATAGCTCATCTCGACATGACAGAAGATTTTTGAAATTTCATATTATCTAGCGGAAGGTGGGGTTCTATTGAATTAAGTAGATATAAGCATAATAGTTAGATATGGTTCAATAGGTACCTATAAGTATAATAGTTATCCTACTAATATTATAAATGTGAAAGTTTGTGGTTTTTTTTTGATAGTTGGATGTTTGTTACTCAATAACGCTGAAACGCCTGAATGGATTTGGATAAAATTTGCCACATAGACCATAACGCAAATTAACATAAAGGCTAATTTTTATATCGGGAAAATAAATAGTCCCCGAGGGATGCGCGACAAGTCTTTTTGTGAGAAGCCGAATTATTCGCGGGCAAAGCCGACAGATGCGGAAGGCAGAGGACCCCGTGTTTTGTTGCGCCACTTAGGGGAGTCCTATGTCCAGCAGTGGACTCTGATAGGCTGCGTTGATAAAGTCTTGGGCAAAGACTAGTGAATAATAAAAAAATACTTTCAAAATATAATAAAATTACGCCAAATATCGTCACTATATAATTACGGAAGACAAATCTGGGAATCAAAACGTTGTCTGTGAAGTTCAATAACCGGAAAAAGGAATTAATTAACACTGATAATATAATACTATAGGAATTAATAACATTTCCTAATGTACTAAAGTATACTACGAATTGAAACGTGGTCGCTCACAATGGGCCTGATAAGAAGGCTCAAAGTCACTCAAAGGGCAATGGAGAGGGCTATGCTCGGAGTGTCCCTGCGTGATCGAATCAGAAATGAGGAGATTCGCAGGAGAACGAAAGTAACCGACATAGCCCGAAGAATTGCCAAACTTAAGTGGCAGTGGGCGGGGCACATTGCTCGCAGAACGGATGGCCGATGGGGCAGTAAAGTTCTGGAGTGGCGACCGCGTACTGGAAGGCGCAGCGTGGGTAGGCCCCCCACAAGGTGGACCGACGACCTGGTGAAGGTCGCGGGAATCCGCTGGATGCGGAAGGCACAGGACCGGTCGTTGTGGCGATGTTTGGGGGAGGCCTATGTCCAGCAGTGGACGTCTTTCGGCTGAAATGATGATGATGATGATACTACGAATTTGAAAACTGTGACGTTTGAATACAAATATTGATTCTACACAAAAAGCTCAAAAAAAAAACGTTATTCCAAACAAAAAACGTCAAAAAGAAGAAAGCGCGTATTTTGTTTTCTTATTTGTATATTTTAGTAATATTAATGCTTTTCGTACGAGTAGAAGTCAATAAACTCTATTAAACCTACATCTATTTATACTTATAAAGATAGATACCCCTCGGTCCTGACTGACCGATTCATCAACGTAGAGCCGAAACTACTCAAGTTAGAAACATGCAGTAGATTTATTTTATAACGTAAGCACACATTAAAAAAGGATTTTGTCAATTTTAACCCTAATTGGGTGTGTGTAATAGGGTTTTAGAGTTTGTATGTAAAATCTTTTGTCCTGGATTGATTCACTCAAAACTTGGAAAAAATAATCTTAATGTAAACAATGAAGCACCTGTCTTTTTTTTCTTCCAAAATAACCCCTAAAAATAGGGTGCAAAAGGGTTCTAAATTTTGAACGGGAGAATATTATTGCGTGGTTTGGTTGAGTCAAAACTAACAAAGGTAAAGGCAATTAATGAATTACGTGTTTTTTTAATTTTTCGAAAATTAAACCCAACGGGGATAAAAAGGGTATTAATGTTTCTATGAAAAATCTTTCTGGAGTCACACTTGACACAAAAGCTCTTCAAAGTCAATATTAATAAAGAAATACGTATTTTTTTTCCAAAAACTATGACGGATAACATTATACGGGGCATGTTACAACTTTTAACACGGGCAAAGCCGCAAGAGCACTGCTAGTACATACCTAATAATTTTGTTTCACATTTCAATATTTGGTTAACAAGGAGGAAATTGTAAATTAATGTCGGAATTCAGAAAATCAGATTATGTATTCCAAGATAGACATTCAGTCGAACGGAGGGTTTCTGCATTGATTTATATGCGGTAACTACTAGAACACAAATTCTAAATCGCTTAGCGAGCGAGCTAGCTATGTTTGGAATTTATTTGAAGTATAATATCCGTAACGAGATTATCACCGGAGAACCATAGTGACTGACATAGGTTATAGGATCAGCAAGCTGAAGTGGCAGTGGGCTGGCTATGTCTGTTAAAGGACCGATGACCGTTGGAGCACACGAGTCCTTGCGTGATGACCACGAATCAGCAAACGCAGCGTAGGACGCCACCCAGCCAGGTGGGCCGACGACCTGAGGAAGGTAGCTGAAGGGACTGGATGTGGAAAGTGGAGGACGGAGTATTGTGGCGCAACTTGGCAGATGCCTATGTCCACCAGAAGACTGCAATAGGCTGAGTTGATTCAACCACTAGAAATTACTTATTACCTACTATTAGGTTTAGGTGGAGTTTAAGAAATGGTAGTGTCACACATAATAATATCCTCGTGGCTGAATTTTGGTTACGGCAGATAAACTCAACGGAGACTAGCCATCTGCCCGGGACATATTATAGTACACAAGTGTGTGCACAAACACAGGTACACTCTCTATTTCTTCACTCTCATAATTCAATGGGATGACAATCCAACACGACCGGAGAGAGATCAAGCGCAGGACCGACGGCTTTACGTGCTCTCCGAGGCACGGGGGTGTAGCACCGCCAACGTCCTGAAACCAAGCTGCTACTAATCATCGGAATCGGAATCAGACCCAGGAATCACTGTGCTCGATGTACAACGCATAAGATCAACACGTTCCAATAAAAAGCCCCGAAGCACAGAGCTCCCTGAAAACTCGAGCTATCTACATTTATTTTATTGTTGCTACAAAGATTAGTATTCCACGCTCATCATTCACACGGCCGGAATAAAATATAGGCGTACCTAATACTTTTTCTCCTTAATACAATGTCAGCTTGTCATATATGAGGGACACAGTCTACGTGATTTTGCGACGGCTGGTAATAAGCTGATAAGACCACCGATGTGGAATATTTGGGATGCGTAAGGAGACTTAATTTTTTTCATTGTTTGGTCGATTTTTTTGCATAAATGTTGGAAAAAAGGTACCTATTTGTTATGCACACTCGTTTGATAGTGATATAAAAGTCGCAATAGTGCCTAATCACAATGAAGAGAGAGTTTGTAGGAATATGCCTACTCTAGGAGCAGTTAATAAGTAGATATAGCTAAGACATTCATACATACATAAAATCACACCTGATATTGAAAGGGTACCTAGGGAGAGGTGTGTCATCATCATTATTTCAGCCAAAAGACGTCCACTGCTGGATATAGGCCTCCCCATGGGGGGGGATATGCCATAATCGCTTGTTGGGCTGGTTGGCAATCGCAGTTGGTTGAAAACTCTGGGAACGCTGCTGCCCATCTTCTGGTGAATCCTTAGTCACCTTTTATTACACCTACGAGAAGAGATGGGTAGAGATGTAATAGTTTCCCATATTTTGCCACTTTCAAGCTCCATGTAATAGGGGTGAGCCTATAGCCACTAACCGGACAAAAATCCAGACTCCACGCTATTACTGAGAATTTCCTACTGAAAAATCTATTGTCACTTCACCCAACCCGGGAATCGAACTCAAGACCCCATGCTCATCAGTCGCATTTGCTACTATTAGATCAACCAACGTGCAAGCTGCAACGTTCTGTTGATCTTCGCTGCATTTTACTTCCGAAGACTGCAGTTGATTGTCGACCATGGGTGTTAAAACCATCTCACCCTTAATACAATGTCAGCTTGAGATATTGCGACGGTTTGTAATTAGGTGATAACACCACCGACGATGTGGAATATTTGGTATGTGTAAGGAGACTTGTCCATTGTTTGGCAGATTTTTGTTGCATACAAAAATACACGGCAGGAGAAGAAATGGTTTTTTTGCATAAAGGCAGAGTTTGAGATTGAGATGAGAGATAAAAACTTCTCTGGCCATATAAGAATGATTTTAAACTTTACAGAAATATGACGATAGAAAAGTAAGGAAACAAAGAATTTGCAGCAATAAAATATGGAATTCATTAATTTCATAGTGAAGACAAAAACATCATCAAGTACGTCCCTTGTGCACGCTATTGGAAACTTACCCTTGCCTCGAATAACCAACATACTTGCACATATAGACACACATATATCTAATAGTGTGTTGTTTGAAGATTAACCCGACATCGGCAAAGTCGGATCATCAATCAAGACTTACCCTCAACAAAGAGAACGGGCCGCCTGTGATTAGCGCTCCTAAATTATCTACCATCGTACTCCACATACTGGTGAAGAAAAGGCTTTCATACTAATTGTTGAAACTCATTGTTTTTGTCAAGTAAATTTATTGGGTGACACGTTAATTGTGGCTGTCACGATAATTGATAAGTTTGAAATTAATGTAATTGCAGGTCGACTGGAATTATAAAGTTTGAAGCTTTCAATAAGGCTGTAAAGAAATCAATGTAATTGCAGGTAGACTTGAATTATAAAGTTTGAAGCTTTCGATTGGAAGGACTAGGAAATTGGTATTTGGTATAGAACAATCCTACCAAAACCCTGGAAATCACCTTGGTTGGACGAAAATTCCCTTTGTGGACGAAATGTTGTACTTATAATGCGATTACGTTCAGGACACATACCATTAGATAAGTTTTGCTTTTCTAATGCGTAAATTCAAACTAACCTAGTTGCAATGTTTGCGGTAAGATTGAAGATGTCTATCATATTTTGATGGAATATGCCCGGAATGAGGCACATAGAAGACAATTATTTGGCCTTGTGAGCCATGATATAGGGGCTTGCAATATAATTTTTTCGAATTCACCCACAACATTATTTATCTGATTAATATGGTTGAACTAGGATTGTCAAGTTTGTGCTTATAAAAGACAATTTATAATATTATGATTTACTTTTTAATTGTTAATTTGATAATTTAATTGATTGTGACATTACGGAGTGACTGACTGATTCCTCAATTATAGATTGTAGGTAGATTGGAACTATAAAGTAAAAAGATTTCGAATAGAAAAATACAAAAAAAAAAAAAAATTGTACGCCTATCAAGGCAATGGCAGGCATGGTGATACTGGATTATTTAAAAATTAACACCATGTCTTGTACATCATACCTATGTTTGACAAATAAATAATTTTGAGTTTTGAATAGCCAAAACAAAAACACTTGCCAAAATAGTAGCTAGCTTTGGTGATAGCAAATAATACAATAACAAGATTTATGGACATTCGTTCTGAGAACACTAGTTAACTAGGAATTTCACGAATCTAATCAGTGGGAAAGCTTAGCTTAGCTTTAGTTTCAGCGCTCCTTAATTATCTACCATCAGTATATTCTACCCATTGTTGTGGTAAAGGCTTTCATTCTAATTGTTATTCAACGCATTGTTTTTGTCATGGTAATTGCAATAAACGTCATGAGTGATTGCCGTACAATGGAAATATTATTAAAAACTTCACTTGAAAAAGTATTGGTAATCAAAAAACAGAAACAAAGAATACTTTAACTAAATTTAGTATATTACTTTGCAATGAAGGAACATTAGAATTATCAAGCCAAGTTGACAATAGATCAAATATTGTTCTAAATGTTCTATTGTCTTATGCTTATAAGATGCATTACCAGATCTTGGACAGAGTGTAGTGTGATCAGAAATTCTGCAAATCTAATCAGCGGGAAACAAGTGAGTTTCTATTTTGAAACTATATGAGTATTGAGTAGTCTACGCATGAAAGAAGATTGCATGTAGCAGAGATGAGAATTTTGAGATGGATGTGTGGAGTGAGTAGAATCGATAAAGTATGAAGTTAATATATCAGAGGGAGTTTCAAAATGGTGCCAGTAATAGAAAAGTTGAAAGGAAATCGTTTGGGTTGGTATGGCCATGTGATGAGGAGGGATGAAACGCATGTGACTAAGAGAGTGATGAATATAAATGTTCATGGATGGAGAAGGAGAGGGAGATTAAAGAAAAGATGGATGGTTTGCTTGAAGAATGATATGGATGAAAATGGAGTAAATAATGAGATGATAACTGTTAGACAAAACTTGAAGAAGAAGACGTATTACGCCGAACCTAAGTAATTTGGGAACGAGACGGGTAGATGATGGTGAGTAGCTTATATCTTTGTATGAACAAAGATTTATGTGACAGTCTCTCGAACAGAAGAAATAAAAAATCTCACAATAAAACACAAAATAAAATAAAAGGAAAACTGAAAAATATAAACAGCAAAATAAATCATTTCCTCATGCTCGTTTTCCTAGTCAACCACCACTTAATAATATCCTTTACAATACCGAACTTGTACACAATTGTACCGACCCACTTTTGCCAACGGCTGAGCATATTAAATTATCGTAATGATGAATTTACAAAAGGCGAATACCTCTACGGTATTACCCGAGTTGAAACAGCTCCAGCTGTATTTTATAACATTATTAAACTGACATTTATAGATCTTTTCTTTTGATATGTACGTTATAAATTACAGCCAACAGAGATATGCAAAACGAAGTGGAACGGAATACTCACAAAAGATATTGTGGTGGTTTAGAATTTCAGTATCATTAGGGTGCCGTACCTAAAGGGTGCCAAACGGGATTCTATTACTCTCACTCCGCTGTCCGTCCATCCATCCGTCCGTCCGTCCGTCAGTGTGTCACAGGGCTGTATTTTTTTAACGGTAATAGATAGCTGATGAAATTTTCTCAGAATATGTTGTTGCAATGACTGCTATCACGCATCATTGTTAGGCGGCAGAAATAAGTGCAGTGGTAGTATTTCCCCGGAAGATCTCTTTCACGAGGAGCTTTACTGCTAAAATTATAGTCCGTTTCCAATATTACCCATTTTAATGCTTTTTACGACTTCTTTTTCATGGATGGAGAGGGAGAGGGAGACCAAAGAAATAATGGATGGATTGCGTAAAGAACGATATGAATGAAAAGGGAGTAAATGATGGGATGACGGCTGATAGACAAAACTGGAAGAAGGAGACGTATAACCCCAAGTAATTTAGGACCAGGGCAGGAAGATTATGAATCACTCTTAGTAAAAAACAGTATCGGTGCTATCATCATCATCATCAGCCTATATTAGTCCACTGCTGGACTGCCTCTCCAATGGCACGCCACTGACATCGATCCTCGGCTACTTGCATCCAGTCGCTACCAGCCACCTTGCCAATATCATCACTCCACCGAGCCTGAGGGCGTCCTACTCTACGTTTACCGAGTCTCCACTCAAAAACCCGTCTACCCCAACGGCCATCGGTTCTTCGGCTAATGTGGCCGGTGCTACCATGAGTGATTAATCATTATGATATCATCAGAATTATGGTTGAACAAATTGTCAGCCTGTTCTTTGAAAAGTCTCATGATTCGATAAAAGACTAAAGATTACGTCTATTGAAGAAAGCACCCGATGTCGTGTACAAATCTGATTGTATACAAATCCACTGATGCGTGAAGTTTAACATTAAATTTATTCAGAAACAATCAGGCGTACAGTTAACCTCGTATAAATGGTAACCAAACCGATTGTAAACGGAACTGGCTTAGTATGTAAGTTTCACACAAGACAGACTCCACCTAATGGGTATTAGCGATGGGTCATCATTAACGGTTTTTGTGTCAATGTAATGTAACAATTTTTTTTCCACCAAATAACAGATTTAAAAATTTAATCTGTTAATTTAAACAGGTTTCAAAACAGTTGAATTTATAATTGTTTTCAATACTAACGTTTCTGTGTTTAAAATACAATTTCATTTTAAAAATTAATATTAATAAACGTTATTCATATTGAAATAAAATTCAGTTGGTTTTTGGAAACATCTCGGTAGTCAATGCATAAGTTTTTTGTAACCTGTTTGTTCGTCAAATGCATACATTTTTTCAACCTGTTTTTTGAGCAATGGAAAACAGTTAATTCGTTTCTTGTGAAAAAGCTGTTTAAAAAAGCCGTGCGTTGATTCAATGCCCACCATAATTGATATGCGGTTGACTGTACAAAGCTAGCCTTTCTACTGAAAAGCAATGCTAATCTTTTGTACTACGAACTAATTTTCTGGTCACGTAAACCATCGATCACGTAATTAAATTATTTTCTTTGCAGACATTTTACTTGTTGTTTGAGCAATACTGGGGGTTAATGTTGCACCATCTTTGACCGATCGCTGAGGTAGCGGTCATATACAAGTCCATTATATGATTTAAAAAAACTTGAAAATAAATGTCGATGAGTTTTTTTTTGGAAATACCTTAAACTCACCTCCATTGCAAACGAGATATTCCTGCTTATATATTATCTTCATTATGTATTGACAGCCTAGCTGTGATAGCCTAGCGGTTAAGCGCTTGCCTTCCGTGCAAGAGGGTGTGAGTTCGAACTCGGCCCGCACTACTGACTTTTTGAATTCATGTGTGGATCAAAATTTGATTATCACTTTCCAGCGATCATACAGCCTTATGTTGAATATAATGCGTACACTAAATTCTGCCACTAGCTGAGGCTGAGTCTGCCAGTACTGCAATCCGATTGGCCCTACCGAGGCGGCTATTGGCTAATCACTAACGCCGCAGTGTTTACGGCTCGTGTAAGTGGTCGAAACTGATTTGAAGATTTCAAGTGGCGAATAGTGACGACATTAGTGAAATTTCAGAGATGTGTTGCAGACATCGGTCACCTGTTATGCGGTGTCTATGGGGTATATGGTTGCTGTCACTTGCTTTAACGGTGAAGGAAAACATCGTGAGGAAACCTGCACACCTGATAGTGCTCCATATAGTTCTCGATGGTTTGTGTTGTCCGCAAACCCGCACTAGGCCAGTGTGGTAACCTTCTCATTCTGAGAAGAGGCCCAGCAGTGAGACGTCAATGGGATAACATTAGGCTATTTATGTAACCAGTAGTAACAGAGGCGTATTAATAGGGTTCGTTCCCACTAGTTCTAACTAGTTCTACTGTAGAACTAATAGGATATTTTTTCTCACTAGTCCTACGATATAATATGTTACAGAATATTAGAACTAGTAGGACTCTTTTTTCCTACTTCTTCTACACAGTTCCACGGTATAATTAAAGAGAGTTCTCGTTCTGTTTTTTTTTCACTAGTCCTACATAGAGCCACGGGTGTTGACCGGTTAAATACCCAGCAGTAAATGATGAAATGATGACTGCCCGTGATCATTTCGGCCTAAAGACGTCCACTGCTGGATAAAGGCCTCCCCCAAAGGGGAATATGCCATAATCACCACGCTTGGCAGGCGGGTTGGTGATCGCAGTTGGTTGTTTAAATAGTCAAAGAACGCTGCTGCCCATCTTCTGATGAATCACTTACGGCCAAAACTAATATCCAATCTATCCACGATTTGCCCTACTAGAGATTGAAATTTGACATATTTTGTATGGAGCTTATGTCAAATTCCTATCTCTAGTAGGGCAAATTATGGATAGATTGGATATTAATTTTGGCTGTTAGCCACTTTTTACGACGCCCATGAGAAGAGATAAGGGTGATGCTATTCTTTACGTCCGGTACCACACGGACGACAACTATGTATTATAGTAGGGCAGAAATGGGCTGATAATGATGATGTATTGATAAAGTGTTCTCATGTAAGATATCAACATTTATTTGGGAATCTTAATTACCTGCGTGCTGATCAGATTATCTATATTTATTGACCTTGCTGAAGTAATTACGGATACAACGTATATCAGAAATGCGTGGTCATATTTTAAGAGCTCATTCAGGGAATGCTATTGAATAACTTACCACGAGGTCAACGCTGAAATTGCGAAACAAAAAATGTGCTGGTCCATAAATTTTATCGAGCGACTTTAATGATTTTCTAAGAAACAGCTGATTTGTTTTTTGCAATTTCAGTGTTGGTCTCATAGTATAAGCTGTTCTCTGCTATGCCCTGAATGAGCTCTTGAAATATGACCACGCATTTCTAATACACGTTGTATAACGATTACTAATTTACACACATGACCAGCCTATTTATGTCTCTCTGCTGGGCTGATAAACGTAGTCCACCACACTAGCCTAGTGCGGGTTTATAGATTACACACACTATCATGAATTTTATGGAGCAACTTCAGGTATGCAGGTTTCCATTACCACTTAAGGTCCTGTCCCTGCACGAAACGTCTCGGGTGGACTGCGGGGCGCAGTGGGGAGCTGGAGCACTGAGGCGCGCCGGCCCGTGATAACAATTTAGTTATGTAAAACATTAAAATAATGTAATTTTATCAAAAAATAAATCTGAAATGGATTACTTGGCTTGCGATAAAATATATCGTGTAAGTTTCAAAATCATGTTCTATATAAATTTTCGTCATAAAATGAATTCAAAGTGATATTCTAATTCTGAATATTATTTCTGAGACTCAGCTTCTGACTTTCTGTCAGCCTTCGCACGTTCGAGCGACTTCTCTAAAATCTTAACCTTTCTTTACCAAAATAACTCAACGAGCACAAGTACCTATTTATCTCTTGACGATGGTACATTCTAAGGTACATATTAAGAACAGAAAGCAAGTTCTAACAAACGAAAAAATATCTTACTGACTTTGTTTACCGTACATTGTACGTTGTTCAATAATGATTAGTTGAATTTGAAGAATTATTTACGTTGGGTATCAATATTTTATATTACATAATCGAAAATATAAAAAAAAGCTTCAACAATTTAGCTAGACACAATATGTTACCTAGAACCGTTTCTTTATTGGATAGAGGTGAGGTCAATATTATTGCAGATATTTGCTTAAAACAATAGAATACCTATTTCTTCGGGAACACTGGTAAGGCAACGAATAGAGGTGTGAAAGAATTACAGGAATGTTTTGCCCAAAAGTGGAAAGTGCGCGTTAGTAAAAATCTATTTCCAAATTAGTACACTAAAAACGGAACATAGTTTGGTAAACAACACACAAAACACAATAAACCGCTGCCATAATAGGTACATATCCCTATTAGTGCATACTATATTAATGTGTAACCAGTGTATCAGTCTGAACAAAGTATTTGGTCCATTACCGGGGCACTAAAAGCCTATTAGTGATAGGCAGAAACATCGTTAACATAAAAGATTAATGTGTTTTTAAATAAATACCTGGAACCTAAGCCGCCTGAGCGCAAAATGTCAATTAATAGGTAAATTGGCAACAAAGACTTTCAAAGATGGAACTTAAGTTCGAAGTTAAGAAACTTGTCATCGGCTGCCCGAGATACCTACATAAATTCATTATAAGAAAATATTTATTATTTATGAAGGAAAAGGATGGTACTTTGTATGGGCAAAAAAACCCAGAGCATATAGAACGAATCATATGTCAATTGATGGGAACTTGCCACTACATAACATAACATAATCAGCCCATTACTGTCCCACTGCTGGGCACGGGCCTCTTCTCAGTATGAGAAGGTTAATTGCCACTAACTTTATACAAACAAAAATTGTAAAAAGGTTTTTTTTTTATCGAATGTAAATGTATTTGCAGCGTCAAGTTAGGGGCTAATACCTATTAATATACATAATTATGTTTGGTTTTTGCCGTTATGGGTCAAAAATGCCCATTCTGCTTTGCAGTTTGTATAATAGTGCATAACTGTCGAGGCCTGAAATGAATCAATTGACGGCCGAGCAATATTGGAAGTATGAGGCGAAGCCTCGTACTTACGAAGTAATTTTAAAACTAAACGAGGCCGTCAATTGCTATTTTGGCCGAGACTACACAGTACAGTATCTTTCTGTGATTTGCGAGGAAACAATACACAAATTAATTCAACAATATCTAATTTTCATTCGCGCCGATTCGTCCGCGTGCAGTTCTTGTTCTATTTTCAAAGAATTAAAATAAATATTTCCTTAACATTATTAACAACAAATATTAACATAATTAACATTAACTTAAAAACTGTCCAGCAATTTCTATTATTGTCGTGTTTGATATTACTGGCCTGTTATTGCGTTGCGTACGGAAAAGAGCCGATTGATGAATCCTTTATTTTAAATAAAGAACCAATTTCCGAGCAAGTGGGAGAAAATGACATTATTGGCCTCACTTCTAGTACCTGGACAGTAACAAAATTATAGCAAGGTTTAATCTGGAACTGGCCTTGTAAGACTGTAAAAAAATATATACAAACTAAGTATTTCAAGTTATCGGTTCGTTATCCACGTTGACTTATTCATAGAGACAGCGATATATGCTGACACATATTGAATGACTCCAAACCAAAAACGCTCCTATCCCGATATGATAAAGTTGAATTTACAACAGATGACGTATGTTATTTTCGTGGAACCTTCAGTCTAAATTCCCCTTGGAGCGTCAGTCAAAATGTTACCAAACATACAGTGTACGTCGTACGGGAGTTATACTAAAAATTCAGAGGCAAAACCCATGGCTTTGCATTTTAAGGGTCGCTTACCGCAACCATGGGTTCGGGGATGGAACAAAATCCCATGCCTTCGCTACCCACCGCCTCGTGAAATTATGCCAACACCTAAATATTGGATATATATTGTGTGGTATGTGAAGGAGGCGGTTGACGTTTTGATCCGCCTTGATGTATGGATCAAGTTGAATAATGTAAAAAAAGAAGATTATGCATGAGGCTATGTAGTTGTCGATAAAAATAGGTCAACCCCTCTTTCTTTCCATTAGAGTAAGTAAAGGGCATGTTGTATTATATTATAACTCAATTGCTATTCTTATCTGTAAATATAGATTTTTTTCTCTCAATTGAACCAACGACGTCTGTGGTCTAGTGGCTCGAGGGTCGGACTGCTGATCACGAGGTCGTGGGTTCGATTCCCACAGGACACAAATATTTGTGTGATGAACATAAGTGTTTGTGTTGGTCTGGGTGTTTCTTATGTATTATAAGTATGTATTTACAAAAAAAAATATATATATGTATTATATCCATTGTCTAGTACCCATAGTACAAGCTCTGCTTAGTTTGGGACTAGATGGTGCTGAGTAAAAATACATTGATAAAATTATTCCTAAAATGTACCTAATTAAGTTATTTTTTTATGTGCACCTACCGCATGTCGTCTTATTGTGGCAATAAATCATTTTGAATACTTTTTTTTTGTAAATACATACTTATAGTAGTTTATGTTTAAGCTACAGTACATTTTTAATTCTGTGCAAACAGATTTTCGATAAATGATCAACTCAGCGAGTCATTATTTTTTTACTGATGGGGGCGTCACTGAGCTGAGGGGAGCCCCTTAAGTATACTAATACCAATGCTAAGCGGTAGAAGTTAACATGAGTTAACTTATGTGGTAACCACATCGGTTGCAAGATTTGAACTTCACGTACATACACGGCTAGCTTGTAATAATAAAAAACTTCATTTTTATACCGTAACAAACTATTACTACAATTTGTTACACATTTTCCAAAGACTAAACGCAATCTTGTATCCCAGCAAATAATGACGAACCTAGTAGTTTAACCCTGAACAAACATTTACGAGTTTCTCCTAAAAAAAGGGCGACAATACACTACGCACACACGATTTTTCTTCCATTGTGATAAGAAAATTCTAACTAGAACTTAATTTAGCCTAACTGTTTCGCCTAACTGCCTATGAGCCTAAATAAGGACGTTTTCAAGACTATAATGCTTAGGCCTTGATAGGGTTGCTACATTTCTTTTAAACGTCGAAAAGGATTTTGTCTTATCAGTGTCGAATCTTTCTACGACCAATAAAAGGAATAGTGAAAAAGCAAAAGGTAGTTAAGTTTAATATTGCTAGGCCCGATGTCTAATCAGGGTCAAACAGGAAGGTACTTATTTATAAATTTTGTAATCATCATTGTCCAATGTTCAACGATATAGTGCTTGCAAAATTTACATTAATTGATGTAAGCAAAGACAAAATGTGAATGTCACTGAAAATATATATGTAATGATAAATGAAAATGTAATTTATTTACTTAAAATGTGACTTATAATAATTACTATTATCAATAAATAACTATGAACTATGAACTAATGTGACTTTTGTTTATCTAATTAACACTAAGCAGACGCTTATGTACCTAATGCCTAGTTTACACACTGAAAGCTACTTGTCTGAGAGTAGACAGTGACTCGCATTGAGTACTCACATTACAGTAGCTCGGTACGCCTGTGTTACTTACACGATGCAAGTAGCTGCCTCGTCTCATTGCAAGTTGTGTGCTGGCTAGTAATTTTTACGTTTTCTAGTCCTCTGTAGAGGTTCATGAAATATGTCATATTATTTAGAGGAGACCATCTATCTGCAGCCATTTTAAATTTCAATGAACAAAATATACATGCCAGCCAACAGATCCTCTCGCGACTCGTGAGCTACAGCTAAACGCGTCAAAATAATGCGAGTGATGTGCGAGCTGCTGCCATGTGAGCGGTTGGGGAAGACGAGCAGGAGAGGGAAAACAAAAAAAAAATTGTAGTAACTCGCAACTGTGAGTATCTCGTGTTATGCGTCCACACAGTGCGAGTTGCTGTTATTAAGCTACTCGTTAGACCGTCTCGCACGCTAGCTTGCACCGTATGAACGAGGCATTAACACGTAAATAGATTTCATGTAAGAGCTCTTTTTGCACAGAAAACTGTTGTAATGAGTAGCATTATATCCAATCGGCTGAAACACTTTTAAAACAAACAAGAGCATCGATATGCCAACCCTAATTGCGTGAATGTGTAGGTACCTCATAACTCAGTGGCCTTCGCATTTTATCGGCTCGTACGAGTTCATTCCTTCTAAAGGTTCCCCTTGTAAATGGAGATCCTTATATTTATGATATCCGAAACGCTAGTGTAAACACACTTTATGTTAGGGACAGATGTGAGATATATTTTTCGTTGATTCGTATTTGTTTAATACTTTGTTTTTAAGCTAGATTTATCGCTCATGTTACTTTGTCATGCTCAAAAAGGCTTACTGAAAAGAAAAGAAATACAGCTCTTTTGCGGCGATTGAGTGTTGTCTGAAAATAAGATCCGTAATGAGATTATCAGGAGAAGATTCAGACACACCGACATAGCTTCTAGGATCAGCAAGCTGGCAGTGGGTTGGTCATGTCTATCGAAGGACCAATGGCCACTGGAGCAGACTGCGAATCGGCAAAACGCAGCGTAGGGCACGTAGTAACTATTATCTATTGGTAGTGGTAGGGCGCCCCCCTGACATGTGGACTGACGACCTGAAGGTAGCTGGGGGGAACTGAATGTGAAAGGCAGAGGACCGAGTATTGTGGCGTAACTTAGAAGATGCCTATATCTAGGACTGCAATAGGCTGAGTTGATTGAAAGCTGACGAGCCGTATTAAAGAACTAAACATTTTAGTGACTGGTTTTTCTCTCAAACGAATGCAAATAATTGTTTTCATCATCATCATCATCATCATTTCTGCTGAAAGACGTAAAAAGGGGGGGATATGCCATAATCGCCACGCTTGGTAGGCGGGTTGGCGATCGCAGTTGGTTGGTTAAATACTCAGAGAACGATGCTGTCCATCCTCTGTTGAATACCTTAGTCGCCTTTCACGACACCCATGAGAAGATAAAGGGTGGTGGTGGGTGGTGGTGGTGGGTGGTGGTGGCTACTGGAGGGTGGTGGTGGGTGGTGGTGGTTGTTTTCATAGAAAGAGATAAATATTTCACAATTACAACCAGCACTAATTAAGTAGACAAGTAATCAGAACATTACGTAACTAGTTCTAAGACTTTCCCTTCAGAAAATACGTGAATAAAGTCACAATTGGGAAACTATTTTTCTGTACCATTACCAAAATATACGCATAAATCGTAAACAAAAACAAGTAACAATAACTCAGAAACGAAGTTTACTACCTCTGTTATTACAAGGTATTGGTGCACAAAAATAACAAGAATAACTAAATAACTGCCAGGGTTTATACGGTAGCCAAGTTATCATAATATTGCTCGCGAACGATAAAAACAAACGCTAAGCGTTTATTGTTATGGCTCACTATAAACTAAGGTGTGTTCAAGAATTAATAACAGTGGACGTTAACTGGCTTGGATTTGAAGATAAAATGTGTTGTGGGTATATAAATAAATAATGTATTGTGTTTAGTCAAAAAGCTGGTAAAGATCTTTGATTACATACTTGTCTAGATGGACAAAGGTGGGGAAAAAATCACGCAGAAAAATTGAAGCTGGCGATCCTGCCCTATTATTGCAAATGTAATTACAGCGCGGCGCGGTATCTAGACAAGTACCTACATAATCAAAGGTAACAATTTATGGTAAATAAGTTAAACATGGGCTTCCCGGCAACTAATACAAAAAGATCATCAGGAATATTGGTAAAATCACTAGTTTACGAAAACAGGTTGATTAACCCAGTAAGTTGTCAGTTGTCAACGATGTTGATCGAAAGGTTCACGTATAACCTTTGACTATTTATACATATATACTTTTATAGATACTGCACCATGTTGTGATTAACATTTTTGCAGTACCTACCAAGCCAGAATCGCGCTGACAGTGTGCGTCTTATACACGCACCATATGTCTTAACACGTGCGCACAAAGCGCGGTCGCAGTGTGCGTGGATAATAGCCACTAACAATTAGCAGCAATTTTTTTCTACATGTATTCGCTTACGTCTCTAGACAAGTACATAATCAAAGCGTGTAACCTATTTATAAATTTTCATTACAAGCTGGTTCCCTATTGATCGCCCAATTAAAGAACCATACAAATAGCAGGAAAATGTACCTAAGTTAACTACGGTTAAAGACATTTATTTTCTCAAAAGTTTACAATAATCACTTACAGAGAAAATACAATTATATTTTATTAAATAAAGGTTATCGATTAGCGTAGTAAATTAGTGTAGGGTAGTGAAGAAAAAAATAACTAATAAGTAATTATGAAAGCTTGTTACAGACAATCGAGTGACCTACATAGATTGTAAATTGGCTACCTTTTGAGTGAGGGAGGGCAACGTCCGTAAATAATAATATTATTATATCTTTTCCGGTTGCTGACCTGTTTTTTTATTATTTAGAATATTGTTTGTCGTGATTATTTGTATTCAATCACTTCACCTTATCAAGCATTTTAACCGACTTCAAAAAAAGGAGGAGGTTATGATTTTGTTGTAATCGTCAAATAATTTATATCTATCGCTGGCTGATTAGTTATAATTTGTTTCCGTCATTTTCAAAATCCAATGTAACTCTAGTTAGTATCCAATGAAGCACGAGAGACATTACCATTAATAACGTCATTGAAGTGGCCACTTTTTATTCCAACAATATTTGAACCAATGACACGATAAGGTCCAATATATAGTTTTGCTGCTAGAAATGCATTGACATAATATCAGTAATTTATAATGATTATTTTTTATTGTTGATATATTAAACCATATTTTACCAAAAGATTCTAAGGTTAATTAATTCAATGAAAATACAAACAACTAAGTAGGAAATACAATTCAATTTATATCTCCCCAATAATTTCGCCCAACTATTGTAAATGATATGCACAAGTAAGCCACCTACAACCGCATTCATGCATAAGTGATAGAGGGCTTCGTGCATAAGTCCTCGGGAAGTGAGCTGAATCAATAAGTCATTTGGTTAATACTATGCGTCAGTTCGTAGTATGAAACTAAAAACTGCTAAAAACAAAATCCTAACAATATTATAAATGTGCTTTGTTAACTTCAACTCAACCTATCGCAGTCCACTGCTGGACATAGGCCTCTCTCAAGTTGCGCCACAATGCTCGGTCCTCTGCCTTCCGCATCCAGTCCGCCCCAGCCACGTTCTTTAGGTCGTCGGTCCACCTGGCAGGGGGGCGCCCTACGCTGCGTTTGCCGATACGCGGTCTCCACTCAAGGACTCGTCTGCTCCAACGGCCATCGGTCCTTCGACAGACATGGCCAGCCCACTGCCACTTCAGCTTACTGATCCTACAAGCTATGTCGGTCACTCCGGTTCTTCTCCGGATAATCTCGTTACGGATTTTATCCTTCAAAGAAACTCCAAACATAGCTCGCTCTATATAGAACTATTTTGTCGATGGTGGCGTAATGCATAATTATGTAGTTGTATGAGCGATACATAGAAGACTGGATCCAGTAAAAACGCAATTAAAAATACCAATCAGACAATTTGTGTCATTCGGTTTTATTTATTTAATTACTAGCCTGTGTCCGCGACTTCGCCTGCATGAATGTTTTTTATCGCGCATCCCTCGGGAATTGTTCATTTTCCCGGGATAAAAAATTAGCCTACATGTTAATCCGGGTTATGTTCTATCTGTATGCCAAATTTAATTAAAGTCGGTCCAGCCGTTCTTAAGTTATAAATTATGTAACTAACCCGGCTTTGTTTTATATACCTATTAACATTGGAATACCAACAACTATTACCTTAGATTAACAATGTTGTATAAGATACATTCTGCCAATAACAGGTCTTCACAAATAGCGATTCTCAACATTTTGACGAGTTATGCGAACATAAGTATATGGAGCAGCTGATTTTTTTCCGCGATTTCTGGATTGGTCCCGTAGTAAAATTTATTCAAAATGATGGGTACAATAAGCCCTTTAAGAGGTTCTCAGTTATTTCAATTACATCTTGTATAGCATACTTTTTACCGATAGTATATCATAGAATCGAAGTCATGTGCATCAGCTTGTCTATACTAATAATACTTAAACTAATAAACTAAATTAATACTATAATCGATAAACTAAAACTACTAAACCAATTTTTTTCAGGTAACTATGAATTTGTGCCGTTTGGGGTCGAAACTCTCGGGTCATGGGGTCCGAGTGCGCGATCCCTTTTTAAGGAAATCTCTAAGAGGCTGGTCAACACTTCGCGTGACCAGAGGGCTGGCTAGTTCTTTGGTCAAAGAATAAGCGTTGCCATTCAACGTGGCAACGCTGCCAGTCTTCTGGGCACTATGCCGGATGACAGCGGTGTGGAGGAATATTTTGACGCCTAGGCGCGCCTTTTTGTATCATTTTATTTTGTACTTTGTAAATATTGTATCATTTTATTTTGTACTTTGTAAATATTTTCTATTACTTAACTAAATTATAATAACTGCATTTTAATTATTATATTTTTCACCATTAATAAGATATTGTATCCAGAAGTAACATAGGATAATATTATATTTTATTACAGTACGCGGGCAAATCTGAGGGCATATCTAGTATTTAATAATTAGGCTAACAACCCCAAAGGTAACATAACACACATCAATAATTTATAGACCACAATAACATCGACAATTCAGCAGTTAACAATACAAAGCCTTAATTACTTAGCAAATCCAATAAACACATACCCAGAGATTCCAGGGAATTAATTGTAGCCCAATCAACACGCAATCTGTAAATTATCGGCTCTGTATAGCTCGTTTATAGTTTGTAGCAATACAATACAATAATGTTTATATATGTATAGTGGTAAAATACAATACAATAATGGGTATGATACGTTTGATCGTAGTTGTGTGTGGTCGCGTGTTGGTAATTGATTTTTATTTATGAGCTTTCGAATTGAGGGTTGAAGCTTTGTTTTAAGAGAAAGTATCACCGATGGCAGCCTATTAAAAGTTAACACAGCATGACTGGGTGAACGAGCACATAAGTTGGTATAATGTTCGTACAAATAATGATGTTTTTTATAAAAATATGCCATAAATCACGCGTCCAGAAGTAAAAATGCTCGCGCACTCTTTGACTGACTAGGACAAAACTGGGTTTGACTGGATCTGACTGAGTCTGACTCGATCTGACTGGGTCTTACTGGGTCTGTTGGCTAGTAAAAAAGCAGAGAGGGTGGAAATATTACATATTATCATCATCATCATCAGCCTATATTCGTACATTGCTGGACATAGGTAGGCCTCTTCAATAGGACGCAACTGACATCATTGCTCATATTGCCAATATCATTGCTCTACTTATCCCAAGGGTATCCTACCTTACGCATTTATTTATTTTGACTTAATGTACAAAATATATTAATTTTAAGCATGCATTAAATGCATTGATGATGCTTGTGGCTAAGTAGCAACCGCATGGATTGTATAATCTGCAAGGTTAAACTACACTTGCCGCAGTCAGTCCGTGGATGGGTGAACATTTCGTTGCACATCGAGACCCCTCCGTGCCTCGCAGAGCATGTTAAGCTGTCCGTCCCGGTTGCCATACGAACATCTAAGGCAGTCGTTATGGGTAGTTAAAAGCCCGAATGTCTGACAATTGGTTTAACCTCCAAATGTCGGTATTACCCAGTAACTGGGTTGCAGGGGTCTGATGGCAGTCATCATCATCATCATCATCATTTCAGCCGAAAGACGTCCACTGCTGGACATAGGCCTCCCCCAAGCATCGCCACAACGACCGGTCCTGTGCCTTCCGCATCCAGCGATGGCAGTCTGATCTGGTTAGACTGGAAGCCAACCCCAACATAGTTGGGAAAAGGCGAGGAGGAGGAGAATGATGATGGACATTGGATGATGTTTGCTCGTTTAGGATCCCTGCATGACAGAACAAATATACCCTGACAGCCCTGCATTACAATAAACATTCTTCAGTAGTATAATCAATAGTTTTTTTAAATAACTTTCCGTCCTCAACGTCCAGACTGACCAAAACAGAACTGATTTTAGCGTTATACGTTTAGACACACTACGACTCAACTGGATTGCCTATGTAAGGCTTGTGTCTGGTGCCATTAAATCGCAAAGCGGCTGTAAGCGGCCAGCTTGCTTGCTACGATGTGTAAATCACATTAGAGAACACGCAAAGCTTGATGTTTATTCGATTCTGATCACAAAATGGTGAGATAGATAGATAAGATAGATGAAACGTTTATTTAGTACAAAAACAAGACACAGGACATATAAGTAAAATACAATAAAAAAGTGTGATATGTGTCTCAGTATTGTACCAAATGGGTGTCCAGCTCAGCATGAGCCAGGTATTACACCTGATGCTGGTATTCTGCTGGATCCCTGCAATGAGCAATCGTTAATCTCTTAGGACAATATTCAGTCCACTCTTTTTATTATGTGGGCTTAGTAACAGCAGGACTGAAAAATATTATAAAAATTAACACCTAGGTCCATATTACAGAACGTTCCTCAAGTACAGTTTGATCTTCAATCACCTGATCTCTACTTAAGGATAGAATCGTTACTTGAGTATCGTTCTTATTCCAATACGGTAATTATAAACTTCAATTCAAGAACATAACAAACGAATATAACCTGAAATAGAAAATAAATCTCTACTCCAGCGTGGTTCCGACTACACTTGAGTGATTACATAACAAATCTCTGCTCAAACACCGAAATAATAAAGCTAAACTCAGCTGAATTGTGATCAACATCATCATGCATATGGAATTTTCTAAAATTAAAATGGAAATCAGCTAGTGTTCGTTTATAATATAGTCTAATATATCATTAGATATTAGATGAAAATGATTTAGAGAAATCAGTTCTGAACCCCAGGACAATTAATCTTTAATCTTAATTAACCAAAAACGAACCCCAGCAACAAATCATTTTGATTTAAACACTTCTAGTGAACATTAAGTGAATTTGTAATGGGATATTTGAATAGAATTAACTATTCTGTTAACAAATTCTGTGTGGACTTAGATCCACTTTGGTTGCAAGTGATTTACATATAAACCCCAGATTACAGTGTGTGTAAGTCATTACTTACCTGATAGATACACTCACAGAAATAAATAGAGATAGAATAGTTGTAATCACAATTTTACTTGCGATTCATGCGTGGCAACTTTCGAACAAACTACGCCTTCCATATTGACGTCATTAATTTTTTTAAATTTACTTCACAGCTATTGTTTCTGCAGTTAGAAACAAGGCAATAAGGCATTTTTGCGGGTTTTTGTTACAGTATATACTGAAATAAGTCATTAGGCGTACTGAGAAAGGCTTTGAAATGCCCTGTACTATGGTGCAGAGTGTTGGCACGCGCGCCCTGCCCACTTTTCCATTCTATCTATTTCTGTGGATACACTACATTTAGTATATCAGGTAACTATGACTTTGAGCTGTTTGAGGTCGAAAAACTCGAGTCATGGGGTCCGAGTGCATGTTTTCTTTTTAAAGAAATCACTCAGAGGCCCGTCGACACTTCGCTTGACCAGAGGGTTGGCTTCTTCTTTGGCCTAAGAATAACCGTTGACATTCAAAATGGCGATGCTATACCAGTCTTCTGGGAGCTATGCCAGATAACAGCAATATGGAGGAATACCTTGACATATAAGCTCGCCATTTTGTATTAATTTATTTTGTACTTGTATTATTGTAAAATAAAATGTAAGTGATATGTATTTAGAGGAATATTAGATGCTACTTTGAATCAATGTTAAACACTTACTGTGTGTTAAAACAGATCAAGGATCAGATCTGAAACGAGGTGACAAACAAAGAACCACAGTGTCAAAGTCCACAGGTTAAGTGGCAGTAGACTGGCCATATTAACCAAAGAATCAATAACCGTTGTGGAAGACGTGTTGTTGAGTGGCGATAACGATTTGGCGTGGAAAACCCCCAGGGTAAGTGGAGTCGCCACTCTTTCGAGGTAGGTAGGAACTGGATGAAAGTGGCCGAGGATCGAGGTCAATGTGCTATTGAAGAGCTATATGCCCAACAATGGACTGCTATAAGCTGTTGATGATGATGATGATCGAGTCGCTGAATTACCGACCGTTGTCGAAAAGTTTCGGCCAATTTTTTTATAACCCCCTAATATAACTGGCCTTTTACTTATTTGTTTTCTCTGATATTATAAAATATATAAAATAAATTATAACTTTTCTCCCACTTGCTCGGAAATTGGTTCATTATTCAAAAAAAAGAATACAACAATCGGCTCTTTTCCGTACGCAACGAAATAACAGGCCGGTAATATCCAACAGGACGATAATAGAAATTGCTGGACACTTTTTATTTTTTAAATTATGTTACCGAGGTTTTTAAGTACACACTTACATAAATTAGGTGTTTTTAGGTACAAAATATTTATCATCATACAGGCTGAATGCGCATTTTTTTTTCAAAACTTTGAAAATAGAACAAGAACCGCGCGCGGGCGTATTGGCGTGAATGAAAATGAGATACTCTTGAACTAATTTGTGTTGTGTTTCCTCGCAAATGAGAGAAAAGTACTATACAAGTCTCGGCCGAAATAGCAATTAACGGCCTCGTTTAGTTAAAAAGGACTCGGCTTGCGCCTCGTCCTTTCAAAATCACTTGGGAAGTAATCGGCTTCGCCTCGTACTTATTACTACCAATATTACTCGGCCGTAAATTGCTTCATTTCAGGCCTCAACAGTAATGTACAGGCCTCAATATTATTGGAACAGAAAACACGTTTACATAAATATGTACGAAAATGACTGCATTAGTTATTAAACTGTGTCGCAGTCATTAACGCCCATTTTAAATGGATTGAGGCGACAGCGTTCCAACCGAACGTTTTTTATATTTATTTTAAAGAATTACAAAAACACAATTAAATTTATACAAAATAATGAAATTATTCAGTAAGTATGTGTATTTGGAGGGGTGCGTGTGTGTGTGTGTGTGTGTAGGGGGAAGAGTGTGGTGATTTTGCGTAGGGATGGGTGTGCCAGGTGGACCGACGACCTAAAGAACGTGGCTGGGGGGGACTGGATGCGAAAGGCAGAGGACCGAGCGTTGTGGCGCAACTTGGGGGAGGCCTATGTCCACCAGTGGACTGCTGCGATAGGCTGAGTTGATGGGTGTACCCAGGCGGGTATCAGAAACATGAAGTTACGTTTTAACAAATATTTCCAATTCTTCATATGTAAGCGTATGGAGCTAATGAAATTGCTGTTTATTTACCTGAACTAGAAAACAAAAATAATATAAAGTAAACAACAGCATGTAACTTTGTCTTCAATCAGATTGCTAAGGACT
Source organism: Asteroscopus sphinx (assembly GCA_949699075.1). NCBI lineage: Eukaryota > Metazoa > Arthropoda > Insecta > Lepidoptera > Noctuidae > Asteroscopus > Asteroscopus sphinx. Next base: position 6,293,470 of record OX453009.1, read on the forward strand.
TCATTCATACTTATATTAATATTTTTCACGGGATATTTACTATGTTAACGCTATAGAAAACAATCAAAATGTATGGGAATGACATATCTCAACGAATGATTTTTTCGTTGAGTTATGTCATTCCCATACGTTTTGATTGTTTTCTATTAGCGTTGACGATTGTAGATTGTCAACTTGGCTAGGGGCGCTGATATTTTGGCACTGCTGCAAGCGCTATGGTTACAGGTAAACTGTAGTATTTGTGGGTGGATATTTATAAGCTGATATACCTATCTACCCTCTTCCATTTTAGGGTTCCATACCAAAACGGTATCAAACGGAACCCTATTACTCTCGTTACGCTGTCCATCCATCCGTCCGTCCGTCCGTCTATCGGTCACAGGGCTGTATCTTTAGAACGGTAATAGCTAGCTGGTTAAAATGTTCTCAGAATATGTGTTGTTATAATCCCTATCACGTCAAATACTAAATATAAAAAAAGTCTAAAACCAAACGGGGTCCTCATCCAAGAAACCTCGAAAAACATGCAATTTTTCAACGTTTTTGTTCCTGCTCTATCTTCAAAACAGTAATACATACCATCGTCAAACTTGGTCTGATTATAGTTTAGCAACAAATACTAAAAATAGGGCAAACATAGACATATGTGGTGGTACCTGCGTAAGAAAGAGATGCAAAAATTGACATTTCGCATACAATCGTTGATGTCTTTTGATAAACTCTCGTAAATTAAAGCAGGAGCCGAATTACGTAACTCCCTCGCGATCGCAATCATCTGGATTTCAATGTTCATTGCTCTGTGTGTTTTGTTAATCCGTTATATTGACAACTACGTACCACGAAATGAATATTGCTGTAATTTCAAAATGAAAGCTGATGTCAATGTGAATGCATTACACAATTACCCCACTGGTCGATGGGGGGTACGGAACCCTTACTGCGTAAGTCCGACTCTTGGCCGGTTTTTCGTTTTGTTTTGTGTTCATTCATACCACTAATATTTTCAGCATCAAGCCTGTGATTACTGCTCTAGCAATTTATAACTGACCAAATGAGGATTGAATTAAAAATCTCCAAAGACCTTCAAAGGGTTGAACCTTGAATCATCCCTTCAAATACAATATTGAACCATTCAACCCAAAATATCATACATCGGGTATCAATTTCTCTTACAACCAACTTTAATTTATACCGGCTCGAACGGAAATTGACAAACCCTTGTCCTTTTAACCCTTCTAACTTGACAACCAATAATGCAGTTGTGAACATCGATACCCCGTCACGTCGGAGGCTCAATTAAACTTGCCGTCAATCTTGATTGAAGTTTTAAGTATCAATCATGAGTGATTGCTTGCGATCAGGAATATTTCTTGCTTTGGTTGCTAATGTTTTTTAAAATATATATCAGTGATTTTGCAGCTCTGTCGATGCTAAAATGCATTTTGGTCTTAGACTGGGGTCGATCGCAGTATCCAAATCGCACGTTTAAGTGTTTTTTTTTTCAATTTTACATTGGTGGTAGAGGGGAATAGCAATAAAAAGCACAGTGAAAAATGTTTTAGGTTTTCGCGATCACTACACATTGAATTAAACAAGTTTAACCGGATTAAATCGCGTATGTGATAGTGGTGTGAACCGGTTCTCAAAAAACCGAATAATCACCGGTTAGAGTGAGTACCGGAGACTAATCGGTGATTGCACTAAACTACCGGTTATTTCATTTGTTGCAGAACGCACCCAAATGTGCTGTGAAATGTGGCAATTTTTTTTATTTATTTTTTTGCGTGTTTTTTCTTCTCATATATATAGATTTAGAATATTTTGAATAACCGGAGAATATCCGGATAATCTCCGGTGATTCATTAAAATCTCCGCATAATCTCCGGAGGCTGAAAATGCATCCGGTTCACACCACTAGTATGTGATTAAAATTGGTTTTCTTGACGACGACGGCTCGAATGTTTTGCAGTGTTCGTTGCCGCAGGAAGACTAAGATGACAAGCGTCTATATTTAATCCGGTTAAACTTTTTTTGTCATAAAAAGCATAGTTCCTGCATATAACTTCCGAAATTATTGATTAAATGCGCGGAATTTGAATTCAATTAAAGCAAGGAAAATAATAGCAACCAAACCGACCACCGATGCTTAAAGTATCGTGTGTACTTTAATTATCATCTTCATTTCTGCCAAAAGACACTGCTGGACGTCCACTGTTGTGGCGATGCTTGTTGGAGGCCTATGTCCGGCAGTGTACTTTAATATGCTGCTCTAATAGATGGCACCATTCCACCGTTAAAAAAATGTCTAGTATTTTTTATTATAACACTTAATGGATGGGATATCCATGACAACCTTTAAGAGAACGCAGCGCTCCCAAAACGTAATTCCCACCCTCGCACTTCCTTTACCCTCCAAAACTGCGAGGCGCTCTCGTAAATTTTATGCAAGTCGCAATAGAGCTCATTTTCTAAAAAAACATACTAGCGCATTTTACCACGATAGTAAATGACTTAAGTCTCAAAACTTTAGTTTTATCACAAGAATAATATAAAATCTACACAAAGCATGGATAATATGTTTACATATTTACTTTGCCGTGCCCGACAGGGTTCACAATGATCTCATAGTTTTAAGTCTACCACCTAAGTAATACATTGTGAATGCAATAAATATATTGAGTATTGAGTAATATTCGAAAAGACTCTAAAATCGCATGATTTTGAAAATGTCAAAGTATCGAACAAAAATCAAAGAACTATGTAACTGTCTAATCATACAATAGATAAAGGTTATAAAATTGACATTCTTCAAGCATGTATTAGACCTAGCATGTGGTTTCAAACAGTCACATCATTTTGGGAGCCTAGCCTTAACTAGCTAACATTGATACCCCTTTACATTCGAAGTCTCAATTAAAGTTGCTTTCTCATGCCAAGACAATGGAAGAATGATGGAAATCAATCATAAGTGATTGGTTGCAATCAGGAATCTATCTTACTTTCTGATTGCAATCACTCAGTGTTGATTGATGTTCTTTTCTTTTTCTAGACAATCGAAGATATTGATAGGTGTAATAGGAAAGATGATACATATGCGATTAATGAGATAAGAGTACTATCAAATATTAATGTTGGCAACTTGCTGACTGCAATATCTACGATATTCATCTTACACTAATTAATAAGGTTGCTAAAAACTAAGAAACATTGTGTGACAAATCAAAGAAATTATATTATATAACAATTTTCTATGACCTAAAAATGCTGATTTTTTCTAAAATCGAGCTCATGACAATCTTTGACAATTTTTCTCTATACCCATCACTACCCAATAGTTTTGAATACTGTCCTCCAGCCTTATTTTCAAAATTCATCCTGTATTAATACTGTAATAGATAATACACACTCACACACAGGACACAAATATTTGTGTGATGAACATAAGTTTTTGTGTTGGTCTGGGTGTTTCTTATGTATTATAAGTATGTATTTACAAAAAAAAAGTATATATGTATTATATCCATTGTCTAGTACCCATAGTACAAGCCTTGCTTAGTTTGGGACTAGATGGTGCTGAGTAAAAATGTCCCAAAAATACTTATTTATTTATTTATAATAGTAGGTATCATACATTGATAAAATTATTCCTAAAATGTACCTCATCATCATCATCATTTCAGCCGAAAGACGTCCACTGCTGGACATAGGCCTCCCCCAAGTATCGCCACAATGTCCGGTCCTGCGCCTTCCGCATTCAGCGGATTCCTGCGACCTCCACCAGGTCGTCGGTCCACCTTGTGGGGGGCCTACCCACGCTGCGCCTTCGAGTACGCGGTCGCCACTCCAGAACTTTACTGCCCCAGCCGCCATCATTTCTGCGAGCAATGTACCCCGCCCACTGCCACTTAAGCTTGGCAATTCTTCGGGCTATGTCGGTCACTTTCGTTCTCCTGCGAATCTCCTCATTTCTGATTCGATCACGCAGGGACACTCCGAGCATAGCCCTCTCCATTGACCTTTGAGTGACTTTGAGCCTTCTTATCAGGCCCATTGTGAGCGACCACGTTTCAGTGCCGTAAGTAATTACTGGCAACACACACTGGTCAAAGACTTTCGTCTTGAGACACTGCGGTATTTTGGACGAGAAGATATTGCGTAGCTTCCCGAACGCTGCCCAACCGAGTCGGATTCGACGATTGACCTCTTTCTCGAAGTTGGACTTACCTAGTTGGACTTACCTAAAATGTACCTAATTAAGTAATTTTTTATGTGCACCTACCGCATGTCGTCTTATTGTGGTAATAAATAATTTTTCGTTCTTTCTATGAGTATATTATTATTTAAAAATATTCCTAATACATTATGTACTTGTAATTGTCATAAATCGTTGTAATCTACGTAATTAACTTCTTAGGTTTTCGCGATCACTAGACATTATAATAAAACAAAGTTTAACCGGATTAAATCGCGTATATTATTTAAATTGGTTTCCCTGACGTTTCGAAAGCTTTGCAGCATTTCGTGGTCGCAGGTAGACTAAGATGACAATCGTCTTTACAGATATTTCTAAAAAAATATTTTAATCTACCGTACAATATTATTAATTAAAATCGTTTCGATGCACGCAGTAATCACTCACAATATCATTATCTTTTACAGTGTTGCGTGCTGTTTGGGACTTGATTATTTTTAGGACTGGATTCCAAACAGGTGGTAGCTGCCAACCATCTTCTCTATTAAAATTAGGATGTTTTTTAATTTCAATAGCCTCACGGAGCATTCTAGGTACATATCGGTTTTCCTTTGCCAGAACTTGTGGTTTATCAAATCGAAGAAAATGGTTGAGTTTGTCTAGGGCATGTTCACACACTGCAGACTTTGTGGAGCGTCTGTTCTTGACATCAGCTATGTGTTCTTTAATTCTAGTGGCTATACTACGCTTTGTTTGCCCGATGTATGATAACCCACAATCACAATCAATCTTGTAGACCCCTGCATCTTGTAAGGGAATGTGACACTTCACCGGTCTGAGGAGTTGGCTGATCTTTGTTTGGGGCTTGAAATAGGTTTTGATAGAAGCACGCTTCAAGATATGACCAATTCTGTCGGTGACCCCTTTGATGAATGGTAGAACAGCAGGTCGACGATCAACTGTGCTGGGTTTCAGGCGGCGTTTGCGATGGGGATGTGGAGCTTGCAAGTTATTATGCTTGAGAACATGCTTCACATGGTAAAGTTCCCCTGCCAGGTGGTCGGCATCGCAGATGCGGTGTGCTCTCTGTAACAAAGATTTGGCCACGGTAGCTAACTGACAAGGATGGTGGTGAGATTCACCGTTCAAGTACCTGTCTGTATGGGTAGGCTTTCTATACACTGTATGACTAACAGAATGATCAGGATTATGGATAAGTTGTATATCAAGAAAGGCTAAGGATTTGTTTGCCTCCAATTCCATAGTAAATTGAATTTTACTGTGTATAGAATTTAGATGTTCTAAGAAAGCAGAGACACTACTGTGAGGCAAGATGGTGAAAGTGTCGTCAACGTACCTCTTGAAGATCTTCGGCATAGCCGGGGCGGTCAGGAGAGCTCTCCCTTCAAAATCCTCCATGAAGATATCCGCTACCACCGGGGATACCGGTGAACCCATGGCCACACCGTCGACTTGAAGGTAAAAATCATTGTCCCACAGTAGGTAGCCGCTGGTAAGGCAGTGTTCAAGTAGCTCTGCATATGCTGGAGGCATGTCATTATCACTTAACCGCTTCTTTACAACTTCCAGGCAGTCCTTTACTGGTAGGTTGGTGAATAAGGACTGTACATCAAAACTGACCATCACTTCATTTTCAGTGAGTTTGAGGTCCTTGATTTGGCTGACAAAATGATAAGAATCCTTCACATATGTGTTAGACTTGTCGCGAAGCTGTGAGAGTATCTTCGCTAGGTGTTGTGCCAGTTTGTAAGTTGGTGTGTCAATCTGGCTGACTATTGGTCGCAGAGGAACATTATCTTTGTGTATTTTCGGCAGCCCATACAGTTTTGGTGGTTTGGCGCAAGACGGAGTGAGAATGTTTTCGTCTAATTCTAAAGTATCGGAGTATTTTGATATTAATTCTTTAGTTTTTTTGAGAATTTTATCAGTAGGGTCTTTGTTTACTTTTTTGTATGTGGCATTATCCGACAAAAGCTCTTGAATTTTCTGTTTGTAATCAGACGTGTTCATTACAACCGTTGCGTTACCCTTATCGGCACGAAGGATAGTCAGGTCTGGGTCTTCACGAACGTTTTTTAAAGCAAGGTATTCGCCACGAGAAAGATTCTGTTTTGGTGGTTTGCTTCGACGTAGAATGGTTGAGACGTCTTGACGAATCGCCTCCAAATCATCTTTTTTAACGTTGTTTTTTATAAGACAATCCTCGACGTTACATATTATATCTTCGTACGGAATTTTCAAGCCCCAAACAAAGATCAGCCAACTCCTCAGACCGGTGAAGTGTCACATTCCCTTACAAGATGCAGGGGTCTACAAGATTGATTGTGATTGTGGGTTATCATACATCGGGCAAACAAAGCGTAGTATAGCCACTAGAATTAAAGAACACATAGCTGATGTCAAGAACAGACGCTCCACAAAGTCTGCAGTGTGTGAACATGCCCTAGACAAACCCAACCATTTTCTTCGATTTGATAAACCACAAGTTCTGGCAAAGGAAAACCGATATGTACCTAGAATGCTCCGTGAGGCTATTGAAATTAAAAAACATCCTAATTTTAATAGAGAAGATGGTTGGCAGCTACCACCTGTTTGGAATCCAGTCCTAAAAATAATCAAGTCCCAAACAGCACGCAACACTGTAAAAGATAATGATATTGTGAGTGATTACTGCGTGCATCGAAACGATTTTAATTAATAATATTGTACGGTAGATTAAAATAATTTTTTAGAAATATCTGTAAAGACGATTGTCATCTTAGTCTACCTGCGACCACGAAATGCTGCAAAGCTTTCGAAACGTCAGGGAAACCAATTTAAATAATATACGCGATTTATAATAATAATAATAATAATAATAAAGCTTTATTTATTTCCATGCAAATTACAAATACACAATTACAATATACAGAGATTTTAACATAAAATATTAATATGTAATTTGTACGGACCCCCTTCGGGTAAAAGCCTCCTCCAAGGAATGCCAGTACTGGCATACGCGATTTAATCCGGTTAAACTTTGTTTTATTATAATATCTACGTAATTATACATTATTTGCATTCAGATTTAATTTTCGAACTCAACTTCGCAAACGGCCCAATGGTAATAGGGTAAATGCCCGTACAATACGTTTAATAACTTAAACTCACCTGTTTTGGCGTGCGTGCAGGTGAGAGAAATGACACAAATGAGTGTCAACACCAAATTAGAGGTCTTCATTCTGAACACTTCACTAGGTCACTCGCATTTTCACTGTTCACTAATATGTTTATCTGGAAAGAAGAAATTATTTTGTTAATGAAACGTACTTATATTAAACACGATAGTATGTTTGTGGATTTTTTCTTTTTTCACGCAGCAATGGATCAATGGATTGACGTGATTTTTGCATAGAGATAGTTTATGGACTGAAAAGTATCAAAAACTACTTTTTGTTCCAAAAAATGCACCGGTTCCAGTGGGATAAAGAGCCGTGGATAAAAGCTAGTAATTGTAAATGACATAAATTTAAAAATAATTATCGCGGAACCTACTTTCAAATTAATAACGGTATTTTAAAGATAAAGATAAAGATAATTTATTTGTAAAACATGAGTACTTATACAGAACAAAATATATATTGTAATCACAGACCAATAAGCCTCAAGACGGCGCATAGACAAAGTTTTGCATGAGAACGCAGTCGTAAAATGTTGGTGGGGACCGGGGGGCGGACGGCGCGTTATGATTGGTCGGCTCAAAAGTTCGGTGGTATGATTCCATATGATTGGTGCTGCTCGCTGATGGACTGATAGCCTGATTGGCGGCGGGGCGTATGATATGCAGTGCTACTGTATATGCGTTGTGACCGGGGGTGTCCGGCTAATCGGTGTCTAGAGGCTTACTGGTCTATGATTGTAATGTACGGTGTTAGTAAACGTAGGTAGGTACTTCATTATCTATGGTATTGGCTACGCCACACAATGGATAGTTTTTGGTGTTGTTATAAAAGTTATTACGCACATGACAACAGTACCGGCGAAGCGTATTGATATTCATTGTTGTTTGTATAACTAAATCCCTTTACTGTACACACAGACCCATGCTCCCCCATGTACAAACCACCGCTCACGCACACACATGCACATCAAACCGTGCTCACCGCTCTCAGTGCAAATTTCACGGCATCGTCCAGTAAGCATCGCCAAAAACAAATGTCTTTCAGGTGCTTGTGTGTGCGTGAGCTTTGGTTTGTACACGGAGGAGCACGGTTTTGTCGACTTCACTATAATTGTTCGCAGTATTTCGTCTATATTTTTTACTATGTCAGTGACTCTACATAATAAAATAAATTATGGTAAGTTATTCAATAATGATAAATTTATTTACTAATTTAAACCAGTGGGGTAATTGTGTAATGCATTCACTTTGACATTAGCTTTCATTTTGAAATTAAAACAATATTCATTGCGTGGTACGTAGTAGCCGATAACACAGATTGTCCAAACACACGGAGCAATGAACATTGAAATCCAGATGATTGCGATCGTGATTGAGTTACGCAATTCGGCAGCAGATAAAGTAAAAAGGTCGAAATAAAAATCATTCCAAGGCATGATCTTAAAATTTATAATCAAAGTGAACAAGCGGCCAGTTTAATTAATTTATTAGTATTTTTTTTTAATCAGCTGTAATGTGCAAACAAATAGGTATCTAGAATTTTGTTTGAATAATGTGTAGTATTTTTTTTCCTAAAGTAGTATCACTACACAGAAAAAAATTAGTAGAAAACAAAAAGCAAAAGCTATCGGCCTAGTAACTGCCTACACTGACGAAAAAGATACACAAGATAAATTAAATATCCTCGTGTCATACTTCATGTTGGAATTAATTTAATAACCTCCACGGTATGTAGTCACAACCCACCACAAATGTAGAACAGCATTCCCTTTCGTCAATAAAAGTCTGCCTTGTCTGCCTGTGTCTGACTGCCTCGTTGGTGTAGTGGTCGCAAGCGCGACTGCTCAGCATGGGGTCCTGGGTTCGATTCCCGGGTCGGGCAAAGTGTTATTGGGTTTTTTCATTAGGAAGTTCTCAGTAGCAGCCCGGAGTCTGGATTTGTGCCCGGTTAATGGCAATAGGCTCGCCCCCTATTACATGGGACTTATAACATAACTGGCGAAATGTGGGTGTACTATACACCACTGCCTACCCCTTCGGGGAAATACAGGCGTGATGTTATGTTATGTTATGTAATAAAAGTCGGAATGACTACCTAAATCACACGGCGGGTGCATCCGCCTTGGGTTTTATACGAGACAAAAGATTTGTGGCCCTCCAAAAAATAGCTCAAAACTCAAGATATTTTGTAACGTGTTTTTCGTGTAGCATTGCTATTTCCCATTCATTGACATTAATAGTCATTGTGATAGTTGTTACAGGCAGTTATAAGCTTGAAAGTCTATACCCTCATAGTTTACTTCGTATAAAATTTATTTACATACATACATACATATTATCACGCCTGTTTCCCATTGGGGTAGGCAGAGACTATGGATTTCCACCTGCTACGATCCTGACACACCTCTTTCGCTTCATCTACGTCCATTAACCTCGTCATGCATGCTCGTCGGTTTAGAGAACTCTTAACCTGGCATTTTTTGAGAACATCCGCGATTTGATTTTATTTATTCATCTTTATACTGCCAGAAGTTGACGTTACGTTAGAAGAAGCTAGGCTTATTTATGATGAATGCGTTTCGAAGACATTATGTGATTTTAATGCAAGAATATGGAGAAAAATATTGTTCTCTTTCATTATTATCACTATGTAGGTACTGCAACCTATTTTCTTTAGTAGAAACCATAGATTTAATAAACTACGGTAGAAACCGAAAAACTTTTAACTGCACAGACTTGCTTTATCGCCAAAAAATCCACACACGAAAATAAAGCCCTCGTCAAACACGTATACTTACAGAAAAAAGTACGAACAAGCAGTTATTACGTATTGGCCACGCATTCATGACCGCTACCAAGCTTTGTCAGGCACGAACACTTTTTATCATCCCCCTTTCTGTATTGAACGGCCTTTGTTTGTCATAGCGAGCCACGGCAGCGATTTAGCAATTTTCCGGTGCCAAATAGACGCATTATTAGTGCTTCTACCCTACGTTTATTTTTACTAATGTCGTATTATTACGACGAAGGCGTTTTGTACAAATTGAATTTAGGGAATGTGAAAAAGGGTTAAAGTTATGTTTCGTTCACGGATATTGGATGTATGTGAGTACAATTGGTTTCGTGATTTTTATTTGGTATGTCGTGTTAGGTTCTGGTTATACTGGTGTCGTGAAGCGGGAATATACGTCCTTTTTATGGACTACTTTAGTGACTCATCAAGAATATTATGTTCCCGAAGATGGTCGGAGTTATGAGAGGTTTCAAATAGGAATCGAGTGCTTGTTGGTCCAACCGTATCAAACTGATTTATGTTAACTTCTGATCTGGAAGATATGATAATGTCCTCCTGGCCGAATTAAGATCACGGCGCGCGCCGGCTAAATCTCAACGGAGACTAGCCATCTCATCATCATCATTTCAGCCGAAAGACGTCCACTACTGGACATAGGCCTAGCTATCTGCGCGGGACATATTATAGCGCAAGAGTGTGTGCGCAAAGCGCAAACACAGGTACACTCTCTATTCCCTCACTTTCATAACCCGATGGGACGGCAATCCGACATGACCGGAGAGTAATCAGGTGAGATTACGCAATTATGCCAATTAGAACACTTATTCGAAGTTTGATCAGGGGTTAATACGAACTTGCGATGGCCGCGTAATCGCGTGCTATGGACGATGCCTTAGTAGAATGCATGCAAACGAATCGGGTGTCTTAATGAACATTGGATTCGTGTCATCAATGATCGCATCGCATATTTGGGCGATATTCGCGTAATCACGTTGTACCCAAAAGTGAACACGCTTTTTATAATCCACAAGTTAATCAGTTTCATAATCTAACCAGACATTTTACCCCAACTTTTACAAACTAAGGCTCATTAGTCAAATTAAAATGTCACAAAGGCGGCCATTACTTTATTTTCTGTGACACAATTGAATTTAACAAACGAACTTTTTAAAATGTAACTCGATGCCTTCATATTGTCTTCATAAAATAGGCACTTTGTTATATTATTTTCTTAAGATGGATACCCTTTCTAACTTTGAAAGAATGAATTGTAACGAAGCTGAGTAGCGTCACTTTTAATTTAAATCTGAATTTTATCGTTGATACGGTTTTTCTATAAGCATTGCTTAAATTAGAGATTTAGTTACTTACAGTTAAAATATAGGCAGTGGTAGAGTTGTCATTAAATTATAATATATGATAATTTGCAAAGTTTCGAAAATTATTTCATGGTTTATTTAATTTTATTGTTGTAACTAATGTGTTGATGGAATAAAACAGACATTAGATTTTACAGATTTATGGCTGATTTTTAATCCCCAGATAACTTTTACCTGATAAAAAAGCTTGACATTTTAATAGTTTTTGTATAGAAAATCTGTCAAAGCGTCTAATTTAATCCTCAGCTATAAAAGTTATCAGACAATTAGATAAACAGCCCTTAGATTAATCATTATAATCAGCTCTTATTTCAATTCTTAATCTCTTAATATTCGTAAGAATAGTGTACACGCCTTTACTTATACAAAATAATTAAAAACCGATAGGCTTGCTGATGCATCACGACAAGACACGTAAGTCTAGTGTGAATCAAGCGTATAACCTGCTGAGAGTACAGCATATAACCCTCAAGCGCTAATATGATATTTGTCAAGTATGCAGTATACGTCATAAGGTAAATAATACAACTGGATTTATGACTGAACTGATATCCGTCTGAGTGCAGTGGCATGTTCCTCGTTTCCGTTTATTATAGTCGTTGTATGAACATTTCTGAACTTAATGGAATGAAAGATAGTAGGTGGTTAGTGTTTTTTTTTTCCCGAGTCCCGTTTATGAGACGCGTGATTTTTTCTTCGTCAATTCAAATTCATTTATTTGCCAGAATGTAGGTGTACAAGTATGATCTTAAATTTAAATTCATTCATTCATTCATTTCAGCCGAAAGACGTCCACTGCTGGACATAGGCCTCCCCCAAGCATCGCCACAACGACCGGTCCTGTGCCTTCCGCATCCAGCGGATTCCCGCGACCTTCACCAGGTCGTCGGTCCACCTTGTGGGGGGCCTACCCACGCTGCGCCTTCCAGTACGCGGTCGCCACTCCAGAACTTTACTGCCCCATCGGCCATCCGTTCTGCGAGCAATGTGCCCCGCCCACTGCCACTTAAGTTTGGCAATTCTTCGGGCTATGTCGGTTACTTTCGTTCTCCTGCGAATCTCCTCATTTCTGATTCGATCACGCAGGGACACTCCGAGCATAGCCCTCTCCATTGCCCTTTGAGTGACTTTGAGCCTTCTTATCAGGCCCATTGTGAGCGACCACGTTTCAGTACCGTAACTAATTACTGGCAACACACACTGGTCAAAGACTTTCGTCTTGAGACACTGCGGTATTTTCGACGAGAAGATATTGCGTAGCTACCCGAACGCTGCCCAACCGAGTCGGATTCGACGATTGACCTCTTTCTCGAAGTTGGACTTACCTAGCTGGACAGTTTGTTCTAGGTATACATAATGTCCATAATTAATAATTATTATAATGTCAATCTTGAATAAAAAGCACCTACATTTGAACATTTAATTATGACAAGGTATATACCTGCATTATTAATATAACTTTCCTTCTCTATAAGACATAAATTAATTGAGATCGTAAAAAAAAAATATTTTAGTAATTTTTTTTAAACATGGTCAAAGGTAAATCTTTAAAGGCGTTGGGTAACTGGTTATATACAAATAGGTACTATATTGAAACAAACTGATTTACATGTTTTGTGTACGTTAACAGCTGCATTAGTATAGAGAACTGTGCTGCAGTCATTAGCGCCCACCTCAAAGAGGGGAGATGACAGTATCCAACATTATATCTAAAACAAAACAATAACAATAACAAAAATTGAGAGGTGTCAAGGGACACCCGGATGGAACGAAGTTCCTTTCGATTCGGTATTGCAGTTGTTATGGGCAAAGGTAGCCACTTAACATCAGGTGGGCCTTTAGCTCGTTTCGCCATATTATACTATAAAAAAAAAAAAAAAAAAGTGTCGTTACAACTTTTCGTGAGAATTTTTTCCGTCTAGCCCCCTTTCACAACGCGCGATAAGGAACTACGTTCCAATAACAGTAATTTAGAAAATTTAGGTGGGTTATGAGTATTATCTTAACATTAAATTTAATTATAATTTTTTATTAATATTATGTGTTTTTGGGTATACCACTGCCCACTGCCACTTAAGTTTGGCAATTCTTCGGGCTATGTCGGTTACTTTCGTTGTTCTGCGAATCTCCTCATTTCTGATTCGATCACGCAGGTACACTCCGAGCATAGCCCTCTCCATTGACCTTTGTGTGACGTTGAACTTTCTTATCAGGCCCATTGTGAGCGACCTACGTTTCAGTGCCGTAAGTAATTACTGGCAACACATCATGTTTATTATTTATGCTTATTCAAATAACACACACTAAAGATTTTGTTCGTAAAGAAGATAAATAAAACCCATGACTTATTATAAAATAACATCATTAATGTCTAATAATTCACCTGAAAACTTGCAACAACACAGGTGTGACAGCATAATATTCCTTCATTACCAGACAACAGTTAATGATGTGCCCAAAAATATTCCTATTCACCCAGAATCGGGTGTCATTATTAATAAACGTGCATAATGCGACAACCAGAGAATACGGAACCTAACGGAAATGAAGCCCGGTAATGATGACAGATACATGGCAATGAATTGACAGTTCAGGCAGACGGTAATGACGTTGAATAAGACATTTTGGTGGATTCATTTCATGGTTAAAAATGTTTTTCCTTTGATATTTTTTTATACAAGGCGATAATTGTGTCGTGTTGTGAATGGAAAATTAAATTTCGTTACATTTAAAAGTAAAGTCGAGGAACGAAAATGTTCGTCACCTTAAGGTCTTTTTTAGGGTTCCGTAGTTCCTACAAGGAACCCTTATAGTTTCGTCATAGCAGTTCGTCTGTCCTAATCCTTTACAGCTTAATAACATCTACAGTTCTAAACATAAAGAAAATGAAATTTTGTTAAAAATTAGTTTACCATATAGATCTCAATTTTAAAATAATGAAAAAATCGTGATAACGTATTTTAGGGGTGGCGCCCATACATGTGAAATGCGGATGAAAATATTTTTTTCGCTGCACCCCCTCGTGTGCGTTATCATTGCATAGGTCTACTAAAATGAAGGTAATGTTTCATGCATGACATTTTAACAGGTGTACCATCTGCGAAATACAGCCTGCCAAAGTGGCTTACAATGTGTCCCCCCCCCGCTGCCATTTCTAAACTGTGCAACGTAGAAACTTGTAATCTTCCATGTTGATAAACCTTTATAAAAACTATCTTGTAAAATTATTTTGAGTATAATGTGATTATAAAATTTCGAGTTATAGAGAGAAAACTGAATAATACTTAAGATGTCCTTGTTCAAAGGTCATTCACCTTAGAGAAAAATTATAATAGCAAAGAATTTTTTGTTCGACTCGCTAAGAAGAAGAAGCAAAGAATGCTCTTTTAGTTACTTTCTATTTTTTTAAATTACAAAAAGAAACTTTGTGTTATGTTGACATGACACACTTCTTAAATTTGGCGCTATACAGCGCCATCTAGTGGCTACGAACAACACTATCTGAGTCGCCAATGCTGCCGTCTATTGCAAAAACTAAAAAAAGCCATGATTAATATTCGATTTGATTTGTTTGTAATTACACCTACCTACTTAAGGAACCCTATAATACTAAGCATGGCCCGACATGCTCTTGGCCGGTTTTTTTGCTTGTACTAAGACACGTCAAATACATTCTTCTTCTTTTTCGTGTCGATATGAGCTACATAATAATAATATCTCATGTCGTGGGGAAATGATTAGCCAGTCAGCAGGTTGATAGCGGGGCTGACTGCCCAGAGTGCGCCGGACGATCAATTAAATATCGTCACTCGTGGAGGCTCTTTTAATGCACCCCGTCAAATACATTAACTAATACATTAATTAATACATTGAATATAGAATAACATAACGTAGTCAACCCATTACTGTCCCACTACTGGGTATGGCCCTCTTCTCAAAATGAGAAGAGTTAATGAACTGGATATTATTAGTATTCTAGAATAACATAACATTACCAGCCCATTACAGTCCCACTGCTGGACACGGGCCTCTTCTCAGCATAAGAAGAGATGTGGTTAGTGTTATAGAATAACATAATCAGCCCAATTACTTCCCACTGCTGGGCACGAGCGTCTTCTCAAAATGAGGGAGTTTCGGGCTAATTCCATGAAATTCCATCACCTTAGCCGGTTGGTTGTAAAAACAAAATATAGTATGATCGGTAAATAGTGTAATCGTCTGTGTAGGCGCTTATATGTATATATTTGAAGATATTGTATTCATAATTATGACACGATGTTATTTTCCGACATCCACGCGGACGGAGTCGCGGGCATAGCTAGTAGACAATATAGGAATTAATTCAAAAATGGCGAAACTTTCATTATTAGATATCGGGCGAAATCGGTTATTATCGGTCATAATCGTCTCATGGCGATGCGTTGCAATTAAAGAGCCTCCACGAGTGGCGATATTTAACTAATCGTTCGGCGCACTTTGGGGTGTTCAGCCCCGCTACCAACCTGCTGACTGGCTAATATTTTTTCCACGGCATGAGCTATTGTCATTGTATAGCTCAAATCGAGCCGCGACACGATAGAAGAAGAAGAACCGAGATGTAATTCTATCCATGGTATAATAAGATGTTTCACCAGGTATTCTCTTCCCGCAATGACAGCGCGATGCCTCCAAGCTACGTCACGATCAGTGCTGCCATTGATTGATATGTTCAATATACTTAAGGAGATTTTTGTTCATAATGAATATAAAATAAGTTCCTAACTAGCCTAACTATTTGTTATCTCGTGTTATTCATCTAATTAGTTAATAAAGGAAACTATATAAAATTACTAGTTAAAAAGTGATTCTTTATAGAAGAAAGTAAATGTAAAAATGCATTTTGCTCGGGTAATTTTTTTTCACAAAGTGGCAGCACATCAAACTGACAAGTGTCACGCTAACAGCCCGCTATTGGCTCCACGGCCGATGACGTAGTACGGAGGCAATCACGTGACCTAGCTGTCACGGGAAGAGACTATCTGGTGTTGTTATACCATGATTCTATCTTTGTTATTTCATGCATGACGTAATTGACGTGTCATTTGTTTTCGGTTTACAAAAATTAAGTCAACCCAATAAAAACGATTGAAATCAATATAATAATATCGAATCTATAACAATATCCTTAGACCAGCTCGCGATACGTTTAAACGAATGTATTTTAAAACTGACGAACCTTTTCATTCGTTGACTGTACAATGTACAGTATTCATCTGAAGTGCTGTCCGTTTCTGTTAACCATTATTAGGAATGGTCATGGTAAGACCATGTTTACGTATGTCATGCTCCTGAACCGGTGCGATCTGTTGGACCAGGTAAGCTCCTACAACAACAACTTAACTACTTATGGTAACTCTTTTTAGGTTTATTTCTATAGGCAATATTCTTACTTTTCATCTTTTTCATTATTTCTGACATCAATCTACATTTTACTCACATTATTTTGAATGAAGTTGATCTATTAAACAATTCCCTTTTTTTTGTTAAAAGAGCACCTACATCCATAGAGTTTCTTGCCGGTTCTTCTCCATAGGACCCACAATTTGGAACGGTGCAACTAGAGCCTGACGTTTCAAAAGTGCCCGTAATTAGATTTACTTGAAATAAAAAACATTTGACATTTAATTGATCTTACAGTTATAGAATGCATTGCTCGCTTTTTTTGATATTCGTAGACAATGAAATCAAATAAAAGTAGTCTCAATATTACGCATTCTTTATATTGTTTCATATAAGTAAAATCACACACAAGGATTCCCATAAGGTGGACCTACGACCTGGTGAAGATCGCGGGTATTTGCTGGATGCGGAAAGCTCAGGACCAGTCGTTGTGGCGATGCTTGGGGGAGGCCTATGTTCAGCAGTGGACGTCTTTCGGCTGAAGGAGAAATGATGATGACGGTGAAGTAAAATCAAAACACGTCTTGTACTACATTCGTTTCTAAACTTCATTGTGCTATTAAAGCCTTAATTTATTCTCGAGAAGTCGGAAGTTTTTCGTTTTCATAACGGTAAGGAAACAGTTTGAAATCAGATAAAATTCCACTTACAAAACTTATAAATACAACATTGAAAACCCGCATTTTAACTTAAATTTACGGGCTCGCAACCGCTGAGATTACGTCAAAATTTCAACAGGGAAATATATTTGTAATTGTTGGTCGCGTACGGTGCCCCTAACTCCGCTACCTCGGTACCTTGGACCGCAATGGGTGGCACCTTGACATTTCGTTTAAGTTCCGCTCGAAATAAAACTACGAAAACGTGTAGGTTTAAGCATGTAACGAAGAGGGTATGAGTGACGAATGGTGAGCTCGCATTGTGAATCGAAGGATTTGTTTTATATAATGTTAGAGTTTTCTAATTCATTCTGACGCCTTCTAGTTACCGTGGCAGATCATATTTTTAGCTCCAAGTTTTTTAAATATTTCATATTTTTAGTCTATGGCGACCTCTGTGGTCTAGTGGTTCGAGTATCGGACCGCTGATAACGAGGTCGTGGGTTCGATTCCCACAGGACACAAATATTTGTGTGATGAACATAAGTGTTTGTGTTGGTCTGGGTGTGTTGCTTATGTATTATAAGTGTTTAGGCCGAATATAAGTAGGCAGATTTAGCTAGGTAAATGTTTATGCGAGTTAATTAGGAAGCACAGTGACAATATGTTCTTGTCTGTCCTTTCCGCACTCGTGCAAATTTCATATTTGAACCTCGTTCTGTCATCCCTCTCACCTCGTCGCGGAGCCTATCATTGCTCCCGATGCATCGTTTAGCCCCGCCCTCTCCTGTGGGTGCTAAAGACAGTACAGAAAAAATGGACGACAGGTGAAGTCGTACGCGCACGCCAATTAACATAATTGATTTGTGTTTTCGTGAAAATCTCTGATTGACTGTTATTAAAGTGTTCCTCAAGCTAGCTGAGTGTTTCTGTGAATTGTTCCAACGGTGAGGCCTCCCAACTACGAAAAAAGCAGCAAGGCTTCGAAGAAGTGCCGCGTGCCGAAAAGGTGAGCTCCCAGAATTCCCTTATATTCCTCTTTCTTGTTGCTGTGCTTCAAAATACAAAATTATCATCTATCCTCGTGTAACTCCGAACCAGCGCGCATTCAATAAGTATGTATTTACAACAAAAAAAAAAAGTATATAAGTATTATATCCATTGTCTAGTACCCATAGTACAAGCTCTGCTTAGTTTGGGGCTAGATGGTGCTGTGTAAAAATGTCCCAAAGATATTTATTTTCACTCACTAATGGGTTGTGCCATATAACATAGCATAACATAATCAGCCCATTACTGTCCCACAGCTGGGCACGGGCCTCTTCTTAAGGCCTTAGTCCACCACGCTGGCCTAGTGCGGGTTGGTAGACTACACACACTATCGAAAACTGTATGGAGCACTCTCAGGTGTGCAGGTTTCCTCACAATGTTTTCCTTCACCGTTAAAGCAAATGATAATCAAATTCTGATCCGCACATGATGTGCGGGCCGGGATCGAACTCGCACCCTCCTGCATGAAATGCAAGCGTTCAACCACTAGGCTATCACTGCTGAATAATAATAATATATATTCTTGCAAACATAATCTATACTCCCTCTATTTTAATTATAAATTGAAATGGTGTCACTTCAATTACAGAATTATCTCAATTCGATATAGCAAACGAATTTACAACTATGATAAAGTTATCTATTTCACAGTGAACTCTCACAAAACATTACAAGTCGTGCCAAGAAAAACGGAACAAAAAATTAAATTTTATTCTGCCTTTTTCAGTCTGTAGCTGCGTAGGTGAAAAAAAAAACAACATTGCCAACCAAACAACTGGTTGCAGCTTAAAGCGGCTAGAAAACTGCGAACTATCTCCGCATTATGGTTGGAATCTCGCCATAACAGTCGTCCACAGGTTTACCGGACGGTTCTAGTATTATTGTACTATTATTGCCTGTGCGCTAGCATTTAATGGTTACGAAACGGTAAGGATTATTTTTATATAATGTGTCACATGCAATGGGCGTAACTTTAAGATATTTATGTAATACTAGTAGATTTGTATGATAAGTTGTCGAATTTTATGAGAAATGTTTTGGAATTATAGTAATTGGAACTATTGTCATGGATCAGTTTGTGAAAAGAAATTATGCGTAGTCCAAAGCGGTACACTCAAGTAAGATACGTTTCATTGTATGAATGGATTAGGAAATCAGAACAATTATTATTAGCAAGTTAAATTGGCAATATGTACTTTATTTTATTTTGTAAAACGAATGAACCCATAAAAGAACACTAACCTACAAGATACAGGTTTTCCTAGTTTATAAGCCAGGGATCTTACCTGATTGTAAATAGCAATAATTACCTAACGATCAAATAACTACAATAAGATTTTGATGTAAAGGCTGTTTCTGGTGAATAAATAATTTACTTACTTAATAGGTTACGTTACGAGTACTTGGGGGACTAAAAACGGCTAGATCAGAAAGGTTTTCAAATAGAGGCAACTACGAACCGGAAAGTCACGGGACGGTAAGGTCGGAAATAGCACAGAAGTATTTGAAATGGAAAAGGCGGTGATGAAATGCTTAAATAATCATAACATTCCAAAAAAAGTCAAGTTACATAACTATACTTCTATACGAATATGCGTTTATCCATTACATTTGCTATGAACGTTGATACTCGTTTGCAGCTATTTCTATCCTAGTGTTATCATACTATTATTATCGTCGCGTTGGCATTTAAGGGTTACGAAGTAAGGAATATTTTTATTATAACGTTTCACGTACTGTCTTGGGACGCCGTGACGTGCGTGTAATAGGATTTTGATCGCAGTTACATTTTTATGATCGCAATTTTAGTTGTCGGTTTTATTTTTCAAGCAACTTTGTTTCTTTACGTAATATTCTTTGACTAGGTATTTCGAAAATGTAACTTTGCATTCGAAGGTTAAATACTCGATTTAAAAAACGGTAACAATTACTCAGCTTGACAATTTTTACAGTTTGGTTGGTCCACAGACATAGTAAAGAATATAGACGAAGTGCTACGAACAATCTAGTGAAGCCAAAAAAAACTATGCTCCTTCGTGTACAACCAGCGCTCATGCACACACATGCACCTCAAACCGTGCTCTCCCTTCTCAGTACACATGTCGCGGCATCATCCAGTAAGCATCGCAAAAGTATATATCTTTCAAGTGCATGGTGTGTGCGTGAGCGCTGGTTGTACACGAAGGAGGATAGTTATTTTTGGCTTCACTATGATTGTTCGCAGCACTTCGTCTATATTTTTTACTATGTCTGTGGGTTGGTCTTACAATAAATTTCAAAATATAATTAACAGGCTTGAAAGGGTCATATAATTATTTTACTTTATACATATCATAAACGTGAAAGTTTGTGAAGATATTTGGATGTTTAGTACTCAATTACATTGAAACGGATGAAAGAATTTGGGTGAAATTTGACACACAGATAGAAAATAATCTGGAGTTAAGTATAAATTGCTTTTTAATTGAAAATATTCTGAAAGATGGGCGATAATTATGTATTTCTGTGATAAGCCGAATTATCCGCGAGCAAAGCCGCGGGAAATCTTTTTTATAAAATTTCCAAGTAATTGATAGAATTTTCAGAAATTTTCTCCTAATCACAACATAAACTAGTATCTGCATTAAATTCTAATTACACCAAAGATATTTCAAAACACAAAGAAACTACCTAATAGCTCACGTAATGACGTATACATATACAGCTTGTCCCACGGATATGCCACATGGAGGGAAAGTACCTTGAATATTGTAGATGGAACATTTTACTGAAAGAAGACATTATTTGAATTTAAAAACAATTTAAACTGCATTCATAGATATTTTAATAATTACATGGCTGAACCGGAAATCAAACCCGTTACATGAGAAAAATAATCAACCTGTAGCTTTATCATACCGATCGAAAGGTTTATTTTTTGCTAAATAACATAGTGTCACAAATAAAAGGAAGACCATGAATTTTAACATTTGATGTAAAATTTTGTTCAGAAAAATGAAAAACTGACATTGCCGTAAGGACATACAATTGACATTATCATTCTCATTTCACATCAAATGTTAAAATTCATGGTCTTGCTTTTATTTGTGACACTAAGTTATTTAGCAAAAAATAATCCTTATGATGAAGCCTTTTGATCGGTATGATAAAGCTACAGGGTGATAATTTTTCTCATGTAACGGGATCGATTTCCGGTTCAACCATGTAATTATTTAAATATCTATGAATGCAGTTTAAATTGTTTTCTAAATTCAAATAATGTCTTCTTTCTTGTCTTTTGTCTTCTTTCTTGTTCCATGTACAATATTCAAGGTACTTTCTCTCCATGTGGCATATCTGTGGGACGCCCTGTAAAGGGAGCCATTTGCATACACCGCGGAGCACAATTACATTTCTATTCATTAAAAGGCTTCCATAGCGGATCGTGTTTCCTGCCGTAAATTAAATTTCCCAGATTCAACGTCATAAGTGTACAAAGCACTGGTTTAAATTTTACAAGCATTCGTGTATGGCTGCTAGAACGGCGTGATTGTACGGTTCATTTGTTTTGTGTAATGAGGGTGAATGCAGTCGGTTTTATCAAGTCCCTTCTCGTCGTAAAACTGACTAAAGTCAATGGTAGGATAGATTTTAGCCATTAGCGGTGGTAAGGCCCATCATGGAGGATTAGTTGGAGAGGCACCATTACGCCTTCAACTACTAAGTTGACGCAGATACTCTCAAGGCACGTTTTCTATGGGAATTCTTCCTATTCTGTGTCGCGTTGGCCGGAACGAAACGGTTGATAAAATATTATAGAAAGAAAAACGAGGAAATAAGGAGCATTTTATTTCTCAATAATTGATAATACATATTTATTTATTATATATGTAGGACAATGTAGGTATATTATAGGTTTATATAAGTAAGTAATATCTATGTAGTTTTATATTTATTTGTATATAGGTATCTGTTGTTGGTATGTTATTTTATAAGTTTAGATGAACATTAGTTATCTACACTGAAAGTTACCCTCAGTTTTACATTTTATATTTGCTCTATCACTCAAAGGTTTGCTGGTAGAAAACTCAATTATGAGTTAAGCTCGCATGTTGTGATTTTCTTGTGTGCAATAAAGAATAAGAAATATATTTTTCTCTCTCCTCCTCCTTTCTCTCTTTCTAGGCAACAAATCAAGATGTAAATTATGTTTCAAATATTCGTAATGTAATCCTGAAGAATTTTTATAGTATTTTTTTAATTTTCACATAAAATCTCTTGAAATTTCTTTAAATAAATTGCTAAAGTTAGACTACGGCTTTGAAACGTGAAAGGCCTCTCTTAACATAGGAAAATGTACCTATTGCAATTACATTTCTCAAATCAATCCAAATATGTGAATATTTTTGCATTACACAGTACGTTACAGTGCGTGTTACAGTTGTTGTTGAAGTCTCAGAAACCGCCTTTTGTAAGGCCCGAATGTCCTGTTATTATTAAACGGGAAGCCTCTAATTGAACGCAATATCGCGTTGCATGTGAAAACAAAGTATTTCATAATAAGTGGACGTTTTTTAATCACCTTTGACTCGCCACCTACCTTCGTTAAAAAGCTCATAATCGTTAATGTGACGTTTAAGCGATGGACATTAAGTAAAAAAATGCATTTTTGTAACTGTAAGTATGGAGTTGTGGTGATATATTGTATGATTTTAATGCAGTAGGTATTTACTTGACTTGGGAACTTATTATGTATCTGCCAGAAGTGGCAAGTGTTAACATTATTTGTCATTTTAGTAATATAAAAAATTGATAAAAATAACATGATAATGAGGGGATTGCAAGGCATTATCAAAAATTATGAGAAACGATGGTCTAGATGACCCATGCTCACTGCGGGAGCTGCCCAGAGGACACGGTGTGGACACACTGAAGGAGTACCCAGCTTGGGCCACACAGCGCCGTCACCTCATTACTGCAGTAGGCGACAGTGATCTCTCGCTTTCGGCCGTGGTCCTGTCTATGGTCGGGAGCGAGAGCACTTGGGAAGGCGTCCTCTCCTTTTGCGATGAGGTAATGCTCACTAATGAGGCGGTGGAGAGGATTTGAGAGGCAATGGCCTCTCTTCCCATCCGCAGGAGACGACCTGGGCGTCGCAAGAGGGCGTATGCCAACCTCCAGCCACCCTAGTGCCTTCCTGCGGGTGACGGACTCGGGGAGGTCCGCCGCCCGACCATTCAAGGCCCGTGACGATGGCGCGTTGTGTTCCGCGCGCGCCAGTCAAGAGGAGGGTGCGGTCGGTGTGTTTGCCGCACGGGGGGAAGGGGCTCGCCTACTAGTGGCGAGCAGGGACCTGCCGGGGATGGTTGGGAGAATTTTCCCACGCCCCCGGCCAATAGTCGTTAAAGGAACACGGTGATGGTTTTTAGTCGGTAAGAGTTTGACAGTCGGGAAGAGTACGCTTTCCCCGGGCGGAGTACGTTCATGAAGAATTTTCCCGTAAGAAAAAAAAAATCACATAACAAGTTATTGTTTTTTTTTAAGGAATTCTGTAATAATGCTTCGATTATCTCGTAAGGTTCACTTATTAACACAGTCTAGTTAAAACATAAATTTTAACCATAATGATAATATTCGTATTATACACGGAAAAAAATACTAAACAACGTAATTAAATTATTATTAATAAAAAAAGCTCAAGACTTTTAACAAGCAACACTTTTAACATTTTATACTACAGCACGCTTTCACCTACCAGAGTTTAATGCAACCCGAAAAATTTAAAGTACCCACAAAGAGGCGAACCATTTCGTTACTTAACCGTATTCTACTTAACCAACAAAAAATACTTTAACACTTTCATCTCGTAAAACCAAGACTGGAACACATTTTATAAAAAGCTGCAGAAAAACAAAGTAAAAAAAAACAAGTTTTCTCTCAAACATACTGCAGACGACGTAGAATTCAATTTCCTGCGAAAAAATCGAAAACGGACGTCGAATAAATCGAGTAAGCTACGTATTACGTATTGACCGAACGTTTTACATAAGATTAGAGTTTGCAAGGCAAAGGGACTGTATGAGGGGTTACAGGTACAGTATACAGTATACTGCATATAGGGTTACCATATGGCAGGAATTTTAAGGTTTAGCGGCCAGCAGTGATCTGAGACTACCTTTTTTGAATTTTGCGCACTTTCATATGTAATCGCACGCATGGTATAATAATATCTATGTCGTAGGGTCATAGAATAGTCAGAAAAATCGTATCTTTGTAAAAATCCTAGGATGATTTCAAAGAACCGGATGATTGGAATCTAAGAAAAAAAATCGCAATCATACAAGCCATTTTCAGGATCATTGCAATAATCCAGCTAATCTTAAGTAAGTCGCGAAAAACTGCTCACTTTATGAGCGCTGATTGGCTAATATGAACGTTATGCACTGACTAATGCGCCAATTGGCTAACGGCTACATTCCTTAGTCTTTTGATATTGCTACAGAGTTTTTTTGAATAGGTACCTACCTGTATTGTGTTAATATTTTGACATTAAAATATTATATTTAAATCAATACCTCTACTGCCTTGTCACTTCTTTACTTTTCAATGTCTATACTATAGACCTTTACGAAGAGCCATGTTCTGAACAACCAGAATAAAGATGTAATAAATCGACTCTTAGATTAGCCAATCAGCGTTCAAGTTTACAATCGTCTTAAATTGACTGGGATTTTTGCAATTTTTCTGATAATAGCTCGTATGATTAAGAAAATCTTTCTTCCATCTTTTTTTTTGTTTGTCCATTGTCCACAAAGTCCCTTGAACGAATCCTGCTGCATTACACGTATCTACGGCTGCCGTCAAACACTAAGCGCAAGCGATATTAGCCTTAGTGGGTGGTTCACCGGAAAGTTTGCTGATAGTACCTATGTATTAAATGGTAGCAAAACCATTATAAGTGGAACTGCTGCTGAATTGCGTAACTCACTCGCGATCGCAATGAATAGGATTTCAACGTTCATTGCTCCATGTGTTTTGACAATTCGTTTTATCGGCAACTATGAACCACGCAATGAATATAGCTGTCATTTCAAAATGAAAGCTAATTTCAATGTCAATGCATTAAACAATTACCCCACTGGTGTAGTATGTAAATCTCATACAAGACCAGCTGCCGAATTGCGTAACTCACTCGCGATCGCAATCATGTGGATGTCAATGTTCATTGCTCCGTGTGTTTTGATAATCCGTGTTATCGGCAACTACGTACCACGCAATGAATATTGCTTTAATTTCAAAATGAAAGCTAATGTCAAAGTGAATTCAGTACACAATTGCCCCACAGCTCTGTTTATACTGGTTTAGTTCCTTCCTAAATGAAGCCACGATCACCGCCATAGAAGTGGCCAAATATTATATAAAAAAAGTGTGAACCATTGACACGAAAGAAGAAGTTCCTTCCATCCTGTTGCCAACATACATAAACCAACAAGATTAACTTTAGAAACTAAAATACTATGCCAGTAACCTAACCGTAATGATTTATATGGCTCAATTTTAGTACTTAGAATAATGGTTAAAATCCTGATATATGTGAGCACCGCGTGAAAACATTTTTCATGTCAAAATCACAACGTTGTTATGAAACTATGAGGCTATTCTGTAAAAACTAGCTTTCAAACACACTTCTGGATCCGCAGCGATTTAATTTTTGTATTGCTTTTACTCCTTTTTACTGCGGTTTCATAAGTGAATTTGCATGACTTTTTACAGAATAGTACTGCTGCCAGCGTAAAAGGCTAAAAGTAAGCCTCTTTTATAACCTATTTGTTTGACAAAATATTAAGTAATTATACAATACACTTTTGGACCAAAAGACGAAGCTAATCCAACTGCGCAGAGGGGTGAGACAAGGGGATGTAATATCCCCGAAATTTTTCACTAACGCGTTGGAGGACGTCTTCAAGACGCTGAACTGGACTGGACAGGGTATCAACGTTAACGGCGAGAACATCTCACATCTCCGTTTTGCCGATGACATCGTTGTAATGGCTGAGTCGCTGGAACAACTGGGCGAAATGCTGCACAGCTTAAACGGAGCCTCTTGACGTGTCGGTCTCGGCATGAATCTGGACAAGACTAAAGTCATGTTCAATATGCATGTCATGCCGAGGCCAATATTCGTCGAAGGGTCGGCACTCGAAGTTGTAACGGAATACGTCTACCTAGGGCAGGCAATTCAGCTTGGTAGACACAACTTCGAGAAAGAAGCCAACAGAAGGATCCGTCTGGGCTGGGCAGCATTTGGCAAACTTCGCCGAGTCTTCTCGTCGCCTATACCGCAAAGTTTGAAGACAAAGGTCTCCAACCAGTGCGTCCTGCCAGTCATGACTTACGGTGCCGAGACGTGGACACTAACAGTTGGGCTAGTCCACAAATTTAAAGTCGTTCAGCTAGCTATGGAGCGAGCTATACTTGGAGTTTCTTTGAAGGATAAAATCCGTAACGAGATTATCCGGAGAAGAACCGGAGTGACCGACATAGCTTGTAGGATCAGTAAGCTGAAGTGGCAGTGGGCTGGCCATGTCTGTCGAAGGACCGATGGCCGTTGGAGCAGACGAGTCCTTGAGTGGAGACCGCGTATCGGCAAACGCAGCGTAGGGCGCCCCCCTGCCAGGTGGACCGACGACCTAAAGAACGTGGCTGGGGGGGACTGGATGCGGAAGGCAGAGGACCGAGCGTTGTGGTGCAACTTGGAAGAGGCCTAGGGCTATGTCCAGCAGTGGACTGCGATAGGCTGAGTTGATTGATTGATTGATACAATACACTACAAATACTCTTTATTTTACACAAAAGTAAATAGCAACATCTATGACTGTACAATGGCGGTCATATCGGTCAAGGCGAATTATTAATTACTAGCTGTACCCGTGGCTTTGCTCACGTTATCATAAGGTTAACTTTCAAATAAGTCAAATTTCAAAGATAATGGACAAATGATAGCAATAATTAATTTTTTGCTATTATTTTTTTGTTAAAGCGCTGGGCGCAAAGTCAAAGACTAAAACGTAAACCGAGATTCTAGGCCACAAACAAATTTTGAGCATAATTTACAAAAATAATACAGAATGATGTGAATGTATACAATAAAACGCCTTTTTACAAAACCTTCAGCAGCCAAAATGTACAGAGTGGCAGGGCTGGTGACGCGAGAGCAAGCGACGTACAGTTGTCCATATGAGAAGCAGCTGGTCCTGAGGTCGACAGCCGCAGCCTTCAGTGTCTGCCCCTGCTACTTATTCATGGTCATCGTGAAGCACAGACTCACAGAGAACTGTATGCGCTTGAATTGGAAAGGGTAATTGTGGGGAATCAGTGGTATACGTGGAATAAACACCATCTCGCCAGCGGCACACCCAGTGAGAATCTCTGCCTCTATAATGTGCCTCTGCAAGGATATGACTTTGAGTCGGGTCCCATTACACAGCTTAGGCGGTGTTAAGTTCCACAAAAGTACACCGGACCCTGACTTTAAGTTTGATAAGATGGGCAGAAAGTCCACTTGCAGAGAGAGAGAGTTAAGGAATACTACTGGATAGTGAGTAGCGTCATCTAGATCTATAACGGTGTTTATAGAAGTATAAATCACTTCATTCCCTTAAATTTCTGAGAGAATGCTATCGTTAATGGCAGCGGCTTGGTCATTTTTTGGTGTTAAAATGGCCCTCTCACACAACCAAGAATTCTGCTGGTGCGAGATTTGGCTGATGTCCCCATAAACAGAACGAATTAGGTCCTCTACCGTAGGGACCACTCTACAAAGCGTTTCCGGTAGGTCCACCTGGCCACTCTCCTCTGGATAAGTTCCTACTCCAATGAGTCTATGGGAATCTTAAACATTGTGTGCGCAGTTTTGACACCAGGGAGCAGTGTTGCGGCGATTCCGGAAGACGCTACTGCGAGGGCTATTTTTCCTCGCCTTCTGACCTCTGCAAGGATGCCTGAAGTAAGAAAGGTTTTGCCTGTTCCTCCAGGAGCATCCAAAAATAACATTTTCCCTTGGCAGAGTTCAATGCTCTGCAGGATAATTTCGAATAGCTGTCTTTGCTCTGAGATGAATGATGAACAATGACAGACATTGCGCCCGTACTGTAGTCAGTTTCGGCGGCGTATTCACGATTAACGCGTGGTTTGGTTGTGGGGTCGGTAAACCGTACTCAACCAATGAATTGCAGCCGATCGAAACGACCATGTCTTGAAGTGAAAAAAAAAACAGCTATTCAAAATGCGTTCAGCATATCAACATAGGTCCGTAAGAATCGCCAATTGGTGAGGTGTAAAATGTAAAATATCGCAATTCGTAGGTACTAAGTATTTCAAGACAATTAAAGAAGCAAGTAGAAAGACAACAAAGGTAACGCCTGTTTCTCTACCCAAAACATCACATTTTGTGAACGAAACCATAGCGCGATCTAATTCGACGTTAACGCCATCTGGTTAGGAAAGAAGGAGTATTTTAAATTAAGTTAATTATTTACAAAACTAAGTAAGCGGGAGACGTCGTCGTAAATTGGTTATATTATCCATAGGTTAAGGATAACAATACAAATAAAATTTCACGCTTTTTTGGGTTAGGGGACTCAGCAGTTAGTAAAATAAGTGGTTCAATGGCACTTTTTGCACCGATTTCAAATTTATTTTCACTGTTAAATAGGTAAAGCACTTTTTAGCAGACAATACTTTACTAAACTACTGTTAGAAAACTACTGTTTGTGGTAGAAAGTAAAATAAATACGGAAGCAGAAAATAATCAACACAATGCACTATTGCTCACCCCTCATACTAAATAGCGTGATCATTAATTGTTTTATAACTTAATAATCCGCTCTTTAGCGGACGTTGTTGCTAAATAACTTAATTTGTTGAAGAATGTTGAAGATGTTTTTTTTTAAAATAACAAAATGCAAAAAATAATCTAAAAACTAAGATTAGGCTGAGATTCGATCTTAGAACAACACAATCGTGATCCACACGCCAAGCCACCAGGTTGAGTAATTATTTACGCGAAACTACGAAATAAGCATTTTCATTGTTAATATCTGTCGTTTAGCTCCCTTTATATATAGCGTGATGGTTATTTTTTAAATATTAATTTTGACGTTCTGATAAAGAATTATTTTAGTCTTTTTTAGTCTATAAATTATAACATTTCAATATATTAACTGTAAAACATAACTTTGTAGACATTTTGTTACTCTACTCACCTCCCATGTACAAAAGCGTGATGATTTGTAGCCTATAACCTGACCCGGTCTGTAACCGACATTTTTGCCAAATTTCAACTAATTCTGTTCAGTAGTATTGGCGTCATGCTCAAACATACAAACAGATAAACAGACAAACAGATAAACAGACAAACAGACAAACAGACAAACAGACAGAAATTCTAAAAATTATATTTTTGGCATCAGTATCGTTCCTAGTATGCGCAGCAGTGATTTTTTTCAAAAAATATTCAATGTACAGTTTTTTCATCTCTACGATTTTATTATATGTATAGATTTTCATAATAATTCCTTAGGTTTTCGCAATAACTACACATTATAATAAAACAAGTTTAACCGGATTACATCGCATATATTATTTAAATATTGATTTTCCTGACCTTTCGAAAGCTTTGCAGTATTTAATTATTTTCAATATAAAACTATTAGGATAAAACATATTCTACAAATACTTATTATAAAAGCGAAAGTATTGATGTCTGGGTGTTTAAAGTAGGTAATTCGCCCTCACCGGCGAGTCTTGCCGCTAGCGATTCGCGAAAGGCGTCGCCCATCCGATATACCATAAGTCCGCCATTTTCGAGAAAACCATTCCCGATGCATCAACGGCTGCCAGAGGGACATAGCGGCGGGCTCCCCCCACAATGCCCCAGTAAGCCGAGGTCCAAGCCCTTCCTTGGGACGCGTGTTGTATGCGGTTTTGCAACCGCGATTTTAGTTTATAAGTTAGGATTAGGGAAATTTTTCGGCGGATGGAGTCACTGATGGGATTTTCCGCCACCCACCCGGTTAAGCAGTTAGGGTACCTCTCTCAGGTACCATCTGCAAGAGCTCATACAAAAAAAAAGTCTGGTTGTTTATTTGTTTAACATAATAACTTTCGTGAGTTAAATTCATAATTGGTCATTATATACGGCGACACCGCCGCGCAACCAGCTCATAATTAAGGGCTTCGGTCGAGCTCGAAACTAGTCCGGCACACCCGAAAGAATCACGTGAGTAAATCCGTAATTAATGACCAATTATTTATTTGTTTGTTCTTTGATTACGCTGAAACGGCAAAACGGATTTGAATAAAGCTGGGTACACAGTTAGACCATAACCAGGATTAACATACACGTTGCTTTTTATCAGGGGAAGATAGGTAGTTCCCGAAGGATGCGTGGTAACGTCTTTCTGTTCTTCTCTCCCTCAGCCTTATCCCATTATCTGGGGTCGGCTCTCCTAGTCTGCCTTCTCCCTTTATTTCTAACCCGCGCGGTCGTGGCTCCGATCTCGCTCTCCTTCAAGTCCCTCTGGACTGTCGACAGCCAGGTGGCGGGGGGTCTTCCATGGCGTTGCATCGTCGTTTGCAGGTCAAGGGCTGCTCATACCATGTGGTGTTCTGGGTGGCGGAACACATGTCCATACCATCGAAGGCGTCGCTGTTTGACCTTCTCAGTAATGGGCGCAACTTTGTAGCTTCATCTGATGTGGACGTTACGTACCCTATCTAGCAGTGTGACACCCGCTCTATCTGTGATAAATCAAATTAGCCGCGGGTGAAGCCGCGAGCATAGACTAGTTCAAACACATTTAAATAAATTGTTAAGAGAAACAATAATGCTCTTGTTAGGTTCAAAAATAGTTTGCTATAATTATTTTCAAGACTTGCTGAAATAAATACACCACTACTAGCTTTTCAATATTTCGCCAATGACTTTGATTTTCGATATCTTTGAAATTACAAATTTGTTTGTTGTGGTGTTTTTGAAACTACAATACATAATTACTACAAAATATCATAAAACAATTTTAATGAAGACATCGATATTGTAGCACCCATGCACTTTTGTTTTATTTAATAGTGTTCACAAGGGAATTTTATGTCCTCTATCACAAATTATTTAAAGCTTGCAAAGAATTTTAAATGAAACCTGTATTAACGTAACTTTTAGCTAGTTTTGCTACAGTCGTGTTAAATTTTGTAACTGTTTATATTTTAAAGTAAGTTCGCTTTTCTATTTTACAGCTTGATAGCTAATACCCGTGACTTCCATACTGCCATAGATATTCGTATGGCAACCGGGACCGACAGCTTAGCGTGCTCTCCGAGGCACGGAGGAGTCTCGATGTGTATAAAACGGTCACCCATCCAAGGACTGACCGCGGCTAGCGAAGCTTAACCTCGTCGATCTTGCAATCCATGTGGTTATTATCCACGAGCCCTCTCCTGGCGAAATCTACTATCATAAACACAAAACATGTTCCCTCGCCAAGTCAAGTAGTATGGCAGTATACTCGTAAATATTCCTATGGAAATAGTTATTAATTTTTAGGTATCTGCACCCACAGGGTGCCAAACGGGATCATATTACTCTCACTACGCTGTATTTTCTTCCGTCCGTCTGTCTGTCACGGGGCTGTATCTTTTAAACGGTAATAGTAAGCCGGTTGAAATTTTTTCAGAATATGTGAAGACAGAGTTGCAAAAATTCATATTACGCCCACGGTGCGTTGATGAATTTTGATGAACTCTCGTAAATTAAATCAGTTTCTATGGGGTATCAGGTTGATGGGTGGTACGGAACCCTTACTGCATTATTCCGACTCGCACTTGGTCGGTTTTCTTACATCATTATGCACAATAATTATGAAACGTTATTTTCTTTGAAGACTTTCTTGTTACATCTCACCCAACGAACCGTTCCTACAATTTTAAAATTTAAACCAATGAGTCTCAAAACCTGACAGCTATATCTACACGCATTAAAGCTTCAGTTGATATATTATTAAGCCTACACTCACTGATCGTACGAGTTAATCTGTGCTGATAACGTAACCACGTAAACGCGTAGAAAGGCGTCGGAACGATTATGCGACGCCAATGAGGCGTGAGTACACCGATTTTACATACGACTATGTAATCTTGAATGTATGTAAGTCTATACGATGAAAAGCAAGTAGGACAGCTTCAGAACATATTTAGGACAAGCTATCGTTTCTTGGTGGCGCTTCGAGACTCAGTTAAAGGATTATATACAGATGGTTGGACAGCCCGGAGTCTGGATTTGTGCCCGGTTAATGGCAATACGGTCACTCCGTATTACATAGGAACTTATAAGAGCAACTGGCGAAATGTGGGTGTACTATAAATACACCTCTGCCTACCCCTTCAAATTCAAATTCAAAAGTTTTATTTCCAATAAACATTTACATGCACTTTCAAAACGTTAATAATCTAGTTGCACGGATTCAAAAAGTTGGTCCTATGGAGAACAGCCGGCAAGAAAATTTTGGTGTTATGGTGTGTAACATACAAATAAGGTTTAATTTTTGTTCGTGTTGTCTCAAAATTAAAAC
Source organism: Asteroscopus sphinx (assembly GCA_949699075.1). Taxonomy (NCBI): domain Eukaryota; kingdom Metazoa; phylum Arthropoda; class Insecta; order Lepidoptera; family Noctuidae; genus Asteroscopus; species Asteroscopus sphinx. Next base: position 6,326,710 of record OX453009.1, read on the forward strand.
ATAAGCATTAATTAGTATTATTAGTATACTGCCTCGTTGATCTATAGTCGTCGCAAGTGTAACTGCTGAGTGCGGGGTCCTGGGTTCGATTCCCGGGTCGGGCAGTATCATTAGGAAATTCTCAGTAGCAGCCTGGAATCTGGATGTGTACCCTCGTAATGGCAAGATGTTGGTCCCTTATTACATGGAACTTATAATTGAAAAAATGTGGATGTAATGTACAGTGTACACCTATGCCTACCCCTTCGTGTGTGTGTCATGTGTGTGTAAATAAAACACATTTTATCTGTCACACTTCTTAAAGCTAAATCTTAAAAGTCTTTAGTAGTATTATTAGTCTAAGTAATTCATTTATCTTAATTCTATTAATAAAGAAATCCGAGTACCAATTATAATTCTGCTTAGTTTTCAATCAAGTTTTATCGTGATATGTTGTTTACAAGTTGAGCGGACCCATGTATCTTGAAACTTGTAGTAATCAGATTACACGCCAGCCGATTAATTAGTTTCACTGGATTAAAAAGGCACCCATTTGTAAGACTGTGTTGGAAATAAATAGTGGGAATTTAAAGGAAAAGTTTATAGAATTTGTAAATTTATGATTTTATTTAAAGAAAACTTTAAAGATGTCTTTGGAATATGGATTGGACTCTCTTTCAGATCTTTCTATCCGGAATAGGGAAGGCTTTACTTTTTTCTATAGTTGGGTCCTTCAGGGGTCAGTTTGAAGCGCACACAGAGCATGCATTTTTTTGGTATAAATAAAGTAATAAATAAATATTTTTGGCATATTTTACACAGCACCATCTAGTCACATACTAATCGAAGCTTCTATAATGGATATAACACTTATATACTTTTTTTTATAAATACATCCCTACTTATAATACATAAAAAACACCCAGGCAAATACAAACTCTTATACATAAATATTTGTGGGCTGTGGAAATCGAACCCTCGTAATCAGCAGTCCGACACTTGAGCCACTAGACCACAGAGGTCGTCAAAAAAAAGAATCGTCGTAGAGAAAAGTGTGACCAGATTGGCCGCGCTGTTTTATGATAGAAGCTTCACAGTCATAAAACGTTACCAACCTAGCAATCAAGAACCAAAGCCAACAAGGCTTTTATAAACCAAAGTAGCAATTTACCTCATAACTCATTAAATCCTAACTATTATAAAACTGTAGTTTCTGTTTTTTTAGCATCACGCAAAAATTACTGAACCGATTTGGATGAAACACGCAGATAAAACAAATCCTGGTTATTTTTTTTTTATTCCTACTATCCTTGCGTTTGAGTCCCACCTCACTTGATGTTAAGCGATGGCGCGGATTAAAATATAGTATAGATAATACTTTTTTTTGAAATTTTTATACCAAGGAAGCATAGCCTTGGGTATCAGCTTCTTACTTATAAACATTATTAATTCTATCAGAAAATCTACCAGTAATGGGTAGTGTCGGTACTAGGTATATCAATTACAAGTACTAGGGTATAAGAAACTGTAAGAAACGATTCGCCAAAATGTATCAGCCAGTACCAAACCATCTATCAAAAACTTCACGATTGACATTCAGGGAACCGACTTTCATAATGGAAGTTGTAACACCATGTGATGGTGTGGCCTCCTGATGAATGCGAGTGCATTACAGAACATCAAAGTTTTACGATCCGCGCCGTGTAATAGGGGCCTATGGTAACGACCGCCATCATATAATGGGTTTGGTGATGGATATATTTTTAAAACTTTAGATAGGTATCGTAATATAAAGTACAACTTTTGCATAACATATATAAATATATGAGGATTAATCAGCATCATCATTTCAGCCGAAAGACATCCACTGCTGGACATAGGCCTCCCCCATGAGGATTAATATAGTTATTAAAATATAAAACATTTGTAAAATTATGTACCACTTTCAGTTAAAATTATTTTGTGAAATATTATCCTAGGTATAAAACCACAGACATAGTAAATATATAGACAAAGTGCTGCGAACCATCATAGTGAAGCCAACAAAACCGTGCTTTTCTGTGTACAAACCGTGCTCACCGCTCTCAATACACATGTTGCGGCATCGTCCAGTAAGCATCGTCAAAACAAATATCCTTCAGGTACATGGTGTGTACGTGAGCGCTGGTTTGGATGCAGAGGAGAATGGTTTTGTTGGCTTCACGTAGGTATAACAAAGTTTGTATACACTATAACATACAAGCAAATTAAACATGTTTTTGTACATATTAGTTTAATGCAAAATATTTAATCATAGAATTAGCATACTAAAAACTATTTATGCCTGAAATAAGCCAAATAACTCGCAGTATTTGTATAGACTATACTTATTGAAATACCGAAACTTTACGGACAGATGTGTTTGTAATTAAAATTGTTCATTTACCAACATTTTGAGCCTTTCAAAGCTAGTGGTGAGGACAAAACTAAAGTCTGTCCCTATTATACACACACACACATATGCCTGTTTTTCTTCAAAGGGGGAGACAGAGATGCCACATTATAATGTATACCCACATTTCGCCGGTTGTTTTAATTCCCATATAATAGGGAGCGAGCCTATTACAATTAACCAGCAACAAATCCAGGCTACAGGCAGCTACTGACTTACTTATCTATACAACCATATTCTTAGTTTATACTAAACCTCTTAAAGGGTCATTGTACTCATCATTATGAACAATTTTAACTATTGGTCCAAAAACGAAATCGCGAAAAAAAAACAGCTGTTTCCTATACATTTTTGATTTTTGTGCACACAAATGTAGGACTTAACTTTGAATTAACTGCAAAGTTAGTCGAGTCATATAAGATATTTTTAAAACCTGCAGTCGTAAATACTAGGCAATTATCATAATACAAGACTAATCTTTTAAATAAGCTATTCTAAAACCGAATCTTAAATAAACTCCTCTAAGTAAAAAACATTTAAGCGAAACGACTTAAGATCCCTTAAAACCATTTCATAATTTCGTCTGCCTCGCCACTTCCCGTCATTTCTCTAACTTTTTCGTTTTTCAGAAAAAAATAAGTTTATATCTCGCTAAAGTTTTCGTGAGTCTCACGCGGTTCAATAACAAAGTTTCGATCGATTTACATCAATCAAAAACTGGATTGTTGTCGGTTCAGAACTCAGTTACTTTGTGAGAGTTTTCATATGGCGTATCTGCTATGTATACCTACATTAAATACACAAAATAGATTATAAGGACGTGAGACTCATCATTCATCATCATCATTTGTGCCGAAAGATGTTCACTACTGGACATAGGTCTCCCCCAAAAACCCCTTCCCCCATATGGGGTTATGTCATAATTGCCACGTTTTTATAGTATAGGACGACGAAGCGAGCTAAAGGCCCACCTGATGTTAAGCGGTCACCTTTGCTCATAACAACTACAATGCCACCTAGACTGTTGCCTAAATGGTACCGCAAGTCGGTTCGCCAAACTGAGACATGAAGATGGAAAGTCTCATGTGATTGTAATTTCCGGCACCCGTACCCTTCAGACCAGTGTTGTGGCGCAACTTGGGAGAGGCCTATGTCCAGCAGTGGACTGCGATAGGCTGAGTTGAAGTACCCTTCAGACCGAACACAGCAATGCGAGCATCACTGTTTGGCGGCAGAATTGGTATGGTGGCAGGACGTCCCCGGACGAGCTCCCTCACAAAGAGTTCTACTACTACTAATAGGTGGGTTGGTTGAATAAATACTCATAGAACGCTGTTGCCCATCCTTTGGTGAACCTCTTAGTCGCCTTTTACGACACCCACGAGAAGAGTTAGGGTGTTGCTATTATTTGCGTGCGGCACCACACAGAACATACGTGACGTGATTTGAGACTGGTAGCTTGCATGTTTCGAAAAATCTGCGAGCTTAAGCTGCAGCCACCGCAGTCAGTCCTTGGATGAATGACCGTTTCGTTGTATATCAAGACATCTCAGTGCCTCGGAGAGTATCCTAAGCTATTCCCGTTGCCATACGAATATTTATGGGAGTCGTGTCGGGCGTCAGAAACTCGTAAGTTTGACAACTGGTCTAACCTTAGGATGTCGAATATGGCAGTCGCTCCGTGTAAAACACTGGTGTTTAGCCACATACTGTTTACACTCATAGCCGACGTCAACATAATAGTGAAAAGGCTCGGAGAAAGAAGAGAAGCTGAAGAAGAAAGAACGTAGATAAATCAAAAGAGGTGTGAGGATCGTAGCTGTTTCAGATTCATAGTCTGCCTATCCCAATCGCGAACAGATAATACGTATTGTTAGTATTCAGCTGAGAAAAATGGCAACACGGTTCTATAAATGTCAACCCAGCAAAGTCCGCCCAAGAACATTATATATGTATGTATTACATACATATAGTCCGCCATCTTGATTGTCAGTGGTAAAAGCAGTTGGCACGGCGAGTTGGCCAAAGATAATATAATCACTACGTTTAGAGTTGGCCACGAGTCGTCGAAGATGACGGACGTCCTATAACCCAACATGACTTGACAATTCTTGGGTTGGGAGCACTCTGGATACAGGAACAAAAGATACACGTAGTATCGTATTGGCAAAAGTATATTGAGTGGGGAAATCTTACAAGCAACTGACTACCTACAATACTTAAGATGTAATCTATATCAAACCCACAATTACTAAGGAAGTATTAGGTACGCACATTACAACTTGTTCTTTTACTTTGTTATACATGCTGAAATTTGAATCGCTTACTTCCCGAAAAGGGGTAATTGTACTCATCATTGTGAACAACTTTTACTATGGGACCAACCCTGATATCGCGAAAAAAAAATCTGTTGGTCCCTACATTTTATCGATTTAAGTGAACACAACTGATATTTTTTTGGCAATTTCAGGATTGGTCCGATAGTAAAAGTTGTTTATAATTATGAGTACAATTACCCTTTTTCGGGAAATAAGTGATTAAAATTTCAGCATGTATTATTGAAGTGACTTACTAATCAATTACTCTTAAATACAGAGCTCTCAAGTGGTTTTATTTAACACTAGCTGTGCCCGCGACTCCGTCCGCGTGGATGTCGGAAAATAACATCGTGTCATAATTATGAACGCAATATCTTCAAATGTATACATATAAGCGCCTACACAGACGATTACACTATTTACCGACCATACTATATTTTGTTTTTACAACCAACCGGCTAAGGTGATGGAATTTAATGGAATTAGCTCTAAACTCCCTCACTCTGAGAAGACGCTCGTGCCCAGCAGTGGGAAGTAATTGGGCTGATTATGTTATTCTATAACACTAACCACATCTCTTCTTATGCTGAGAAGAGGCCCGTGTCCAGCAGTGGGACTGTAATGGGCTGGTAATGTTATGTTATTCTAGAATACTAATAATATCCAGTTCATTAACTCTTCTCATTTTGAGAAGAGGGCCATACCCAGTAGTGGGACAGTAATGGGTTGACTACGTTATGTTATTCTATATTTTCTAGTTTCTCAACTCTTCTCGTTCCGAGAAGAGGTCCGTGCCCAGCAGTGGGGCAGTAGGTAATGAGCTGATTATGTTATGATAATCTATTACCCTATATCTTAAGTTAGACTAATACCAATACAAATGCTAAGTTTCATTATGATCCGTTCAGCCGTTTTCACGTGATGAGGTAACAAACAGACAGACAGACAGACAGACAAAAATAATTTTTTTAAACGATTGATTCGTGTTCTATAGCTTATTTCTAGTCCCCCTAGCCGGTTTTCGCGAAAAAAAACTCAATGTACAGACTTTTCGACCTTTACAGTTTTATTATAGTACTAGCAGTGCCCGCGACTTCGTCCGCGTGGATGTCGGAAAGTAACACTATGTCGTATTCATATAAACATTGTCGTAATTTTTTATAATTATCTACTGATGTCTTCTAGTTCTTTTTTAGAAAACTTTTGTAGTAAAGTAGCATAGTCATTCTTTATTAGTAGGTATACGGAAAAGGCTTATGTCCAGCAGTGGACTGCGATAGGCTGAGTTGATTGATTGATACGGAATAATATAACACTATAATATTATTTATACTTTGTTCACTGGGAAAACATTTTAGCAACTGATAAATGTTTCCTTTGTATTGGAAATGATTTAATTCCTTCTCTTTTACATTTAATTTGTTCAAATGAAGAAAGGAAAAAAAAACTGTTTGTACTTGCCACTGAAGGCAAGTTCGATTCCAGGATAAAACGTAGTGCCTGTAAACGCACGCACATTACAGGAGAAATTCTATTGTGCAGACAACGTTACAAAAAATGTGAACCAAGTACGTAAAAAACTACAACACCCAATATCTGATATGTAATGTCATACTCATACCTAATGGCGATGGCCGTTTTGCGCGGATGTGACGCATATCTTACCACTTGAATATTTCTACCTGTATTTGTTTTCTTTTTTTTTTTCTTTATATTTTTGGTAAGTTTGTGCGTCACTCTAGACGCAAATAAATATATTTTCTTTCTTTATTTCTAATTGAAAAATGCTGTTCCAAATAAAAACCCTAAATAATGAAACCGGTTACAAACTTGTACATCTATCAAACTAACTCGCGTTCAATGCGTATTCATGTCCTAGCCATGGTTGACTGTTACATACACATCGATATCTCTCTGAATCCAGAAACGTATGTTAAACTGTCAGTCCCGGTAGTCATAAGAATTAATCGACCGGTATTTCTTTAAACTCACAATATTGGTTTCCCCAAGTAATCGAATTGTAGGAGGTAAGACAGTAAGTCGCGCCACATAAAATAGTTTTTTTTAACCTGTTAGGAAAAGGCAGGGTTAATGATGATCTATTTCGGCTCGTTTGTGTTGTTTTTGTGTTTGTATGTTTTTCATGAAATTATTATCCATTTGATGTGATTTTTTTATTCTAACAATAGATACGACATCTTTACGCATTGCTATGAAGTTTTGGTCGATTTAGGCGCGGGTTTCGTGATAGATTTTTTTATTTTTCCTCGGCATGTCGTTGACTTCACTTTTTTGTGACGGGTGCTGTTCTACAAATTATAACTTCAATGCAACGGCAAACATAGCGCCAGATCATCGTCATTATTTCAGCCGAAAAACGTCCACTGCTGGACATGGGCCTCCCCCAAGCATATGTTGGGGGGATATGCCATATAATCATAATAAATAGAGCTAGACAGCTCATTTCATTCCAAATAAAACAATATATCAATTGTAACGATATTTTTTGAAATCGATTATTTCACATTTTTTCGAACAACTCGTCCTAATTTGCTCAAAAACTCGTCTAACTTTGATGACTTTTATTATGATTGTGTTTGGAATACCTTCTTTACTTTGATGAGACATGTGTTTTGTTTGTACGGTGTTTAGATACTGAGCATCGTAATTTTTTTCGGAACATGTTTTCGTGTCTATGACTATAGCCTACATACCACCTTGTACCATATGAGTAAACGTGATTATACGTTAAAAAATGATAAAAACCTGCATATCTGAGAGTATGTGCACTTGTGCAGTCTGCCAAATCAGGCCAGCGTGTTGAATTAAGTTACCTCGTTCTCATTCTGAGAAGAAGGAAGACCGTGCGTCATAAAATATTGATAATAACTACACTAACAATAGACAAAATCATCATCATCATCATCATTTTAGCCGTAAGACGTCCACTGCTGGACACAGGCCTCCCCCAAGCATATATTGGGGGAGGCCATAATCGCCATAATGCCATAATCGCCACGCTTGGCAGGCGGGTTGGCGATCGCAGTTGGTTGGTTAAATACTTAGTGAACGCTGCTGCCCATCCTCTGGTGTATCCTAAAAATAGACAAAATGATAAAAATATATTTCTAAAACATAACTTAACAAACCCAAAAACTAAGACGGAGGCTGGGATTCGATCTCAGAATAAAACATTCGCAGGAAATCCTTGAGGACGCTAGGCAAATTAGTAATTACCTATGAAATATGGTTTCTAAAAACTGTTGGTTAGCTCCCTTGAGATATAGCGTGACGGTCGATAAAAAAAATGGTTCTTTTAACATAATGGTGACAATTATGGGTATATAAATTGAAACATCATAATATTTGCTGTAAGACATAGCTTTATAGACATAATGTTGTATAAATCACCTCCCAAGCAAAAAAGCGTGATGATTTGCAGACTATAAATAACCTGAGCCGGTGTGTAACGGAAATTTTTGCCAAATTTCAACTAATTCACCAGTACTTTTGGCGTTTATCTATTAAAAAAAGGCAGCAACTCTAAAAATTACAATTTATTGTTCCTAGTAAGCGTAGCAATTATCATAAAAAAAAAACCATTTTTCAGTTTTTTCTTCATAGCGATTTTATTATATGTATAGATAAGTAAAGTAGTCATTGTTTTATGCACTCAAAAGTACCGACTTAATTTATGACCGTACCCACTCATCTAAAACAATGGAGGTCCAACTGAATTTCGGCTTTTGTTTCCTTGCAGGTGTGCGCAAAAGTCATATTTTTTTTGGAAATAATAATTGTGATGTTACTAAGTCGTTGGCACATACCTGCCTGGTATTACTCTAATGTATTTTTTTTGCCTGAAAGCAAATTAACAGTAAAAAAAAATCACAAATCACGCCAGATTGAGCCGGAACAGGCGACGCGGAACGACGCGGGCGCGCGTGGCTGCCGTCAATATTAACATTATTTTAAACATTTCATTACTTCCAACCTCTTACAACTAATGTCATTCATCCATTTTATTCATCGCCGGCCACAGCCTTAGCGCTACCTGTTATTGGGTAATAGTACCGCTACATGTTAGCAAACTTACTTTCTGGTACACTTTAAATTGACATAACTTCTGATAGAGTGAACCGATTTTTATCAAATAAAGACTAAGTGTAACCTCAAAATATGCCCAATAATTATGTTACAAATTATTTCAAATAAATCCAGTAGTTTTAACGTGATGCGCGTTCAAACAAACAGACAAACAGATAAACAGACAAACATTAAAAAAAAACTCGAAATTTACTTTATTACTTATTCTTATTCCTCCCTATTAATTTTTTTGCAAAAATATACATTGTACAGACACGGCAGACTTACATTCTTATTATATGTATAGATAGATATAGAAGAAGATAGATAGAAGATAGATACCCGCTTGACCCTTACTGTAAAGCTGCAGTCACTTCTATTCAATTCTATAAACGTGCCTGTCTCTAATAGTATGTTTTATCACAGTCTCAAGTAAAAGTATTTTCTTAGAAATACTTTCGAAACCAAACCTTTTTCAGATTAAGATATTCTTTATAAACGTTTATCCCTTTATAGGCATTACGTACTTACTTAAATATTCTTTTTGTTACGATAAAGGCGTGGATACTTCAATAAACATCAATAAATTGTCTCGTGACATTGAGGATTATTTTTGACGTGACATTGAGTAACGAGGTCTGCCCTCTGAAGGTGTAAAGGGTTATAAAGGTACCAAATTTTCAAATTATTTCTAATAAAGAGCCCAACGGATAAAGCGTTGAAATATCGATTGACAGTGGTAATTCAGCCTGTTGAATTACCTACGTGTGGCTATGACTTTACCTTCAGTTTTTGAACAGCTGATTAACGCATAAATTAACCAATCATCTATCAAATCCCATGTCAATTGTTGTTATTGTTTATCAGTATTTTTGCCAACCAATCACAGCAGCTGTTATTAGATTTGACAACAGACGGCCAATTCTCGTAATTTAAAATGTTGAAAAAATAGTTCTAATCTAATCTCTATTTCCTTAATCATCATCATCCTCCGAGCCTTTTACCAATAATATTGGGGTCGGCTTCCAGTCTTGCCAGATGCGGCTGAAAATCAGTAATTGACATTTATGGTCTTTTATTAATGAAATCAATATATATCATGTATATATTTTATATGTATCATCAGAATCGATATTCATACGTAAAGACACAACTCACTGGAAAAACTCTTCACTTCAATAAAAATAATCAAATTAAATATTAAAACATTATTAAAAGTGATTATATGAGGTTGTATAATGAGGAAAATTACAGAGTTCACTTAACATGAGAAACTTAAAAAATCAAAATACAAAAAGATGGTTAGTCGATGATCTTAAGAGCTAGTGTTAGTTTAGCTTTAATAGTATTATATAATTTGGATATAAAAAGAGAAGTAATTTAAATAAGTAGGTGTACTGATGACCGAACCAACATCCGACATCGTACACACACATATCACTTTCAATTTACAATTAATAATTATTTAATGTTTAATTTGATTAGGTATTTTCAATAACTTATTCACTGAGCGAGTGAGTTTTGAGTGATATAATCACTTTCAATATACAATTAATTATGATTTAATATTGAATTTGTTTATTTTTATGGCGAAATGTGGGTGTACTATTACACCTCTGCCTACCCCTTCGGGGAAATCCAGGCGTGATGTTATGTTGTTATGTTATGATATTTTTATTGAAGAGTTTTTCCAAATGAGTTGTGTCTTACGTATGAATATCGATTCTGATGACACAGCTCACAGGAACAACAGGGTTTTTGTTACATACTGTATACAGAACTATCGAAAGAAAATGCATTGAAATTAGATTGGAACCTCATTGGAACTATATATACGAGAATAAAATTGGTATTCTGATCAAATTGATCAGCCTTCCAGAAACCGAGGGCTACTCCCGGTTTCTAAAAAGCGGTGATAGTCTAGCGTTTCAGCGCTAGTCTTCCATGCAGCAGAGTCTATGTTTGAACCCAGCCCTTACCTCCGACTTTTCGGATTCAAGTGCGATCAGAATTTGATTATCACTTCCTATAACGGTGAAGGAAAACATCGTGAGGAAACATGCACACCTAAGAGTTCTCCAAACAGTTCTTGATTGAACCCTTAAGAGGCCCGTGTCCAGCACTGGGATGGTGATGGGACTGCTTATGTGAGAGGTTCCAAAGAACACTAGCAATAGTTGTGGGACAATGGTGGACTGGTTTTGTATGTGCGTGTGGTGTGTCGTGGTGTGGAAATATAATACATCATCATCATTTCAGCCAAAAGACGTCCACTGCTGGACATAGGCCTCCCCCAATTAAAGAGGGATATACCATAATCTCCATGCTTGGCAGGTGGGTTGGCAAATGCAGTTAGATGGTTAAATATTCAGAGATTGCGGCTGCCCATCCTCTGGTGAATCCCTTATCTCTTCTCATGGGTGTCGTATATAATACATACTAAAATTGTAATGGCTTTTCCCCGAAAAGTATGTCATTGTACCTACCCATCGTTATGAACAACTCTTACTATGGGACCAACCCTGAAATAGCGAAAAAAATCTGTTGGTCCCTACATTAATTGTGTTCACATAAAAATTGTAAGCCTTGGCATGAAAATGGCGGGTTCAAAAAATGTTAAAGTCGCACTATGTAGTGGCAGGCTGCCAGACAGCGTCCTATGTTTCAGTACAACAGTATCGCTCTGTCAGTGTTAATGCAAGTAGCGCGAGATAAGCGACTGAATACATTTTGTTTTATTCTGTAACTTCGAAATTTCGAACTCTGTATAAAGGTCTCGATGATATTGGTATATCAATATTGTAATATCATCGAGACTTTTAGGTCCTAGATGGTTTGTTTTCGATCAAAACCTCTTTATCTTGAAAGTAATTACGCATACTTTTCAGATTTTTGGGACACATTGAAATTTTAATGGCTTTTTTCCGAAAAGGGGTCATTGTACTCATCATTATGAACAACTTTTACCATAGGACCAATTTAACTTTACATTTTATCAATTTAACCAGGTAAGCAAAGTTGAAATTCATCATCCTCCCCGTCTTTTCCCAATTATGTTGGAGTCAGCTCTCAGCCTAATCAGAGATGGCTGAACATCAGTATTTTACACGGAGCGACTTCCGTCAGACCCCCGCAACCCAGTTACTGGGTAATACCGACAGCCGGAGGTTAGACTAGTTGTCAGACTTCCAGTCTTCTGACTACACGTAACTACTGGCCATTGATATTCATATGACAACCGGGACCGACAACTTAACGTGCTCTGCGAGGCACGGAGGGGTCTCAGTATGTATCGATCCACGCAGTTGCTACTTGCGGTGGGCTTATTTCAAGAATTAGTTATCTACCAGCAAATCTTTGTAGAAAATAGGCTGAAGGTAAAATTGAGTTCACAACTATTTAGGTCTATTATAAACCAGCCTATGCTGCCCACGACTTTGCCCGCGTATTTGTCATTTATCACACAACCCTCGGGAACTGTTCATCTTCCCGGGATAAAAAGCCTGAAGCTAAAGTTTTTTTTTTAAGTATAGGATGGCGAAACGAGGCCCACCTGATGTTAACCGGCCACCTTTGCCCATAAAAACTTCAATACCACCTAGGCTTGCAATAGAAGTTTTTAAACTTTCGCGAATTTCACTCATTTTGAAATATGTTTCCGGGACTTATCGCGCACATACTTCAGTCTGCTCGTGACCACGGCCAATGCAACTTGACCGAAACGTCGATGTTAGTTAAAATGTTTGTTATATTTTGATTTAATTGTGCGCGATAAGTCCCGTAAACATAGTTCAATACCACCTAGGCTGTTGCCTAGATGGTACCGCAAGTCGGTTCGCCAAACTGAGACATGTAGATGGAAAGTCTCATGTGATAGTAGTTGCCACGTTATATTCGAAAAATATCAAATTCTTTGAATAATATTCGAACAGAATACTCATATAGTATATTTGAACCTTTGACATTATTAGAAGAAGAAAACATTTTTAGGTATTATCCCAAAAAAAGTACCAATTAAAAACCTTTCATCACTCCCTCAACCTGTTTTAACCTTCCAGTATTCTTTACATAATAATTTATGTACCCACCAGTGGCGAAGGGTCCATATAACACGATTCCCACCGGCTTTCCTTTAGGAATTTCAACGACATTTCTATGCAAATTTATTGTTCTAAAGTACAAAAACCGGCCAAGTGCGAGTCGGACTCGCGCAGTAAGGGTACCGCACCACCCATCGACCTGATACCCCATAGAAACTGATTTAATTTACGAGTTGTCTTATTTTTAGGACTTGTTGCTAAACTATATAATATGCACTATATAATCTGACCAAGTTTGACGCTGATATGTATTACCGTTTTGATGATAGAGCAGGAATAAAAACGTTGAAAAAAATGCATGTTTTTTGAGGTTTCTTGTATGGGGACCCCCTTTGATTTAAGACTTTTTTTTGTTTTTAGTATTTCTCGTGATACCCCTTATAGCAACACATATTCTGAAAAAAATTCAACCGGTTACCTAGTACGGTTAAAAAGAAACAGCCCTGTGACAGACAGACAGACGGACGGACGGACAGCGTAGCGAGAGTAAAAGGGTCCCGTTTGGTACCCTTCGGGTACGGAACCCTAAAAAGGAAGTATAATAAAATTAAAAGGTGTTAAATCGTTTTTTTTTTATTAAAGTGCGATCAGCCGTTTTAGGATTTTTAGGTACCTGCGGCTTCCCTTCTGAAAATATTCACCCTTCGCCACTGGTACCGACACAAAGTTAACTTACTAAAGAAAAACGGTTACTATACAAAAACAAGCGGTCATATAGTAAAATTCTTATTTTTACGAGAAGCTCAAGATTTATCCACAGTTTTTCCGATACCCAACTTTCCTTTTATAAAACATCTTTAAGGAATAAAATATCAGGTATTCAAGGTTATTCAATCCATGTTTAGTCAAGCCGTACTTGGTCTTACAAATCAGAGTAAAATAGGTGCCTACTTACGTACATAAGTCACAGTCTTAGTATTGTTTTAGCTTTAAAACTTAGGTTTGCCTAAAACAGGAGAAATCTGCGTTTTAAGTTTTAATTATGTTAAAATCCGTTCAGCCATTTCAGCGTGACTGAAAAGCAAACAAACAATCGAACGTCCATCTTGCATTTATATTATTAGTAGGATGAGAAAAAAAAAAAAATATAACTGAAATCTAAGAAAAAGTATTATAATATAATACATTACTGTTCTTAGCTGAAATTGGAGATAATTTAATGAGACTTTGAACCTGTGGGGTAATTGTGTAATGCAATGACATTGACATTAGCTTTCATTTTGAAATGATAACAATATTCATTGTAATATTAGAATCTGAAGTTATACCTACTATACGTATTAATTATATGTTATTAACCACTAACCTATCTACTAAATTTTATCGTGTCCATTGTGTACGTCTTTTCTAAAATAAAATATACTTATCTTACTAACTTACCTGTTGTATTTATTTTTTGGTAACCCAACCACATCTGTGACATCCAGCGAAAACCGTACCCACAGAGTATATTATAATATTATGACCGAACCTTTTGTTATTTCACCGGTCAATCATAGTAAATTTATACGTGTTTTATTCAACCTTGACATTGGCAGAATCATCGTTGACACGATGGAGCCATAAACCAAAATTAGAATTAGAATATTCATTGCGTGGTACATAGTTGCCGATAAGACGAATTGTCAAAACACACGGAGCAATGAACATTGAAATCCTATTGATTGCGATGGCGAGCGAGTTAGGCAATTCGGCAGCAGGTTGGCTAATTTTTAACCGACAAAAAAAGGAGGAGGTTCTCAATTCGATTGTATTTTTATTTATTTTATTTTTATTTCAAAAGATATACTTCCAGATTGGTTCTATTTTTATCAAAATCCAATTCTGATAATGGGATCCATGTGGAATTGAGGGAACTCCTCAAATGTTACAGGCATCCATATAGCGATTTTGGTATTTTCTTCAACAAATCAAGCATTTGCATTCAGAAAGTATCATTTGGTGAAAATCTGATGAAGATCTTCGGAGGTAAAGAAGGGAACTCTTCAATGGATGCAGCAAATCATCTGGGATTGCAGCAATCACTTGTCTTTCTATTGTTAATGCCACTAAAAAAAGAAAACTTTAAAGAAAGTAAAAACTGACATCAAAAAGAATAAAATAATTTGTGTGAAACGTTTAGGAAGTCGGTGCCAATGTTTTCTTAAATCAAACCGAATCAATGGCACTTACTTCCTATACAAATTATTTTATTCTTTTTGAAGTCGGTTTTTACTTTTTTTTAAGTTTTAATAAGCTGGAGTAGTGGATCAAAAGATATACATGATTTTTAGGCCATACTTGTCTAATGCTGTAAATAAATGAAGTTTAGGTATTATGAATTATCAATTAGTGAAATATTCAAGAGAAAAAACGATTCGTCATACTTATCAACACATTACTCAACTTAATCCTTCATATCATTAAATATTAGGCCTTAAAAGTGCTCGCAAACATGTCTAAAATAAATAGGGTCGAGTTCACGTAATTAATTTCAGAAACAAAATTTTCGACATACCGAGCCATATCCATTGTTGAAATTCTATCAAAACTTGGAACAATGGAGATATCGATAATTGCCTACTAAGTAATGCTAGTACAATAATTGGATAAACTTCCCCTTAATGACTGAAGTTATAAGTGATAGTTATTTTTGTATGTGAGATAGGGAATGTTGGTGGTTTCCTTATGAATTATTTAACTCTTTTGGTAGTGTTTTCCAGATGGAAGGATCCGTTTTTATGTTTGTTTCTTAAAATAAATTGTTTTGTGTTTTCATTGGCTACAGTAAATTCCATTTTTCCATGGCTTAAGAGAAACGTGGAAAGCGCAGGCCGGTCGTTGTGCTTTTTTTCATATCTCATTCTGCTGGACGTCTTTCGGCTGAAATGATGATGATGATGATGAAGAAGAGAAACATAGATTTTTTTTTGGTGAAACTGGATTATTGGACATCCTCCAACGGTCCTTCTGCCGCCAAACAGTAATGTTTGCATTGCTGTGTTTCGGTGCGAAGGGTATGGGTGCTGGTGAAATTACAATTACATTAATAGACTTGCCATCTTCATGTCTCAGTTTGGTGAACCAACTTGCGATACCATTTAGGCAAAAAAGCCTAGGTGGTATTGCAGTTGTTATGGGAAAAGGTTACCGCTTAACATCATGTGGGCTTTTAGCTCGTTGCACCATCCTATCTTTAATATACTATACTATAGGTACCGACAATAGGCAATTTTTAATTCATTCGCTTTTTTATAAGGGGCGACTGTATTCTTCATTACAAACAAATTTTAGGGATTAAAAAATCTGCTGAACCCTATATTTTGTCGATTTACGTGATCACAAATGTATGGATCTAGGGCCTTACCTTCCGACTGGATCGAGTTCTGTATCAATCGAATTTGAATTCGAGTTAGTGTCAATTTGTACTGCATTCCTCTAGGGATTTACATTAGCTCTATTTGGTTCAGAGCTCGAACCAATCGGGAGTAAGGCCTCAGCTGTGTTTTTTGCGATTTCAGTGTTAGTCCCATAATAAAAGTTGACTAAATTGATGAGTAGAATCATCCCATGCATCATTATACATCAATTTATATATGTGTGTACAATAAAGAATAAGAATGAGAATCCCCTAAAAAATAGCTAATGAATTAAAAATAACCCTGTTTACAATATTATAAAGATGAAAGAGTTGTTTGTTTGTAATCGACAAACTCTGAAACTACTGAACCAATTTTAATCATTCTTTCACCATTAGAAAGCTACTTTATCCAGAAGTAACATTAATAATAATATAACATAACATAACATCACGCCTGTATTTCCCCGAAGGGGTAGGCAGAGTTGTATTAGTACACCCACATTTCGCCAGTTATGTTATAGTCCCATGTAATAGGGGGCGAGCCTATTGCCATTGACCGGGCACAAATCCAGACTCCGGGTTGCTACTAAGAATTTCCTAATGAAAAAACCCAATAACACTTTGCCCGACCTGGGAATCGATCCCAGGACCCCACGCTCAGCAGTCGCGCTTGCAACCACAAGACCAACGAGGCAGCCACATAGCCGGCAGTAACATTATCTATATTTTTTTGTTTTCAGTTAGTGGGTGAAACCGCGGGCAAAGTCTAGTAATATGTAAAATTAAAAATGTGTACAATTATTGTTGAATTATAAACGAGACCATAGTGGTCCTGGGGAAAAATCCCCAGGCCAAGAACACGCGAAAGCGCTTCTAGTAGGCTTGAAGAAAATGTTTACGAAAGAAGCGCTTTCTTTGAAAAGGAACCACATAAGAATCCTGACAAGAACCCTTACTGGGCACTGCAAGCTGAATAAACACCTTCATAGGATGACCCTCAGTGATACCACAGTTCGGTTTAAAGAACTTTATTTCTCACTTATGACAATCGTCACTTACATGAGAACAATAAATAAAAGTACTAATTATTAACTCGATGCGGGTAGAATTAAATACATAGGTATGTTATGTGGGTAGTTTTGTTGGCTGTCAATAGAATTGGTAAGAAGCGAGTTCGCTGCATTCTTGTTATAAGGTGGTGGCCCAAGTTTAAAAGATGTTATGAGTATTAATTGATTACCGTTTTTTTATAAAGTGTTTCGTTATTAAGGATGTAAGTAAATAGTTTATTTTTAAAAATGTTGAGTGAAGTCGCTTCTTTTACATATTTTGGAAGTGTGTTGTATAATTGTGCTCCCCCAAAAGTTAAGTTATTTTTACCATAATTGGTTCTGGTTACAGTTTGCAGGTTTTGTCACGAAAAGGATGAGACGCCCATCCATATCCTTAGCGAGTGTGATGCAGTGCACCACATGAGCAGCCAGCATCTTGGAGTCCACGAAATCAACGCAGGAGATCAGGTCCTCCTCCCCCAGAGTCATAGTCGACTTCATGATTGACTTGCAGCTTAGGGAGGTGCTGCTGCAAGAGGCATCACAATAGATCTTACCAGGTCCCAGTGGCTTAGCCGCTCAGTGGTCTGAGTTCCAAAAAAAAGGTATGGTCAATTGTTACCCACATGACGCCACCCCTCCCACATGGCACGCGGCGGCGCGGCGGCGGGCCCTCAATAAAAACTAATTTATGACCGATGACTCAAGTGTTGTATAAAAAAACGTTTGAGTGTTTTGGTTAGCCAGAAAGATAAGGAATATTAACAAAGGATGTTTATTTAACGAGTCTCATTCAAATAATATTGTGTAAGCATTGAAAATTGATGAACAAGTAATACTATAACTCTTTGTAAAATGTCGTTTTTTTATGAAATAAGACCCCTACCTCTTTCCTCAAATAATAATGGCATGTGTGTTGTCTATTAATTCCGAACTCAGTAAGAAAATTCAAATAACTCACAAAATTAAACCTAATCACTTACTAAAGAAGAACACACGCTAATTGCCCAAACTTCTTTAACGACACAACTTAATAATTGATAGTTATTTTCGTGCGTGTGAGTAAGGAAAAATATTCCCCTTTCCTTTTTATGATTTACTGCGAGTTATAACAATTTGAGATAATAGGCGCCGAATTGTTGCTAAGCGTTCGCTAATTTGCTTTTGATTATATTGTTTGTTTGTTTCGTTTAACTTTTATTCTCGCTGGTAGAGCGGGATTTAACACAAGTTTAAGTGAAAAGTCATTTTGCTTTCGTTCTCGTGAGTGTATCACCCTTATATTGTCCCACTGCTAGACCTCTTCTTGCAACGAGAAAGAAGTTACTTGTTTAAAACTAAACTAAAATTCAACAAATCCAATTCTAATACTTTCGACACTTCACCGTTGCCAAACCTTAGACAGTTCCGAACGAACTTAAAAGAGTTTCTGCTACCACTTTCGCCGAAACAGGTTACACGATAAAAAAGCTCAAATTGTACAACTATTTCTTATAAAATAAAAGTTTCGCCAGAAAAAAGCGAAACGGTTTGCCAATAAAACGATATGGAATGTTTAACGTCGGTATAAACGGCTTTTGTCGGGTAGTCTGAATAACTACGTTTGTTCAATACTCTTTCGTGTTTCTGTCATGGAAATTCTCGTATTGTACTTATGTTGGACAGTGTTGTGTTGTATTTGCACTACAGGAACATGGTGTGTTGTGTTTTTTTTTTATTGTGAACTTCCGTTTATTTTGATCACTGCTATAGCCACGCGTTAACCTGTTGGTATCGTACTCATCGGACGGATCGCATTAATAACAAAAATGTGGATGACGTCATCGGCATCTACCTAATTTGAACTATCAACTAGATAGCGATTATTTGTGATTTAAAAACCGTCGATAGGCAGATATTTTTGCTTCTCATTGAAGA
Source organism: Asteroscopus sphinx (assembly GCA_949699075.1). NCBI lineage: Eukaryota > Metazoa > Arthropoda > Insecta > Lepidoptera > Noctuidae > Asteroscopus > Asteroscopus sphinx. Next base: position 6,345,933 of record OX453009.1, read on the forward strand.
GGGTAATTAATATGTATGTATCCACGAGAATACTGCCAGCTATTTCTTCTACAGTTTGGCAGGAGATTTTGTAAAATTGTTGTGTAATTCGTGAAATAAATTAATTAATGGTTGCAAGCGCGACTGCTGAGCGTGGGGTCCTGGGTTCGATTCCCGGGTCGGGCAAAGTGTTATTGGGTTTTTTCATTAGGAAATTCTCAGTAGCAGCCCGGAGTCTGGATTTGTGCCCGGTCAATGTCAATAAGCTCGCCCCCTATTACATGGGAGTATTACATAACTGGCGAAATGTGGGTGTGCTATACACCTCTGCCTACTCCTTCGGGGACATACAGGCGGGATGTTATGTTATGTTGTTAATTTTAAAAGCGAAATTAGGGCTAATTTTGAATTCAAAAGTATGGATAGTTCATTATGAAGTCTGTGCCAATCGATCAAAATTAGTATCGAAAGTAGTCATACAGGTTAATAAGCGAAGCCAACCTTGGTAACAAATCGAAATACGGAAAAGAAAATCAAATATTCTATCGTCCAAATCGTTTTCTAACCTTTCACGTTTTGAATACAAAATAACAATATCGGAATATTACAAGAACAGGCCGTGGCGTTTTCCTTGGCCTGACACAGCCATGCTTCTCCTATAAATAGATATTACAATCATATTTTTATACACCTTAGCATCTATGTAATCGTGTCCAGTGGGGTAATTGTGTAATGCATTCACATTGACATCAGCTTACATTTTGAAATTACAGCAATATTCATTGCGTAGTACGTAGTTGTCAATATGACGGATTGTCAAAATTCACAGAGCAATGAACATTGAAATCCAGATGATTGCGATCGCGAGGGAGTTACGCAATTTGGCAGCAGTTTCACGTAATCTATTTAGGTATATCTATTCTATTACAATGATAAATGCCTGTTTGTTTGATTGTGTTTTCGAGCTTCACGCAAATACTGCCGTTTTTGATGTTTTTTTTTGTATTTAAAAGCTTATTGTTACACGCGAAAATTGGTATTTTTTTGCGTACGAAGAAAAGCCGCGGGCAAAGTCTTGTTACTCATAAAAATTGATATTGTAGTCATTATGGTTTTATTGTACCTTCCATCAGTATTAATGCGTGGTGACGTGACATGACGTGGTTGTAAAACTTGACATAACATAACATAACCAGCCCATTACTGTCCCACTGCTGGGCATGGGCCTCTTCTCAGTACGGGAAGGCTAAGGCCTTAGTCCACCACGCTGGCCTAGTGTGGGTTGGTGGACTACACACACCATTGAGAACTGTATGGAGCACTCTCTGGTGTGCAGGTTTCCTCACGATGTTTTCCTTCACCGTTAAAGCAAGTGATAATCGAATATAAATCCGCACATGAATTCGAAAAGTCAGAGGTGCGGGCCGGGATTGAACTCACAACCTCTTGCATGGAAGGCAAGCGTTCAACCACTAGGCTATCACTGCTATAACTTAAAAACTATAACTATCACTGTAAAACTTGACAATAGAAAACAATTTGTCAGTACTACACTTGAATTTTTTTATAAATATGTACAAGATACCTAAGTGTGGCACTTACATATTGTTTTTCATTTGGAATACCATGCATGAAGAAGAAATACAAGACTTGATCTTGAAGAATTTTTGAAATTATTTCAGAAATAGATAAAATTAGACAACATTTAGACTGTCTCGATGGTCTAGTGGTCGCAAGCGCGACTGCTGAGCGTGGGGTCCTGGGTTCGTGTGCCCGGTTAATGGGACTATAACATAACTGGCGAAATGTGGGTGTACTACACACCTCTGCCTACCCCTTCGGGGAAATACAGGCGTGATGTTATGTTATAAATAAAATAAATAAATAAATTTATTTCAGGCAAATCCACCCATAGTTACAAGTTACAGTCATTGCATTTATAATTATACCAATAATATTAACAACAACATAATTTTATCATTATTACACTAAATTAAACGAATTTCAAAGACATGGAATTAGAATAGCTTAATAACTAACTTAACTTAATGTATATTTGCACACCATATAATGGTAGAATGTAAATGGCCCATTTCATTTTAAGATCATACATGTACTCCTACATTCTGGCAAATAAATGAATTGAATTGAATGTTATGTTGTTATGTTAGACAACATTTGGAAAAGCAGCATTGACAAATATTTAAGAATTTTGTTTTCTAGAACGTATCATCATCATCATTTTAGCCGAAAGAAGTCCACTGCTGGACATAAGCCTCTCCCAAGCATCGCTACATGGACCTAGTAAGTACACTATAATTAAAACATAATTTTCAATTCAATTTCAATTCAATCGTTTATTGCGAATATAGGTAAGGTAGGTGTTACATGAATATTGTCATAAAAACAATCTTTGTGCAGCTGTATTCTGCCATTTAGCATGCAACAGGAAATACTCAATTCTACGCCAAGCTATTAACTGAAGCGTCTAAAGCAATAAAGCATAATACGTCCAGAATAATACAATATCTTAATGTCAAAGTGAATATGAAAGCATTTCAAATGTAAATAATTGAACGTGATTTATCGTGATGTCAAAACCTATTAATGTCAACGTAGATTTAATTATCATTTAGTTTATTCAACCAATTTTCTGTTTGTTTGTTTGAAAATCAAAATGCAAAAACTACTGTACCGATTCGAAAGTTGAAAGTTGAATTTAAATATATATGTCGGAGAATAGACACTTTTATCGAGTCAGGATTTAATAAACCACGCGCCGACATATAATACATTATAAAAAGGGAGAAAAGCCTCGGGTGTCACCAAGTTATCTATATAAAATCACGTACAAATTCTTGCAAAGTTATATAATTATGTAGTTTTCTATGGGTACCTTGTTTGATAAAATAAAAATTGTTCTCTTTTCATACAGTCTTGTTTTTGTTCTTATAATTAATTCATCCATTTATTACTGACAGTAAATACATTATTTAAAAATAAAAAACCTTAAATAAAACTACACCTAAAGCTAAAAACTAAAAAGGAGTATCAAAATATCGCTCCGCGTCGCTTTCAACTGGTAACGTGCCCAGAAGACTGGCAGCATTGCCGCGTTGTATGGCAATGCTTAATCTTTGACCAAAGTAAAGGCCAGCCTTCTGGTCACGTGAAGTGTCGACTAACCGCCTAGAAATATTTCTAAATAAAAGGTGGGCACTCGGACCCCACGACCCGAGGGTTTCTACCCCAAACGGCTCGAAAATATAATTGTTACTAACTAAATTATTATATTTTCGCCGCTTGAGGTTCTCTGCAGCGGCAGCGGCAGCGCCAGCACAGCTAAAGTACTTTAGAGGAGAAGAGAGATAGAGAGGGAGACCAAAGACAAGGTGGATGGATTGCGTGAAGAATGATATAGATGAAAACGGAATAAATGATGAGATGATGACTGATAGAGGAAAATGTAAGAAGAAGTCGTATTGTGACGATTGATGAATTCTCAGTCAACTTTAGTAACTGCCATTACATAAATTATAATACACCAAAACACTGCTTTTGAATCCCAACTCACAACTAATAAGTACTTAATAATATAAGTAACCTCTATCATCCTCCTGCCCTTATCCCAATTTATTTGGGGTCGGCGCAGCATGTTTTTTTCTTCCATAAATCTCTATCAGCCGTCATCTCTGTGTTTACTTTCTTTCTATTCATATCATCTTTCACACAATCCATCCATACTTTCCTCGGTCTCCCTCTTTTCTTATAGCCATCAACATTCATACTTAAAACTTTCCTCGTAACATGCTCCCCATTCCTCCTCATCACATGTCCATACCATGATAGTCTGTTGCTACTTAACTTCTCTGTAACTGGCGCTACTTTCAGACTCCCTCTTACATATTCATTCCTTATCCTATCCATTCTCGTTACACCACACATTCCTCTTAACATTCTCATCTCAGCTGCATGCACTTGCCTTTCATTAATTCCTTTCGTAGACCAACATTCCGATCCATACAGGACAGCAGGTCTTATCATGGTCTTATAGATTTTCCCCTTCAGTTTAAGAGGAATTCGGGAGTCACATGTAGTTCCCGTGACCTGCCGCCATTTCAACCATCCTGTGTTAATTCGGTGCTTGACTGTCCGGTCAATTTCGCCATCGCTTTTTTACTACAGACAATTTCTCAAACTTATACCATAAAATAAACGCTAATATTATTACTTGTTCATCCTCAACTAAATCATAATGTTAGCTAACCTGCCAAGAATCTCAATTCCCCGAAGAAAATACAATTCAACTACAATAAATAATTAACTTGTAGCAATTCGTAGCGAGGACGGAGCCCCGTAGCCCCTCGTAGCGCGGCGTAGCATAACGCTACGAGATATTCTTCAAACACACGTTTTACGTTTGCGGATATGACGGATTTAATTAAATTTGCGAAACGAATTTTGAGATATTATTTCAGAATTAACATTTATGTGTGAGTTTTATTATACTTTGGTGTGATGAAATGTTATTCAAATGTATTGTTACGTATAGTTTATTTTATATCATCAACATCATCATTTCAGCCGAAAGATGTCCACTGCTGGACAAAGGCCTCCCCCAAAGGGGGGAATATGCCATTATCTATAATCCATAATTATTTTATATATTTTAAGATTAATTTATGTTGGTATCACTTTAATTATTTGAAGATGTTTTTGGATTTTTTCTCTTTATTCAAAAATAGTACAAGTAAAAATCATGTCACATACTATTTAATGTAGGTAATCTAAATATGAAAAAAAAAACTAAAATTATTTACCTTAATAAGTCTAAAACTCTTCCAAAGCAAACACCATTTATGTCCTCATACTGTCAAACACAAAAACATTAACCACTCGCTCACCACTACACAAAACGTACGACCGAAGGTTCGTTCAGGCGACGAAGCACGTCCGCACAATACAACGGTCGGCGGCAAACTGCGCTTCTACTTCGGTAAGCATAGCAAGTTTCGAAAGCGTCGCTCGGAAAGCTTCGGGTGGGCTCGGCGCAGTGCAACATGGTTATTCTGTATTTTCTGTACCGTCTCCCGGCATCGGATATTATTTTGTTATCTATGCACTGGAGTTATAAGGGAGACAGATCAGTCCAATAACATGAAACGTGTGTTCCTGAAAGCTTTCGCGTAAAAATTGAGATTGTATTTACATCACTGCTGTTTCAATTTTTATGTTTTACCTGTTGTTGATAACAAAATCCTTATTTCGTGGTTATGAAGTTCGAAAATGTTTTACAAACTTCACTGTGTACGACCAAATATTATAATAGAAACTGAACTAAATCGGCCCACAGATAAAATATACAAGTAAACTTAAAGATAACTAATATTCCACCAAATGAAAGGTGGGTGGGTTTTGTCGAATAAAATAATTGAAATCTAAATGCTGGCCAAATAAGATTGAGGTTTCTTAAATCATAGCTGCATGAATGTACAACGTTCTTACTTATGTTTCTTTCAAAATCAAATCACTTGAACTTCATTTGCTTAAAATTTGGTACAGAAGATGGTACATTTTAATTTTAGGATTTGCTACTGAATATGTAAAACTTTCCCACGACCTTCACCAGGTCGTCGGTCCACCTTGTGGGGGGCCTACCCACGCTGCGCCTTCCAGTACGTGGTCGCCACTCCAGAACTTTACTGCCCCATCGGCCATCTGTTCTACGAGCAATGTGCCCCGCCCACTGCCACTTAAGTTGTTATTATGTCGCGGGAATCCGCTGGATGCGGAAGGCACAGGACCGGTCGTTGTGGCGATGCTTGAGGGAGGCCTATGTCCAGCAGTGGACGTCTTTCGGCTGAAGTGATGATGATGATGATGATGATGTAAAACTTTGCAAGTTTTCACAGCAAATTTTCAATGAAACAAAGTTTAACCGGATTAAATCGCGTATATTATTTAAATTGGTTTCCCTGACGTTGCAGCTACCACCTGTTTGGAACCCAGTCCTAAAAATAATCAAGTCCCAAACAGCACGCAACACTGTAAAAGATAATGATATTGTAAGTGATTACTGCGTGCATCGAAACGATTTTAATTAATAATATTGTACGGTAGATTAAAATATTTTTTTAGAAATATTTGTAAAGACGCTTGTCATCTTAGTCTACCTGCGACCACGAAATGCTGCAAAGCTTTCGAAACGTCAGGGAAACCAATTTAAATAATATACGCGATTTAATCCGGTTAAACTTTGTTTTATTATAATGAGTAGTACTGCCTCGTTGGTCTAGTGGTCGCAAGCGCGACTGCTGAGCATGGGGTCCTGGGTTCGATTCCCGGGTCGGGCAAAGTGTTATTGGGTTTTTTTCATTAGGAAATTCTCAGTAGCAGCCCGGAGTCTGGATTTGTGCCCGGTCAATGGCAATAGGCTCGCCCCCTATTACATGGGACTATAACATAACTGGCGAAATGTGGGTGTACTATTACACCTCTGCCTACCCCTTCGGGGAAATACAGGCGTGATGTTATGTTATGTTGTTATGAGTAGTGATCGCGAAAACCTAAGAAGTTATATTTTCAATGGTTACATCATACATACAAAAATTTGTTATAAAAACTTTCCACGGCTTGCTCTATACGTCTGGTGCGTCGGCCTCTTCTTCTCCGAACTTGGTTTGACACACTGCCATGTGTCCAGATTATGGAATAAAACCGTCTTTCTTTTCGATCCCATCTTAAAATTGAAACACTCTTGTATCGTGTACACATGCGAAGTTTACTCAAGTTCATTTAAAAAACGAATACACGGCAAAATTTTCAGTATATAAATAAAGCTACGTTTTATTTAGTTGAGAAACAGAAAAGTGGCATAGACTATACATAGACAAGCAATTGCTTCAAGCGCGGGTGTTTATTTTATTTTATAGTATAGGATGGCGAAACGAGCTAAAGGCCCACCTGATGTTAAACGGTTACCTTTGCCCATAACAACTTCAATACCACCTAGGCCGTTACATAAATGGTAACCGCAAGTCGGTTCGCCAAACTGAGACATGAAAATGGAAAGTCTCATGTGATTGTAATTTCACCGGCACCCGTACCCTTCAGACCGAAACACAGCAATGCAAGCATCACTATCTGGCGGAGAAGTAGATACGGTGGTAGTACTTCCCCGGCCGAGCTCTTTCACAAAGGTGCTCTACTACTACTAAAATCATATCACCACTATCATACATTGAAGAGTTCCCTTTTTTATCTCCTACTTCTACTTTTCAACTTTTTTACTTTTTAACCGACGAAAAAAAGGAGGAGGTTCTCAATTCGACGCGTATATTTGTTTTTTTTTTGTTTTTTTTTTTTTTTTTTATGTATGACCACGCATAACTTTTTACAGAGTGGTCCGATTTTAATGATTCTTTTTTTAATGGATAGGGTATATCTCGAAGTTGGTCCCATTTAAATTTCAAAATCAAAATCCACCCCTAAGGGTGTAAAACAGGGGATGAGTGTTTGTTCACCCACTGAATTCTTACCTGTTAACCGATTCTGTTGAAACTTGGCACACATAAATATAGTTCTAGACACTACGACATAATGGAGACCTGGTGTTAGATTTTAGCCACAAAAAAATGAAAAATAAAACTTTTTAACAAAAATTAGAACCGACGAAAACAGAAACTGAAAAGCGAAAAATAACTAATTATGAGTCGGCGCCAAACAACCAATCAACGAAGATCATTAAATTACTTTAAATAAATAATAAAAACAACGTCACATCAAATACAACGTGAATTTTTTAACGATAAACAATAACTTTCCAAAAATGCGTACTCCGCTCGGCCACTTGCAACTTACACGCACTTTGCTTGTTAAAAGTTCGTTTGGCGCCGACTCATAATTAGTTATTTTTCGCTTTTCAGTTTCTGTTTTCGTCGGTTCTAATTTTTGTTAAAAAGTTTTATTCTTTATTTTACCTTCACCAGATATGCAACAAATTTAAATGGGACTATCTCTGGAAAAAAAAATCTTTCCTACAAAAAGAATCATCCAAATCGGTACATACAACGTGTTATTGAAATTACTGAAAACCTCTTAAGAAGTCATTGTACTCATCAGTATGTACACACGGCTACACATCAAGCTGTAAATTTCCAGTATAAGCTGATCTCGCATTGTACCAAAAACCTAAACAATGCGAGGTCATCTTATACTGGAAATTACAGCTTGATGTGTAGCCGTGTGTACAACTTTTCCTATGGGATGAACCTGAAATGGCGTTGGTCCCATGGTAAAAGTTGTTAACACTGATGAGTACGATGACCCCTTAAGAGGTTTTCAGCTATTTCAGTAACACGTTGTATGGCGGAGTTATGCCTGAACATACATAAAAATATATATACACGCTGAAATTTGAATCTCTTATTTTCCGAAAAGGGGTCATTGTACTCATCATTATGAACAATTTTTATTATGGGACCAACCCTGAAATAGCGAAAAAAAATCTGTTGAACCCTACATTTGTGTTCACTTAAATCAATAAAATGTAGGGACCACTAGATTTTTTTTTCGCGATTTCTGGGTTGGTCCCATAGTAAAAATTGTTCATATTGATGAGTACAATGACCCCTTTTCGGGAATTAAGTGACTCAAATTTCAGCATGTACACGAATTGTGTATCCCCCCTTTTTGAAGTCCGTTAAAAAGTGAATACACGGCAAAACTTTCAGTTCATAAATAAAGCTATGTTTAATATCGTTCAGTACCGAAATAAAAATTGCTAGCCTAGGCCAGCGGACGGTGTTGTGAACAAAAGCCAGTTTTTGACAAATGTTACGTCCTGCAGCGAGTTCAATCTTTCATGTTCGAGTGGATACGCTCAAAGGTTTTCAGGTGAATGATGCTTTTATGAAAAAGACAGTCCTTTTGAATTTTTTGTTCTGAATCCGAAGCTCAGTTACCATGGCTAGTTTTTGTGCCAAGTGGTAAGTACTTGCGTTTTGTCGCCTGTGCTATGAATTTTGACGCTAATGTTTATAAAGATCTTTTGTTCACCATCATTTCAGCCGAAAGACATCCACTGCTGGACATAGGCCTCCCCCAAGTATATGTTTGAACCTATTTTATTTATTGTTGTAATTGATGAAGATTGAATAATATTATATAATGCAAATAAGTATTATTAATGTGTAAGCAAACATGAGGTCATGTTTGGTAAAGGATGGCCGACTGTTAGCATTTATAAATTATGATTAATTTTAAGCGCAAATATTATATTCAACTTGTATGTTTGTGCAAAACGGAAAGTGCTCCTGCATTGCATGCGCACGTGTTGAGTCAATGTACCCCACCACTTGACAATTGACGTTTATAAAAGGCGTTGTTGCACAAACAACAGGGGCAGGTCGGCATCTGCTGGGCTTCCCTCGGGGCAACCGGGGGTTCCACCTGGTAGGGCTTGACCGCCAAGGCGTCGTGAAGTAGCGCACCCGTGGGAACGGAGTGCGCAGCGCTCCTACAGGAACATTCGTTGCAATTATACACATAGCTGCGTTGCAGCCTGTCTTACGACAGGCGGCAAACAGCAAGTAGGCCAGAGACGACAGTCTCAACCCGACGCCATGCCCGTATTAACGGGTAGAGATGGATGCCTCGGGAAAGGGATATAATCCCGTGCCCCGATCCTCGCGCCCCCTGGCGGGGGCGCCGAGAAGAACTCGAAGAGGTCAACAGGGGCAGTCGGACTGCTCGTGGTCGCCACGCACAGTCGTGTTTCGCGCGCGTTCCGACTTGCGTATTTTCCGCCCGGACCGACAGCGCTCGCGCGAGCGCCACCGTTGCTGCCCGGTGTGGCAACACACCGAAACGGTCGCGGACGGTGTCCACGCACCTAAAGATGTCCAAGCAAGGGGCCCGGAGCCCCCCGCGGAGCCCGGACCCCCCCATCCATCCTACCAGGAGCATGCCGAGGATGGACCGGATGGCGACGGAACCGGAACTCCAGTACCATCGAACATCCGGCTCAGCCCCGGCACCACCGCTCGACGCCGCTCCACGAGTGCAAGCTGTCGCACCAGCGGCGCCTGCGCTGTTGGCAAAGACGTCGCGCCAGCGACAGCATGCAGTACCTCAACACCCGCCTACTTTCCGCCCGGTACCAACAGAAACACCGGTGCCCACCGCGTCCGCACGCCGCGCAGGAACAGCACGGCCGCCCGCGCCCGCATCCCGCGCCCCTTCCCGCAATACTCCACCGGCGACTCGTGCGCCGGTGTCGAGCACAGCAAAACCGGCACGACCTCCCGCAACCGACGCAGCACCGCAGGCAAGATTGCCTGCGCTGAGCAAACCGGCGGCGACGAAGACACCGATACGGACGACCCCTCCAAAGAGGACGACAACCCTGGACAAGACCACGCGGATGGAGCAGCAACCGGCTGGAGCAAGTATGCCCGCCGTGCACGCCTCACCCGCTCCACCTCGCAACTCGGCCCGCGACTCACCAGCGATGCGGTCGGCGTGTTCGTCCCGTGTGGGATCGGACGCGTCCCTGTCATCAACGGGGTCCTTTGGGCTATGTGCAGTGCCATACGTCACGCCCATGCGTCCCGTACAGGCCCCCACACGGGACGAATCCAATAAATCGGGTTCGCTGCCCGAACTGCCGCGGCTGGGCCTAGAACAGCCGCCATCATATACGCTGGGCTTCGACTTCGAGTTTAACTTGGAACAACGAGCCCAGCGTAGACCCAGAAGCCCAGAGGAAGATGCCGCAGAAGAGGCAAAGCGGCCCTGTACTGTTTCCTCGCAGTCACAGCGCGACCCGCGCAGGCAGCGACCCGTACCAGAAACGCCGACTCCATCCTACTCGGAAGTGACCACGCGACCGCCTCTTCCCGCTGCCTCAGCCCCCGTGCAGTCCACTGCTGTGCCCAGTGGTAGCACAAAAGCCGCAGAGCAAGGGAAGACCACAAAGAAGTCCCGCTACCCACCGTTGGTAGTAGAATACCTACCAAACTGGGCGCAGCACTTCAAGGCCATCCGGGACAAGCTGGGCCATGCGCCTGCCGCACGGCCATACCAGAAAGGTATCCGCTTTGTCCCGGAATCAGAACAAGAGTTCCGTCTGGTGCAGCAGTACTTGACAGATCTAGAGAAGCGCGAGAACATCGCTTGGTTCTCGTACTCGCTCCCAGCGGAGCTGAGCCTGAAGGTGGCCATCACGGGGCTGCCTGCAGACACGGCGCCGCAAGATATAGAAGAGGAACTCCGCGCGCTTGGATTCGAGCCGGAGTACGTGCGCCACATAAAGGCGCGCCAGGGAAGACCCGGCTGCGTTTTCCACGCCATGATCCGGAAGACCCCGAACTTCCGGGCGATATATGACATCACGATGTTTATGTGCATGCGTGGTGTCAAGATCGAGGCATGGCGGGGAAAACGCGGGCCAGCACAGTGCCACAGATGTCAGCTGTTTAGACACAGCTCACATCTGTGTCACCGCCCGCTCGCTTGCGTGAGGTGCGGCGAGGAACATTCCGCCAAAGAATGCCCACGCCCTCTCTCTGAGCCACCTACCTGCGCAAACTGCGCGGGACCACACCCGGCCAACCACTACAAGTGCCCCGCTTACCAGAGAGAGGCACGGAATAAGCGAGCGGGCACCGTCGCCAAAACGGCAGAGTACCGACCTCGCACACAGGTCGCCGAAAGGTCTCTCGCCCAACCCTGCGTTGATGAGGCGCGGAACGCGTCGCTTATGGCGACGGCGAATGCCCCGACAGCGCGCGGAGCGACCCCAGAACCCCAGAAGCGGAGGAAAAGGAAGCGCGGAGGAAAGAAGCGTAATGCTCGCCCCGCGGCTTCCGAGGCTGAGAAGCAAGGAATGCACTCAGCCCAGGCCGACCTTGCCCCACCTCCCCCGCCGACCAAGAAATCCACCAACACCGCTGCCTTCACCGCTGCCACCACCGTGATAGGGGGCGCCGCGAGGACAGAACAGGCATCAAAAGCCGCCGCGAGCGCCCCTAAAGCGCCGCACACCAAGACCGCAACCAACATACCGCGCCCGCAGCAACACAGTGGTGGAGCAGCACCGGCGGGGCAGAGAGTACCAACAACACCCGGGGAGTACAGGAAGCACATCCTCGGGGCCGCTATCCGGGTCCTACAGGACGTCCTAAACGCCCTGATGGCAGAACAGGACCCGGTACCTGTCATTCTCGCCGGAATGGCCACGCTGTTCACAGCTGGCTAAACCGCCGAGAATGTACAGCATAGCAACCGCGGCACAGCAAGGTCGCCCCCCTCCGCTTCCAGCCACCGGACTGACGCCTGAGTAAGTCAAAACATGGCCTACACTTGACTTATTCAAACACAGAGCACTCCACACACATAACTTGCACCCCAGTGCGCGACGTGTGCTAAGTTAATATAGGCACGGAGCGCACTATATACAGACACACATAACTGTACATGCATCTTTACTCTCACGTAGAATGCGCGGGCGCGCATTCGTACGTAAACATTGGGCGGTGTACTCACAATACAAACCGTCCAAACACACACCACGGCCTCTTAGCTGTAACGTGATTGGCTAGTCCAATTGCGCTATAGCGGAGGCCAGCATTCTCCTGTAGAGGGCGCTTAAGTCGACGCCTAAGTCGCTGGTCGACCTCTGCTGGGCCTCCCCTGGGCAACCGGGGGTCTCACCCGGTAGGGTCTGACCGCCTAGGCGTCGTGAAGAAGCGCTCCCGTGAAAACGGTGAGCGCGGCGCTCCTACAGGAACACGCATAGCAACCACTCACACAGCTGTGTGTCCGCCAGCCTGTCGGTAGGCGGCACACAAGCTGAAAATGTTTTAGGGAAAAGTCCCAATAAAAGGACACGCCCGTTTTTACGGGCGGAGACCAGATCCCTCGGGAAAGGGGGTCTCAACCCCCGAGCCCGATTCCTCGCGCCCCTTACAGGGCGATGAGAAGACTCCGAGGCAACAGGGGCAGTCGTATTACGATTCTCGAGGCGTTCACATCTCTGAAAGTCCACAAGACGTGAGTAAAATTACGTTGCCATATTATGTTCTATAATTATTTATATTATGTTTACCTAGCCCAAAGCTTTATATCAAGCATGAATTATGAATAACTTAAAAACTGTTAAAATTCTACGCTGTTGTTTATTGTGTCCTTTGACAAAACAAATATAATTGATTTACGATTAAATTATGGATATTTTATTGAAATACCCCCCTTTTAATACACTGACAATGTAAACAATATCCAATATTAGCTCGATAAGCTAACATCATTATTTCACAATTGTGAAATAAAAGGACAAGCTCATAGGCAATTTGCTATTTTATTATCAATTTAAACAAGTCATGATTAATAACGTATGTATTTTGGTACAGAATCATAATTCTACAAACCAATTATCTGTTCATCAGAAGTAACATTATAAAAACAACAGAATAAATGAATATTGAATTAATAAACATTAACACATTCTAAAATGATTACAATATAAATATTAAAATAATCACAATATCTCGCAATAAAATATCAATGTACAACTTACGTGAATAACAGGTATTCAGAGATGTTAACTCCACCAATGTTCAACACGAACTAACTCGGCAAACATGGCGGCACCCCGTTTTATACACGATAGTGGGAGGTGGCGTCATGCTTGCGCGTTTGAAAACTACCTACATTGTAGTATTATTTTGCAGATACAGGAAAACGCTATGGCTACATATTTTAATATAAGGATTACACGAGCTGTAAAATTATAAAAGCTGACAGTCGGCCATCAAAGCAAATAGTACGTCCTCGTACCTAGCTGCAAAACAATTAGTTTAACAATTTAAATCATAATACACTACACAATAATAATTTAAAAATCTATTTTCCTTATAGGACTTCAGCAATCAATACCTCAAACAAAATATCATAATCTGATTTGTGATTTTTTCACCATGAACACATGTTTTTTTTCGTGATTTTGGACATGTAAATATTAATTTTCTTTATCTCGATTGATTTATTGTTTTAAAAGAGGCATTCGTTTTTAAAATTCGTTCTGCTTTCTGGTTAGTACCAGCAACAATGTTTACCATTCATTGTTTAGTGATAGCCTATCGGCTATGTGCAAGATGGCTTTGGGGACAGTCAAATTGATCGCAGCGCACGCTGTGGCAGAAATATGAAACATAATAGGGCTGCGTTTAGTATTGTCACGCTAAATTCGCTTTTTTCGATTTTTATGAGCTAAAGAAGGAAATGGGTCATAAGACTTGTTGTGCTGTGAACTGCACAAAGAATGAGAAGAATGTTTACATGTTTCGTTGAAATTGGAGCAAAAACAGAAATGGGTCCTTAACTGCTATATTAATGAAAACCGGCCAAGAGCATGTCGGGCCATGCTCAGTATTATAGGGTTCCTTAAGTAGGTGTAATTACAAACGAATCAAATCGAATATTAATCATGGCTATTTTAGTTTTTGCAATAATCGGCAGCATTCGCGACTCAGAGCGTGTTGTTAGTAGCGCCATCTAGCGATAAATTCAAGAAGCCAAATTTAAGAAGTTTTAATGTAATTTCAAAGTTACTTTTTGTGATTTTTTCAAATAGAAAGTAGCTAAAGGAGCATTATTTGCTATGATAATTTTTCTCTAAGGTCAATGACCTTTGAACTAGGACGTTTTAAGTATTTTTCAGTTTTCTCTCTATAACTCAAAAAATTATAATCACATTATACTCGAAATAATTTTAAAAGAGAGTTTTCACAAAGGTCTATCAATGTGGAAGATTATAAGTTTCTACATTCCATAGTTTAGAAATGGCAGGGGGGGGGACACATTGCAAGCCACTTTGGCGGGCTATATTTCGCAGATGGTACACCTGATAAAAAAGTGGTGTATCAAACATTACCTTCATTTTAGTAGACCTATTCAATGATATCCCACACGAGGGGGTGCAGCGAAAAAAACATTTTTTTCCCCATTTCACATGTATGGACGCCACCCCTAAAATACGGAAAAACGATTTTTTTATTCTTTACAATTGAGATCTATATGTAGACTATTTTTTAACAAAATTTCATTTACTTATGTTTATAACTGTAGAAGTTATTAAGCTGTAAAGGATTAGGACAGACGGACAGACGGACAGACGGACAGACGGACGGACATGACGAAACTATAAGGGTTCCTTGTAGGACTTCGGAACCCTAAAAAGCAAGTTACTGATCCATGTAATTATTACGATTTCACTGATTAGTTATAATAATTAAAAATTATAATGTTAAAACGAAGTAACTTTACTGGAAATTAATAATTAAGGCACAATTTAGAGTACTTACAGTTATAGTGTCAATGTCACTGAAGTTTGCTTAATAATTCCTACTTTTTTAATTTTTCTCACATGTTCTGCTAAAACTAGCTCGGGGCTCATAGCGAAGCAACGACTGCGCGGATTGTACGATCTGCAAGGTTAAGCTGCACTTGCCGCGGTCAGTCTGTAGATGGGTGACCGTTTCGTTACACATCGTGACCCCTCCGTGCCTCGGAGAGCACGTTAAGCTGTCGGTCCCGGTTGTCATACGAATATCTATGGCAGTCGTTACGGGTAGTCAGAAGCCTGAAAGTCTGACAACTGGTCTAACCTCCGAATGTCAGTATTACCCAGTTACTGGGTTGCGGGGGTCTGATGGCAGTCGCTCCGTGTAAAATACTGATGTTCAGCCGCATCTGGCTAGACTGGAAGCCGACCCCAATATAATTGGGAAAAGGCTCGGAGGATGATGATGTTCTGCTAAAACTAATTTTCTTTTTTTTTATCACAGCTTCAGTTTGGAAAGATATATTACGTAAATTATGTTTTATGTAATAACTTCTTAGGTTTTCGCGATCACTACACATTATAATAAAACAAAGTTAACAAAAAAAAAACAAAAAAAAAAAAAAAACAAACAAAAAAACAAAAAAAAAAAAAACAAACCCTAGACAAACCCAACCATTTTCTTCGATTTGATAAACCACAAGTTCTGGCGAAGGAAAACCGATATGTACCTAGAATGCTCCGTGAGGCTATAGAAATTAAAAAACATCCTAATTTTAATAGAGAAGATGGTTGGCAGCTACCACCTGTTTGGAACCCAGTCCTAAAAATAATCAAGTCCCAAACAGCACGCAACACTGTAAAAGATAATGATATTGTGAGTGATTACTGCGTGCACCGAAACGATTTTAATTAATAATATTGTACGGTAGATTAAAATAATTTTTTAGAAATATTTGTAAAGACGCTTGTCATCTTAGTCTACCTGCGACTACGAAGTGCTGCAAAGCTTTCGAAACGTCAGGGAAACCAATTTAAATAATATACGCGATTTAATCCTTTTAAACTTTGTTTTATGTTTTATGCTTTCGAATTCTGTTCTTATTTCACAAATTTTAGCGTATCTTTTACAAATATTATTAATTGCACTTTAATATCGTCATTGTTACAATTTTGTTTACGTTTTTAACTAGATTATAATAATAGTAATAATAATTCATTTATTTCAGGCATCTAGGCCCATAAAAAATACATAAAACCATACACAACATTAAACTAAAATAATCTATAGGTATTTATTTAAACATTAGGTAATAGCGGCGTCGCCGTCGTGTGTCACGCGGTGTCGGGTATCCATCCTTGGAATCGCCGGAACACAACACCTCTCGGCCAAAATTCTTCCTTCGTGAAGGTCGACGACAGATGTTCAGTCGGAACCCTCACCACAAATGAATTAAAATTCACATTGTGACGAGACTCCAACCGCGCGACCCTCAGAGTGAACTTGATCTTCACTTGGATGTACTCTACAATCTCCTCGGCCTTTGTAGAGCAATGCAGCCGGGACACGTATTGCAGCGTCGTTGGCAGAGCAGGACGCAGCAGATGGTTTGGTCCAGTCGGTGCGGTACCGCACTGATTCTTACAAGTTGGCTTTCTTTTCTTCTTCTCAACCTTGCTAAAGCCCTCCTTGTCGCTCTGGTTCTTCTGATTATAGTTGATATTATCAAAATATTGCTCAACAACTAATTGTTAAAATAATTCACTGGTCCTGAAAATATGTTTCTTATTGCGGCCGCTAGGCGGTGCCCCTGTCGTGCACATAGCCAATAAGTTGAAAGCTTTTGCCTCGCTTCCATGCAAGAGGGCCTGAGTTTGATTCCTCTGACTTTTCAAATTATATGCGGGTCACAATTTGATTATCACTTGCTTTTGGGTGAAGGAAAATATTGTGAGGAAACCTGCATACCTGAGAGTGCCCTTTAAATAACCCGATGGTGTGTGTAGTCTGTCAACGCGCAGAAGGTTAGATAGAGGGCAGTGTCGTTGACTAAAGTCTGAATCCTTCTCACTACAAGAAGAGGCCTGTACCCAGCAGTAAATAAATAACAAATTAATCATTATTTTGGACTTGCCTATTTACCAATTTAACTTTAAGGCACTACTAGCAGCTCAGTGGCGCCCCCATCAGTAAAAAAATAATTACTCGCTGAGTACATCATTCATCGAAAGTTCGGTTTTACCAATTGAAGTAAAAGTACTGTCGTTTAATCAGAAATGATTAACTCTGTAAAATATAGTTCGCTGCAGTAATAAATAGAAAAAGTGCCAAAAGTGGCCGTTTTTCGTATTTTTTTCTATCTACAACTACACCGAACTGTAATTTACGGAATTAGCAGTTTCTGATTAAACTAAAGTAATTTACTTCAATTAGTAAAACCGAATTTTTGAGAAATTATATAATGCAAAACAAATACTCTTTATTGTACACAAAAGAAAATAGCAACATGTATGACTTATATAGAAGACATGTATTGTACAATGGGCGGTCTTAACGCTCAAGGTGATTTCTTGCAGACAACCTTAGGATGGACAATATGGCCAAGTAAAGAGAAATTATGTACTATTGTGCGAGTAATTATTTTTTTACTGAAGGGGGCACCACATAAGCGCAAATCACACATAACAGAGTGCGGGCGCGGGTCGGGTGCGGGATGGGTCGGGTCCGCGGTGGGTATCCCGATAACCTGATTTGTATATGGACGAAATCACACACAGTGTGTGTGACGGGCCCGCGCGGGTGAAGCGCGGGAGCCGCGCGTGTCTCCCGCCACTACAGACAGAGCGCAGGGCGCTGTGTGTGATGTCGACATCACA
This sequence comes from Asteroscopus sphinx, assembly GCA_949699075.1. Classification (NCBI taxonomy): domain Eukaryota; kingdom Metazoa; phylum Arthropoda; class Insecta; order Lepidoptera; family Noctuidae; genus Asteroscopus; species Asteroscopus sphinx. The sequence goes on from OX453009.1 coordinate 6,364,132, forward strand.
CAGCGCAGTTGTGTGTCGGGCCCGACCCGCATTGTGTGTGGTTTGCGCTTTAGCTGCTAGTAGCGCCTTAAGTAAGATACCCATTAGAACAATGAGGCGGTTCCGATAAGTCTGGAAGCTAAATAGCACCTCTCTATTCTATAAGCGAACACTCGATGCAACGTGAGATATAGGGCTGTCCGCAAACAGTTATTTATCCACCGACGTTCCAGCGAAACAGTTTCAGTTCAAGTTAATGTGCTAAACATTAGTTACGGCCACTGTTATTTCGACTGCACGAAGAATGCACTTGCAGTTGGCCGCAGGTCGTTATACCACCATGTGGAAAAATACGGGCGAATCCATAGTTATGTACATATGGCGAAAGAGATAAGTGTGGAGGCAATTTAAAATTTGCTCGTCGTGATTAGGACAGGTAATAGTTATAAGTGTGTTACAATAATTTCATCAACCACGCGGATTGTATGATCTGCGAGGTTTAGCTACACTTGCCGCGGTCAGCCCGTGGACGGGTGACAAACGGTCACCCGTTTCACATCGAGACCCCCACTTTATCACTAAACAAATTATTACTCGCTGAACTTGGTATACCCAGTGTCACTCTCACAATTAAGACGAAAACATAACCCTCCTTCTGGCGCAGTCGGGTAAAAAAGTACCAAAAACCGAATTTTCGAGAAATTATGTATTCAGCGAGTAATGATTTTTTTACCGATGTCTCTTTGCTACTACATTCCCCTTAAACTGTCGGTGTCGGTTTCCATACGAATATCTATGGCAGTCAGAAGCCCGAAAGTCTGCCAACTGGCCTAACCTCAGAATTTAGGTATTACATAGATACTTCGTTGCGGGGCAACGGAGCACTAATGGCAGTCACTCCGTGTAAAATAATGATATTCCGCCGCATCTGGTTAGACTGGAAGCCAACCCCAACGTAAATGTGAAAAAAGGCAAGGAGGATGATGTGTTATAATAACTTCTTTTTTGATTTCATATAAGACATAGGCTGCGTTTATGACAAAACGGCAGGTTCATCGTGCTTTTTGTAGATTTTTTATGAGCGTGGCCAGCAAACGTCAAACATAACCAGTCAATTCAAGCACAGCTCTGCTGAAAAGCAGATGTAGATAACTGTCTATATACTTATCTCTTTTGTACATTGTACGTGTTGAGTAATGTGACATTTCAACCATTTTGGAGCGCAGTGCTGAAGTGAATCACTTTAATGATGTTTTTATATCGCAGCCAATATTTATAGCTTTAACGAAAATTTTGCAATGCTTGTTTGTGTCTGCGTTCTGCGTCCGTTCTGGTTGCCGCACGGGGAGAAGAGGCTCGCCTGCCAGTGGCAAGCCGGGACCTGCCGGGGATGGTTGGGCGAATACGGGAGTATTTCCCACGCCCCCGGTCAAGGGTCGGTAGAGGAACACCGTGGTGGTTTTTAGTGGGTAAGAGTCCGACACTGGCTCCGCCTTCCCCGGGCCGAGTGCGTCCATGAGGATTTTACCAACGGAAAAAAAAAAAGCGCTGAGCGTGACCGCAGTGAAATTAAAAAGGTAAATGCGATGCCAACGTCACTATTTGGCGGAGAAGTAGGTACTGTGGTAGTACTTCCCCGAACGAGCTCTTTCATAAAGGAGCTCTACTACTATTAAGTAATTTATACTTCTAAGCCTACATTCTGAGAACACATTTGTTTGGGATACTGCCTGTGACGTCAACAGCGCTGTTCCACACGCGAACTCTGTCTCAGATAAAACTGTATCTCAAGTTAACCTCCTATTACTGGAATTGAATCACTTAAAGCCTCCCCGGAGCTCGCTTATTTGAATTTTATGCCAAGGTTACCTAAATTTGTAAAGGCAAGCTTAATTTTCCGAAGGATTTTTCTGCGTCAATTTGAGATTGCTTTTCTTGGAACTAGAGTGGAACATTTGACTGAAGTCTTAATTTTACGAGTGAAAAAATCATGTGAGTGTGTGCTTGTGCTTATGTGTATGTGTAAATTATTTAATTTTTATGACGAGATTCCTTATGATGTTTATACACGGTGCATATAACTGAGCTGGCATTTGGTACAGGATACATTCGCGGGCTACACGCGCAGAATAATGCGATACAGTCAACGGCACAAAGATGTATATACAAACAAATTTTAGAAAAAAAAACTTGTTGATTGGCTTTATATTTCACAAACCAGGTATTTTTATGTATTAGTAGATGCTAAGTGTACAGTATTGAAAGCTTATAATCCCTACTTTTTCTTGGATTAAAGTTTTAATTTCACCAAGTGTATACATCTTTGTGCAGCTGACTGTACATTCATAAGGCACTGCACCCACGCATTTACTAACATGTTCCATGTTCCTTTACACGATAGCTATAAACCGAGCAAATGCCTCAACAGCGCATGTTACCCGCACTGTGTGCAAGCACCATTATTCCAGTCACTGAATGTTGATTATACAATAAAAACAATTTTAGCAAGCCGGGATACATCATACATATTATAAATATCACACCTCTATTCTCCGAAGGGGCAGACAGAAGGTGTATATTACACCCACATTTCACCATCATCATCAACACAGCTTATCACAGTCCACTGCTGGACATAGGCCTCTCCCAAGTTGCGCCACAACCCTCAGTCCTCTGCCGTCCACATCCAAACCCCCCCAGCCACGTTCTTTTGGTCATCGATCCACCTGGCGGGGCGCGCCCTACACTGTGTTTGCCGATTCGTGGTCTCCACTCAAAGACTCGTCTGCTCCAGCGGCTATCGGTCCTTCGACAGACATGGCCAGCCCACTGCCACTTCAGCTTACTGATCCTACAAGCTATGTCAGTCACTCCGGTTCTTTTCCGGATAATCTCGTTACGGATTTTATCTTTCAAGAAAACCCCAAGCATAGCTCGCTTCATAGATCGCTGAGTGACTTTGAATTTGTAGACTAGCCCAACTGTCAGTGTCCACGTTTCACCCGTTATGTTATAAAGTCCCATATAATAAGGAGCGAGCCTATTGCCACTAACCGGACACAGATCCAGAATCCGGGTTGCTACTGAGAATTTCCTAATGAAAAAACCAAACAACACTTTGCCCGACCCGGGAATCGAACCCAGGACTGCCCTACTGTCCTACTGCTGAACATAGGCCTCTTCTCAATAAGAGAAGGCTAAGGTCTAAGTCCACCACGCTGGCCTAGTGTGGCTTGTCGAACACCATTGAGAACTCTGTACGGAGCACTCTCTGGTGTATAGGTTTCCTCACGATGTTTTTCTTCACCGTTAAAGCATGTGATGATAATCAAATTCACACAGACTGACTGGTTCACAGATTAATGATATATGTACTAGGACTGGTTGACTGTAGTCAATAAACCATTTTGCTTTCTTTCTTTTTCTTTTTAATTCCAAATTCAAAAATGCAAATGCCAATTGAAAAGTCAGAGGTGAGGGCCAGGATTGGACTTAAACCCTTGTGTGTGTAGAAGGCAAGCGTTTCCATAGAAATTAGTATAATAAGGTAATAGAAGGGGTAAAGGCTCGTGAAGTTTTCGTCGCGTACAGGTTTCTGGTAGGACATCAGTGCGCGATCCGTTTGCATGATCATAGTGCTGTTTTGGATACAGAGTCACAAAAATTGTATTTTGCAGTATCATCATCATCATCATCATATTTTCAGCCGAAAGACGTCCACTACTGGACATAGGCCTCCCCCAAGCATCGCCACAACGACCGGTACTGCGCCTTCCACATTCAGCGGATTCCCGCGACCTTCACCAGGTCGTCGGTCCACCTTGTGGGGGGCCTACCCACGCTGCGCCTTCCAGTACGCGGTCGCCATTCCAGAACTTTACTGCTCCATCGGCCATCCGTTCTGCGAACAATGTGCCCCACCCACTGCCACTTAAGTTTGACAATTCTTCGGGCTATGCTATGCTATGCTTTTTGCGGTATATCTAATAGCAATGATATTTAAAAGTAAAGATATGCCATACCGTAACAAAACAAACGAAAAAAAATGTTCCGTACGCAGCGGCAGTACAATACACATAAACTAGTACAAAATAAGTAAGTTGATTACTTCAAGTTACTTTCGCGTCATAATTGGAACTCTTTCTGTATACACACGACGGCAGTTTAGTATTTTTTCGTCACCGGTCACGCTCGGCGTTTTACTTGATTCGGTTTAATAGATAAACGTCCTAATTAGGACGTTTTCGAGTCTTCAGTTGCGAGTGCAAGTAACATATCTGTACTTTTAAATATCATTGTATAATAGTGGATTTTTTAAGGCTTAATTTATTCTGTATTGAATGCTAAAAACATGGTTGCCGTAATTGCGTATTTATGTGTTGATAGCGGCCAGTAGCGGTAAACCGGCGACACGCGTTCCGGTTTTAAAAGGCAGTAGATAACATTTCTATTACCTTATTATTTAGATTGCTATGGTTCAACCACAAGGCTATCACACAAAGTACATTTGTATATATGAGAGTATGAGAGGCTATCATTGCTCATAAATTAACAAAACACAGGCATGACATAAAATATAAAAAATGAAAACAACATTTAGTGTGTCTATTCCTGTCAATTATGACATTTATCTGTTTATTTCAGAGATTTGATTTGACATCTACCCCCGGTAATGTCAAATCTGTGGTTTATTTAGTTACTAATCATTTTCTTGTAAAATGAATGAAAAACCGATATCGGAGAAAGAACTTCTGGCTGCAATCAAGGATCTTCTGAAGAAGAATGGTTATTTGAGCAAAATAAACGCAGAGGTACGTAATTTCTTGCTAACTTTGACCAATGTTGCTTGTAGGCATAGTAAAAAATAGAGACGAAGTGCTGCGAACAATCATAGTGAAGCCAACAAAACTGTGCTCCTCCGTGTACAAACCAGAGCTCACATACACACATGTATGCACATCCAACCGTGCTCACCGCTCTCAGTACACATATCGCGGGATCGTCCAGTAAGCATAGCCAAAAACAAATATCTTTCAGGTGCATGGTGTGTGCGTGAGCGCTGGTTGTACCCGGGGAGCATGGTTTTGTTGGCTACACTATGATTTTTCGCTGCACTTCGTCTATATTTTTTACTATTTCTGTGCTTGTAGGTGCCTGTGGTATTGATATTCAATCAATGCCGATCTTGTCAATGGGGCTTTAATATTACCTTTGACGCCACCCACGGAGGTATCTATTATAGACCCAGTACATGGCTTATTGAAATGTATAATCCGACTCCATTCGATGGGGTAAGCTTTGACGGATGTTGGCGGTAGGTCTTACTAATATCACAGTGTAATTATCTGTTCCATACAGTAGTTCAACGAAAATTGCAACTCTGGACATTATTTGACTGTTTTGAAGGCAGCTTGGGTCGCTAAACTCTCACGTTGGACGACTGTTTGGAGTGGCTAGACTGTGCTAATATTATAAATGCGAAAATATAAATGTTTTTTTATCCTCCAATCATACTGAAACGGCTGAACAGATTTGGAACACAGATATACCATATTCTGGATTGCTACATAATACATAGTATACTTTTTATTGAGATGTATTTTGATATTATAATTGATCGTCCGGCGCACACTTGGTATTCAGCCCCGCTACCAACCTGCTGACTGGCTAATCTTTTTCCCACGGCATGAGCAGCTATTTCATTATGTAGCTCATGTCGACACGATAGGAGAAGATTTCGCCGGGCGGAAAGACAACGCCGGGCGGTACGCGACCGATACGCCAGCATTGTATTATATGGAAATAATACATAGTAGTAGTTACACAGACAGTGGAACCTTTTCTTCTGGCGCTGTCATTCCACCGCGTGACTCCACGTGTCCCTCTGAAGTCAGCAGAGGGCATTGTGGAGGATGAGGGATGAGGAAAAAAACCTCTATAAAAATTACGGGAGGATAGGCCCTGCCGTGTTTGTTATGTTTAGCCTTCTCGTACTGAGAAGAAGCCCGTAACCAGCAGTGGACCAGTAATGGGCTGGTTATGTAGGCCCTGCCGGCAGCGGATTCGCGGTAATCTGCTGCCTGGCGTAGCTGGTGTGGCTGCTGTTGCTGGCGTGGCTGGCGAGGCATGAGAGGCTGGCGTCACTGGCCTGGCCGTGACATCAGCGTGTTAACTGCGTCATGGCGGGGCCCGTGAGGTGGCATGCATCAAAAAACGGGGCAGACCTCATGTGGCATTTCTTTCGTCTTATGTTTTTCAATCCCTTAATCACAAAATATAAAAACATCTTACTTTATCGTTTGATAATGGTATCACCCAAACATAAAACAAGTCAGAAAATCCATTACAAAAAACATTTCGTTCGGTTTTTCGATCGCAGAACTATTTGTAACCAACGATCGTGGTTGCTGTATGTATAATGTGGTTAGCATAATAATACGCACCATTAAAGTGTCCGGCTGAATTTTAAACCCGATGTTTAAATAAACATTGGACGACGATCATTTTATTTAATTTGCGTGTTGATCTGGTACAAAATACGTGTTTTTGGAGGATTTTAAGGGATTTATATATTGTTTGTAATAAATAAATATTTGATTAGTATTCATATGAAATTCGATGATACGTTTTTGCAGTTTGCGGTTTTGAATTTCAAAATATAATTTGTCAGTTTTGGGTTTCTAAACTTCAAACCACACTATTTTTGTGTATTGTTGTCTACTAATAATATGTGCTGTTTTGTCCTTTTACAGCTTAATGCATACCATCTCTACAAACATTGGTCAATTTATGATAAGCAACATTTAAAACTAAGAACTTATCACTGTGTCTTTTCCTACCTTGACATTGGCAAAATCATCGAATAACGATGAAGCCATAACTTAAAAAAATTGAATTGAATTGAAATGAATGACAGTAACAGAATTCACTATTTTAATGTTAAATGGTGTCTATTAAAAATGCAAAAAGCAATCACTTTGGATTGTCTAGTGCACCCTGGGCAGATGCCTATGCCTGTGAACCACAGAAATCTAAATAAAGGTAATAGAAGTGGCAAAGGCGCGTTAACTTGTCGCCGCGTACAGGTGTCTTTTAGGATACCAGTGCACGAACCGTTTGCTTGATCATCAGTGCTGTTTTAGATGCAGAGTCACTCAAATTGTATTTTGCAGCATATCTAGTAACGCATTTTTTAGGTTTAATTTAATTACATTGAATGCTAAAAACATGGTGGGCATGACTGCGTATTTGTTGTAAAAGACGGTAGATAACATTTATATAACATTATTTAGATTTCTATGCTATGAATTATTATTTTGTAGTTCTTGCCGATACGAAATAATAAGAAGAAAATTAAATCAATTATATATTTCAATATAATTATGTGACAAGCTCTTCTTCCATGAATGTTTTATATTCCCATATTAGTGAAGCCGAGCAAAAAAGGTAAACGTGTTTTTTTTTTACAAAACTCGGCCTTTATCTTCACAGGTGCGAGCTCAAGTAACAGAGCTTCTACAAGACCGGCAGACCACTGGAGTCGCTTCATCACCACCCACTCCCACAGAAGAAGTGCTTCTAGTCAATGAACTGGTAAGAGAATATTTGGAGTGGAATGGATACCTGTACACCGCGTCAGTGATGACGTCGGAAGCTGCTATGCCGAAGGATAAGAGAACCAGGTTGGACTTTTTATTAGTATTGCACACTTCTAGTAGTTAGTATTAGGGCTCCTGGAAAGAGCTTGTCCGGGAAAGTACTATCACCGCACCAATTTCTGCCGCCAAACAGTGATGCTTGCATTGCTGTGTTTCGGTGCGAAGGGTACGAGTGCCGTAAAAGTCCAATCACATGATTTTCCACCTTCAAAAAAACTTATTAGGTAAAAAGATAAAGAAATAAATAAAAGGCTCCGGATCCGGCTCGAAGGACCAAAATGTAAGAGACCTAACTAAAGGCCTATGAATAAAATGCAGCGGACTGTAAAACTGTTATATTAATTACGACAAGTAAAAGTAAATGGAACTGGCTCTGAGTGCGCGCGCGTGTCGTCTGTCAAGTTCGGTAGCGAAGTGGAGTTGATTTCCACGCCCGCGCACATGAATGCGCCCCCCGCGCCGCTGTCTCGTCGCCGTGACGTCACCAGCCGAGCCGCCGCCCGATGATAGCCGACGGCGCCCGAACAAAAGAAGAATTATTTATTATCCCAGTTAACGTTGTAACGTTAACGGTTGTTAACGTTATAAGACTTCCCATCTCTAAAAAAACTTATTAGGTTTCATCTCGTTTGCGAAGAAGTGATACTTGCAAAGGAGGTGGTGGAGAGGGTTCGGAGGCCAGGCCACCCTAGGAGTGCGCCTACGGGTGGTGGAATCTGGCCACGACAGTCAAGGCCCGTGACGGTTGCGCGCCAGTCAAGAGGGTGCGGCTAATGTTGAGGTCACACGTGGTGAAGGGGCTTGCCTACTAGTTGTGAACCGGGACCTAGGTAGCAAGAGAAACAGAGATAGTGAAGATTTTAGTCAGTAAGAGTCCGACACTAGCTCTGGTTTCGTTAGGCAAATTGCGTCCATGAGTATATCCCCAAGAAAAAAAGGGGGGTTACAGAGGAGGCAGTAACGTGAAAGTGAGATCATCAACCCTTCTTTGTGAAGGCATCCATTGTGTCTTATAAGTTGACTAAGATATATATCCGTTGTATATGTATCAACCAAATGTCAACATTGGAAAATGTAACCCACTCTTTCTAATTGAAAGCAAAAACGCGTCTTAACTATTTTCAGGGCAGACCTATGTGCAGAAGTAGGAGTAAAAGATGATGAGAAGTCATCAGCTCTGCCTCTGCTGTCCAACATAGTGGCTGCGTACACTGAGAGGATCAAAAGGAAAATCAGTAGGAGCAAGAGAGATGTTTGTTGATAATATCTATTAAATAAAAAATAGTTTTGAGTACATGTAGATTTTAATTTTGAACCTTCCTTTTAAAACAAAATAAATTAGGATGTCGGTGTTACCCAGTGACTGGGTTGCGGAGTTCAAATAGCAGTCGCTCCTTGTAACTATAAGTATATTCAGCTGAATTTGGTTAGAATTGAAACTGGGAAGATAGCTGGGAAGAGGATGAGAGATAGAAGGCAATCAACATAAATGTATTGTAAATGCGTGAGCTGTACCTACATTTTTCTGCCGCCAAACAGTGATGCCCGCCAAATATGCTCATACTCGCATTGGTCATCACGCGCTGCGTGAAAGCATTTAAAACCTGTAGCGTAGTACCGCCTCACGTGTCGTCGCAGGCACGTACATGAGTGTGAACGCGCGTGTCGTGCGAGTGGCCTTAAATAGATGAAACACGTTTTCCGAGTGGCACTGGCGCGAGTGTATGTAAACGACAGCGTTTCGCTGTCACTCGTACGTGGCACACGCCGCTCATGCTGACCAAAGTGAGTGTAGGCAGGCATGTGCTGTGGGTCTGAATCTTGCATCGGTATGTTCCGGTGTGAAGTGCAATCACATGTGACTTTCCATCTTTTATCATTTATTAGTACGGTCGACCGCACGTCGGCGTCGGTGGTAACACTTTGAAATTGACAGCATCAGTATTTTGTGAGCAGTAAGGGCGATTTTCGAACTGAAGTGTTACCACTGTCATGCAGTCGACTGTACATGCACAGCAAATACTGAGCTGGATCCCTTGCTACACATATTATTACACACGTAATTTGTCCTGTTACCTTTTCATGTAATTTTTTTTTTTTTAGTAGTAGAGCTCCTTTGTGAAATAGCTCGTCCGGCGAAGTACTACCACCGTACCTACTTCTCCGCCAAATAGTGATGCTTGCATTGCTGTGTTTCGGTCTGAATGGTACGACTGCCGGTGAAATTACAATCACATGAGACTTTCCATCTTTAAGTCTCATTTTGGCGAACGCCATTTGCAATACCATTTAGGCAACAACCTAGGTGGTATTGCAGTTGTTATGGGCAAAGGTAACCGCTTAACATCAGATGGACCTATAGCTCGAGGCGCAATACTATATTATTTAAAAAAACCGGCCAATAGCATGTCGGGCCATGCTCAGTATTATAGGGTTCCTTAAGAGGACGCTCCCAAAACGTAATTCCCACCCTCGCACTCCCCTTACACACCGCAACTGCGGGACGCTCTCGTCAATTTTATGGGAGTTGCAATAGAACTCATTTTCGAGAAAATCATTCTCGCGTGTTTTACCACGGAAGTAAATGTCGTAAATCTCAAAACAGTTTTCTTTTAATTACAAGAATACTAAACAATCTATACAAATTTCCTCTAGCTAGTATTGAATAAACTTTATTATCTTCCTATTTGCATATATTTTATATAGCTAAGTTAAATAATAAAGGAAAAATATTCGAAAAATCTCTAAAAACGCATGATTTTCAAAAAATAAAAGTATCGAACAAAAATCAACTAATTATGTAACTGTCTAGTCAAACGATGGACAAAGGTTCAAAAAAATATGTATCTTTATTTGACATTCATCAAGCATGTGTTCGACTCAGCATATGTTTTCAAAAAGTCACCTCATTTTGGGAGCCTAGCCTTAAGTAGGTGTAATTACAAACGAATCAAATCGAATATTAATCATGGCTATTTTAGTTTTTGCAATAATCGGCAGCATTCGCGACTCAGAGCGTGTTGTTAGTAGCGCCATCTAGCGATAAATTCAAGAAGCCAAATTTAAGAAGTGTCAAAGTTACTTTTTGTGATTTTTTCAAATAGAAAGTAGCTAAAAGAGCATTATTTGCTATGACTATTTTTCTCTAAGGTCAATGACCTTTGAACTAGGACGTTTTAAGTATTTTTCAGTTTTCTCTCTATAACTCAAAAAATTATAATCACATTATACTCGAAATAATTTTAAAAGAGAGTTTTCACAAAGGTTTATCAATGTGGAAGATTATAAGTTTCTACGTTGGATAGTTTAGAAATGGCAGGGGGGGGGACACATTGCAAGCCACTTTGGCGGGCTATATTTCGCAGATGGTACACCTGATAAAAAAGTGGTGTATGAAACATTACCTTCATTTTAGTAGACCTATTCAATGATACCCCACACGAGGGGGTGCAGCGAAAAAAACTTTTGCATCCCCATTTCACATGTATGGACGCCATCCCTAAAATACGTAAAAACTATTTTTTTATTCTTTTAAAATTGAGATCTATATGTAGACTATTTTTTAACATAATTTCATTTACTTATGTTTATAATTGTAGAAGTTATTAAGCTGTAAAGGATTAGGACAGACGGACAGACGGACAGACGGACAGACGGACGGACATGACGAAACTATAAGGGTTCCTTGTAGGACTTCGGAACCCTAAAAAACAGGTTTTCTTAAGACATTTCTGAAATTTTAAATTATTTGTGACAGGCTGGTTATCTTCCATAGCAATGAGTACAGTGGATAGACAAGCTTTATTTAAATTGTAGCCGTAAAATCATTTATAAATAAAGATTGTTCCTATTCTTCCACCTTCTGTATCCATCTTCTACGTATCTGAGGTAGCCTTACAGTTCCATTCCCCGTAACATTAATTTATTATCCAACTTCCAAGCACGTGCAAATCATCATAATTCAAAACTAAGAAAACTACTAGTATCGTATTATTTACCCCTTTCGAGTATAATGTACATACAATACGCGAATGGAGCACAATACGCAAAATATGCAAGAAGGTTTGCCTACCTATTGGATGATTTTTTTATCTGCACTGCCAGTGTGAAATGTTTTGCATTTTGCACATTTGGCACAGATGGGCAAATAGCAGTTTTCCAAGCCTTTACATTTTGTAGATCACACTTTTTAACTTCCTCATCCCACAATTACTAAATATTGGTTGTATACTCAATTTAGTACTAAGACTTGTCTGATTGGACGTCGATCGCAATTGCCTATAATTACTGTACTAGTGCTCTGTGGTTTTGGTCTTAGTTGAGGTAATCTGATAAAGAAGCAGTCACACGCACTGAAGACGGATACGGCTTGGACACAATTAACCGGATTTGCTTTGTTTCGGACCAGACAGGCACATTGCTTATAGCGTCGCTTTTCGAAATCTAATGTAAAAGACACTCAGGAAGGCAGCAAATATGTTGCAAGTCCAATTTCACATTCAAGTTTATTGTGCAATCAATGTTCACATATTACTTCCCTTTTATACTGAATAACACAGTCATAGCACATACAACATGCATTTATTATAATCATTACATCTTACCTACGTTTGGTGGACAAGTCAATACAGCGACTTCAATGTGTAACACTAACTTTAGTTAACAGTAGGTAAGGAGGATGGTTGATCAATAATTTTGGTGTCTTCATCAACTCATCAACTCAGCCTATCGCAGTCCACTGCTGGACATAGGCCTCTCCCAAGTTGCGCCACAACACTCGGTTCTCTGCCTTCCGCATCCAGTCCCCCCAGCCACCTTCTTCAGGTCGTCGGTCCACCTGGTGGGGGGCGCCCTACGCTGCGTTTGCGATTCACGGTCTCCACTCAAGGACTCGTCTGTTCCAGCGGCCGTCGGTCCTTCGGCAGACGACATGGCCAGCCCACTGCCACTTCAGCTTACTGATCCTACAAGCTATGTAGGTCACTCCGATTCTTCTACGGATAATCTAATTATGGATTTTATCCTTCAAAGAAAATGCAAACATAGCTCGCCCGCTTGGTGTCTCACGATTACATAATTATATTTGTTTGCAAAAACATGTATTTGTGCTCACTGGGTCGGCTTCCAGTCTAACCAGATGCGGCTGAATATCAGACCCCTATAACCCAGTTACTGGGTAAAAATGACATCCTAAGGTTAGACCAGTTGTCAGACTTTCGGGCTTCTGACCACCCATAACGATTGCCATGGATATTCGTATGGCAACAGGGACTGACAATTAACATGCTTTCCGAGGTATGGAGTCGTCGATGTACAACGAAACGGTTACCCATCCAATGACTGACCGTGGTTAGCGCTGCTTAGCCTTGTATATCTAGCAGTTCATGCGGTTATCAATAAGCTCCTCGTTTTTGTGCTTACCAATTTTTACAGCTATTTTAATATTCTCTTCTATCTTTTTTGAAATACCCTACGCGTGTTTGCGTTAACAGCACAAAACCCAAATCGGACTGTGTAAGCCAATTATTAATTCTGTTCGGGAACTGAACCAATTACCTGTTGCACAGCAGTCAAGCATCAAGCCACTGTGCCAATTAGGTTATCATTCAACTTTTTCTTTTTTCAATGGATCTTAAATCTACATAATCGTCATTTCTTTACTGTAAATGTGTGCACACTACTGCAAAACATGCATATCGTAGTTTGAATTTCTCGGAAGAAATATAACCTAATAAGTAGATACAAAAGTATTTCGTACACTGCGATGTTGAGATTAGAGAGAAATTGAAACAATCATAGTTAAGAGTATACTAACTCGAACTAACTCGTACTCACTTTTATTAGAGAAAAATCCTATATTTATACATGAATGAAATGAAGGTTACATTGTTTATACTTAGAGTCTAGTTACAAATTAATAGAATATTATTCATATTACATTCTAGAAATAAAGTAATACGGTAATGTTTACAAACAATAGGACACCTGCTAAGTATCATATTACATATAAATATAGATTGTTTATATTATTAACTTTTACCTACAATTAGTCATACAATGAATTCCTATACCTACTACAACACCACCTACCTAATAATAAAATATTACCGCCATCTTCTCTGCGGTAGCATCACAAATCAATTGCCAAAGCCAATCCCTAACGATTGTCTATGTTAACTCGAGCAAGCAACATACACTACCCCACCACTGGCGGTAACCACCAATGAATATCTCTGGCAAGTGAATCATTGCGTAAAGTTCCCATAACTAGTAGGGTAGTACGCTTGTGTGAACACAGCCTGCTACATGTTGATGTGGGAGATGTATCTTCGAACCGCGTATCCGGTATCGACAGTGTGTATAGGGCTTTAGATCGTAGAATGTAATGTACTAAAATAATCCGACATAACATAACATAACATCACGCCTGTATTTCCCGAAGGGGTAGGCAGAGGTGTAATAGTACACCCACACTTCGCCAGTTATGTTATAGTCCCATGTAATAGGGGGCGAGCCTATTGACATTGACCGGGCACAAATCCAGACTCCGGGACCCGGGAATCGAACCCAGGACCCTACGCTCAGCAGTCGCGCTTGCAACCACTAGACCAACGAGGCAGTCTTTTTTATGAGATCTTGTTAGATATTATTTTTGATGGAAGTGTTGTACTGAGCTGTAGTAATATTTTTTCATCCAAAAGACCGAGATAATCATATCCTGACGCAACAGGATGGTCATCTGAAGAAAGTTCAAGGCATCTTCCTAATACAACGCTATGACGCGACCATCGCATGCTGCGCAATTTTTTTTGTTGCGAAACCGCGGTCTATCGCACAGGTGTCAAATAGGTGTCTTAATACTCAGGCATTATTTTGATGAACGCAACCAAAGCAAGTTCGCGCGAATTTTATTAATACGAACCCGCGACCAAACGTACAGGTTTCGAGTAGGTGTCCTAAATAAACATCACGTAATCGCGGTGTATTAGGACGATGCCTTCCTACTACCACTGGAAAAAAATGCGACTTAGCTATCGACCAATTTTGAAATACCTCTCATAATTGGTAAGACGTTTTGTTTTATGTCAGATTTAATAATGTTCTGTGGGAAGCCTCATGTTTAACAGTTGAATTCTACAGGCATATTAATGGAGAAGAAATATGCTGATTTTCGTTTTTACCAACTTTCTCTCCTTATTTATTTACTAAAAAAAGACACCCTGATCATTCACTGTGCCCTCTGCTTACTTCAGCGGAACATGCTAAATCTTGCCCCATTGGCCCAGATCGAGCCCCTCCCGCGCCAGAATATTCACTACAGGCAATAAGATCCACCAAAGGAAAAAATTACCCTCGAAAGGATATTTACTGCCCGTACCCAGGATGCATCGGCCTTACAGCAGCCGTTCCCTCCAGACGGGTCCAGAAGGTCTAGCAGCCGTCAGGCACACGTGGAGGTTTTCTGGCCAGCACCCCCTCCTTTTCTCCTCTCTCGTATCTTCTTTTCACTTGAATTCACTAACTCCTCTCGCCAGAAGCATCTGCATTACCTTCTCCGTAAATGAAATTCAATTTTAAACCGTCCACACGCGATCACTCTCAAGTAATTGATTGATAAGTTTCTAGAATATTAATGGTACCCTATAGCTTTGAAGGTCACTTTAAGAACACAAGTGTATACACTGTATTCGATACTAATAGACTTAATTTATCTTCGTAGCTGTTCAAAGTTTAACATATTATGTGAACGTAATCAGTCTTGGGAAGTGCGTTAGGTATGTGCGTGTTTTCGGAAAATAATTTTGTATTGGTTTGTAGTTACAGGATGTTGTTACTTGCAAGAATAATGTTTTATTAGGTTTTTGTATTGTAGAAATAGGTAAATAAAAAGCACACAAAATAATTTAGCACAGCCATACAAATTACATAAAAAATCTTAAATACTAAATAATAAGATGCCACCATTGTCTGCTGTCTCTCAAACCAACTAAAAAAACGTGTATCTTGAGAGATATTTTTTTGCTATTTCAAAGCACAACCCGTGTACGACAGTTCAGTGATAAACATATGGTTATAAAGGCGCCGCGTGGGTAGGCCCCCACAAGTTGAACCGACAACCTAGTGAAGGTCGTGGCAATCCGCTGGTTCCGGGAAGTGCAGGATCGGTCGTTGTGGAGATGCTTGGGGAGGCATATGTCCAGCAGTGGACGTTTTTCGACTGAAATGATCATGATGATTGTAGGAAAAGATAAAACAAAAATTTAAGCATATTTTTATGCATAAACCTGCCTTTGTTTTTCCGAGTATCAACAACTTGAAAATTGTACGCCATTTTGCTAGTTTTTCAGCTAATTTATTTAGCATAAAGACAATTTGAACGCGTAGCTTTATTTTAAAAATTGCCATTTGTATTTTTTTCAATCCAACCTTTTCTCCAAAAATTTGATTTCTCCATAATTTCTGCATGTGTCATAAAACTCCGATTGAGCAGCACTGCGGTCATCGTTCGGTTTGTTTTAAATAATGGAGGTGAAGAAACAAATACTTATAACGGAAAGCTAAACATCTTAATACATTTTTCCGAAGCATCATTTTTCTCCTTTTATATCTCCACAAAATATTATTCCACCCTTCAATCATTACTTTATCGTACTGTATACAGAATTAACGATGCCGATTGTAAGGGTAATAAATGATCACTGCCTTTATGCTTCGTAATGGCGTGAGGGTAACGGTGTCGAGTAGTCGAGTGATTAAGGCGTCGAGATTGAAGCCGATGATTGGCCACCAATTACTTGGACCGCTTTTAGATGTGGCTGGTGAGGTGAGGTGTTGTCTAGCAACAAGGTGTTATGTGTACAATTGGTGCCTGTACAATGTGTAACACCCCATAATAAATAAAATAACACCTTTTTTTTGTTTTCGGTTGGATATCCTCATGGATAGCATCCGACTTTGGAAGGCGGAGGGTATGTCGGACTCTTATCGACTAAAACCAGACGGTGGCCATTCTCTGCACAAAACGTAGGAGTTCCGGGAACTCCATTGGACCGCGCCGGTGCCCCTCTAGTGCTATGCCTTTGGCACGTCCCGGGAAACAATATTGTTTTCCCCACAGAAGCACGCGACCACCACGTACTGCTATCCTCCCCAGGGTCGCTTAATACAATAACACCTAGGCTGTTGCCTAAATGGTACCGCAAGTCAGTTTGCCAAACTGAGAAATGAAGGTGGAAAGTCTCATTTAATTTCACCGGCACCCCTAAAGAATAAAAGATAATAGTTCATTTCGGCATTTTAATGATAAAATCAGTTATAATTTTATACCAGAATGACCTTTTGCTGATCAATTTTTAACCGACGTCTGTGGTCTAGTGGTTCGAGTGTCGGACTGCTGATCACGAGGTCGTGGGTTCGATTCCCACAGGAACAAATATTTATGTGATGAACAAAAGTGTTTGTGTTGGGCTGGGTGTTTCTTATGTATTATAAGTATGTATTTACGAAAAAAATAGTATATAAGAATTATATCCATTTTCTAGTACCCATAGCACAAGCTCTGCTTAGTTTGAAGTCCCAAACTGATGGTGCTGTATAAAAATGTCACAATGCATTTATTATTATTATTTATTATTTACAAGTGACACATGATCCGACACCCAAATACACGAGAATATACAAAAAATCCCACAACTCATATTTTTGTCTTTTATTGAAAAAAAAATGAATTGTTCTTTTAATGTGAAGGTATTCTTCTTCAGTATACAGAGGAACTATTAAAAGAATCTGCGCATATCGGCAAAGTAAAGGGACGGTTCAACCCCACTTTATACGTCGCACGGTTTTAATGTAGGTTAGATTAGACAATTATAGGAGCATGTAGGTACCATCTCAGGGAAAATTGAATAGTTACCCCGAATCGGGCAAGGATATTCAGAAATCGCTCTCACTCGAACCCGCCTGAGTGTGGTGACATACAGGTGGGAAGACTAGGAAACGTCGGAAAAAAATCTATTTTATTTTACCAGTGCTATGGAAAGGATTGTAACTTCTCATTCTTAGAAGGATTTATAAAGGTAATATTCCCAATTTTAATCCATTTGTTTATTTCTGACATTAACCTGCATTATACTCACCACAGAAATAGATAGAATGGAAAAGTGGGTAGGGCATGCGTGCCAACACTTTGCACCATAGTGCAGTGCATTTCAAAGCCATTCTAAGTACGCCTTATGACTTGTTTCTGTAAATACTGTAACAAAAACCCGCAGGAATGCCTTATTGTGTTGTTTCTAACTGCAGAAACAAAAGCTGTAAAATACATTTGATTGAAGGTTTTGTTTTTTAAATTAATGACGTCAATATGTAAGGCGTAGTTTGTTCGAAAGTTGCCACGCATGAATCGCAAGTAAAATTGTGATTACAACCATTCAATTATTTTTTTTTTTTTTTTTTATAGTATAGGATGTCGAAACGAGCTAAAGGCCCACCTGATGTTAAGCGGTTACCTTTGCCCATGACAACTTCAATACCACCTAGGCTGTTGCCTAAATGGTACCGCAAGTCGGTTCGCCAAACTGAGACATGAAGATGGAAAGTCTCATGTGACTGTAATTTCATCGGCACCCGTGCCCTTCAGACCGAAACACAGCAATGCAAGCATCACTATCTATTTCTGTCATACTCACATTATTTCAATGAATTTGATGTAAAAAACGTTCGGATGGAGTTTCTTGCCGGTTCTTCTTCATGGATCCACAATTTGGAACCGTGCAATTTGCAATTTGGACCCTGATGTTTCACAAGTGCCTATAATAAAGTTCATTTGAAATGAAAAAAATTTGAATGCTGAGCATTACATTACAATAGTGCACCAGTTCAAAGTACTGGCCGAGGAGTATTCACTTTTGTAACCGCTTGACATTGAGAATCGATTGTTACAAACGGCGAACAGCGAAAATTCTTGCATGTAAATAAAAGAAAGAAAGAAAAATATTTATTTGAAACAACTTAGACACATACAAAAGAAAGGATGTACATACATATACATGAACAAGAAATAGATTTAGTAAAGAAGTAACAAAGAGAGGAAAAAATCATTGACAGTCATGCGCCATGTGTGTCTCAAAATTGTGACCAATGGGTGTCCAGCTCAGCATATTGCCTGGTTATTAACCTGACGCTGGTATTCTGCTGGATCCCTGTTGTGACGTAGGATGTCGAGCAAACTACATATTTGTAAAAATCGTTTTGGAGTGTGTGTGTAACAACGACTGATATAGGTAGATGATATAAACAGTTACAAGTGCTGCGCAATTTATTGCACACTGCTACAATGTTTGAAATTGTAACATTCCAAGCCTACGCCACTTAAGTTTGGCAATTCTTCGGGCTATGTCGGTTACTTTCGTTCTCCTGCGAATCTCCTCATTTCTGATTCGATCACGCAGGGACACTCCGAGCATAGCCCTCTCCATTGCCCTTTGAGTGACTTTGAGCCTTCTTATCAGGCCCATTGTGAGCGACCACGTTTCAGTACCGTAAGTAATTACTGGCAACACACACTGGTCAAAGACTTTCGTCTTGAGACACTGCGGTATTTTGGACGAGAAGTTCTGGAGTGGCGACCGCGTACTGGAAGGCGCAGCGTGGGTAGGCCCCCCACAAGGTGGACCGACGATCTGGTGAAGGTCGCGGGAATCCGCTGGATGCGGAAGGCACAGGACCGGTCGTTGTGGCGATGCTTGGGGGAGGCCTATGTCCAGCAGTGGACGTCTTTCGGCTGAAATGATGATGATGATGATGAAGCCTACGCACTCTCATGCTCGACTTAACGTACTTATGTCCGAAGTTGTATAATTCTAGTATGTGCAATGTATATGTCGCCGCGACGTATTTATCGCATTTGTTCGCACTTGGTCGGATTCGCAATAGGTCGGATTCTCATTTCGTCGGATTCAGTACAGACGATAAGATAATACATTTATAATACATTGATTAAGAGGACGCTCCCAAAACGCAATTCCCACCCTCGCACTCCCCTTACACCCCGCAACTGCGGGTTGCTCTCGTAAATTTTATGCGAGTTGCAATAGAACACATTTTCGAAAAATTCATTCCCGCGCGTTTTACACACGGAAGTAAATGACGTAAGTCTCAAAACAGTTTTCGTTTTATTACAAGAATACTAAACAATCTGTACAAATTTCCTCTAGCCAGTTTTTAGTAAACTTTATTATCTGCCTATATGCATAAATTTTATACAGCTAAGTTAATTAATAAAGGAGAAATATTTGGAACATCTCTAAAAACGCATGATTTTGAAAAAATAAAAGTATCGAACAAATATCAACTAATTATGTAACTGTCTAATCAAACGATAGATAAAGGTTCAAAAAAACATATACCTATGTAAATTTGACATTCATCAAGCATGTGTTCGACTCACATGTTTTCAAAGATTCACCTCATTTTGAGAGCCTAGCCTTAAGTAGCATGAAGTACTCACAATATCAACAATATGCATTTACAGTAACGCATTTTCCTCGATTATTGACTCCATCGTCTTAGTTCTGCATGTTGCATTCAAGCGTGACGACCTACTTATTTCGCGGAATTAACACTTAGTATTTTAACTTCATATTTTGTATTAAAAGAAGTATCTATAAGTTTAGCAAAAAATAAAAACTTTTTTTTTTACTGTATTCCGGCAAAATGAGAATCCGACTTTGTGCATAATTTTAATTTTTTAAGTATAATTTTGGCAGAAAATATAAAACAGTTTTTCTTCTTAACTGTATTCCGGCGAAATGAGAATCCGACCATTTGCGAATCCGACCAAGTGCGAACAAATGATTTATCGGTGTAATTGTCAAACTCGAGCTGTTAAATTACATACAAATGCTCGCGGTGGTTACGCTCCTTTAAACTTAAATCGTCTAGCGATCATGCACCAGTCTTGTCGCCTTTTGTAATGGCATATCTCAAAACTATTTTAAATCCTATTAAATTTAGTAGATAATAATATCAGAAAAAAATCCTTCACATTTTCACCGTCACGGCATCGTAAAGATTTATATATATATATAAATCTTTATTTCAGATCACAAACTAAGTAGATCCATATAGTGTTAGTAAAAACAAAAGAAAACCTAAAAACCTAATGTTAGTAACTTAAAATTAATAAATGTTGCTGAAGTTACAACTGGATATAGTTCGCACTAGACGTTTGAAGCCCTATCCAGTGTCGCAACATTGGACAATCCCACTTGTCGTACAATGCGCTGGAACGCATTCTGCGAAGGGTCGAGGCACACCGTTTTCGGATGATGGCATGATAACCATCAATCCTCGCCTCAGCGAACATCCCGGAAGCGCTACAAAAACGCGGCAGCCCCGCCAGCATCCTAAACGCATTATTATACTGCACACGCAGGGCGTTGTATGTCCTCTGCGTATACCTGATCCACAGACTACAGGTGTAAAATGACTGGCAGTAAGCTCTAAAGAGTGTCATTTTTACCTGCTTGTTACACCGCGCAAATCTGCGGATCAGCATATTACATCGGACAGCCAGCGCCCTGCGTTCTCTCTCAATGTCCATGTTATCATTAAGGTCATCGGTGACCCAGTGGCCCAGGTACTTAAATTGCGTGGCTCTTTTAAGAGGAGAATTGGACATAGTTACTTGTGGCACTGTAGAGTAACATTTGCCACGTGCTTTAAACACAAGTAACTCACTCTTTTTTGCATTGTACCTGAGTCCCTGAGCAAGTGCATAACCTTCACAAGTCTGCAGAAGACGCCTAAGCGCGCTAATCGATGGACTCAGCAACACCATGTCGTCAGCATAACTGATATTATTAATACAAACTCCATCAATGTGACATCCGATATTTGTGTTACTGAGTTCAACGATCAGCTGATTGATGTACAAATTAAAGAGGCGAGGCGAAGTTATCCCCCCCTGCCTCACCCCGCACTCCAGTCTGTACTCCTCAGACAATGACCCTGCCCATTTCACATAATTTGTCTGATTGTGATACCAGTACTTCAACAATGTTTTATGTGCCCTCAGCGCCACGTCTTCTATAGAAGACAAATATTGTATGGACGTTAGTACAAAGTTTTATTTTATTTATTTATTAATATACATACAACTACCATAACAGGAATACCCAAATCGATAGTGCAGCCACTGATCTGATAACCCATTACTAAACCACATGTTGCCAAACAATTACACTTTTACCAAAAAAACAAAAAAAAAAAATAAGATCACAAATAACATAATATGTACAATATCACTCTTGTGACTCCGCTCAGCGAACACGTGAACAAATCCACATTCTCGCTGACTAAATTAAGTGTGTGCATTGTTCGCGTTATAAAGTCGTGGCACTGAGGGCACGAAATATATTTCGATTCCGCTCCCAAGCATCCCAATCCCTTGGTCGTGGCGGCCACCGTTTACCAGCCATCTGCTATTAGCAAAATTCGACGTCCCAGACACCCACTCATCGAACCCGATGATGCTATAACACTCCTCCAGGAGTCAGACAAAAAGACAAGCCCACTCCGACGCCGTCGTCCAAGATATCGTCCCCGCCGGCGAGGACCGACGCGACACCCACACAGAATCCTAGAGTCCGACTCTCGAGAAACAGAAACACATTCCGACGCAGCAGCGGCTGCTGGGGGGACCGGTGGCGGGGTCCCCCTGCTGCACCCTGAGTCGAGGTCCGAGCTCCCCCCTGGGGACGCCCTCACGGTGTAGCAACTGGAGATAATCTCGTCACGCGAGACCGGTCCTATGCTCTAGAGTAGTTCCTAGGAGCAGGCTATTGCGTAGCCACTGTTTAGGTTTTAGGTAGGTCTTAGCCTCACTGGCGAGGCTTGCCGCATAACGGCGTTTAGCGCGTCACCCGATAGACCGAAAGTCCGCCACTTTCGAGGAAAAAATTCGATGCAGTAACGGTTGCTAGGGGGACATAGGAACGGCGGGGTCCCCCCTGCAATGCCCCAGCGAGGTTCGAGCCCCCCCCCCCCTTGGGGGACGCCCACTTGCGGTATTGAAACCGCGACTTTAGTTTTTTAAGTGTAGGATTAGGGAAAAACTTTCGGCGAATGGAGTCCCACATGGGACTCTCCGCCAACTAAGCCCGGTTAAGCAGAGATGGTACTCCGGTACCAACTGAGAGACCATACGATAAAAAAAAAAAAAAAAAAAAGGCACGAAATCGTTTGTCTTCTATAGGTGACATTGGCGGTGAAAAGTTTAAGGACGCTCATCATCCTTGCCACCACTATAACACAATCATCCAAGCGCGATGAACATCCCATTGTGATATTCTCACATCTAATACCTGTTGTAATCAGTTAAAGCACAATGGCTCCTTGACTCTCTATAGCCAAGATTTCAAGATAAATTCTCTGGCGATCACTACCCTGTCTCATTGTAGGTGGACGAACGAGTAGCCATTTCAAAAATGGCTTCTTAGAACGGTATTAGCTGATTCGGCTTTCGGCTTTGGGCTTTGGTCCCGTCTCGGCGGAAATTGGCCGACGCGTTCGGCCTCGTTGCTATAATGATCGGTATTGAAGCTGATGCAGCCAATCAAAGCTGGATTTGGTATTGATTTTCGAATGTAGGTGCAGGGATTAGGATTTGTGGAAATGGGTGGGGTTGGTGGGGGGGTTCTGGTTGGATCGGATTGTTCAAAAAGATTTTGTAACTATAACTTAAAATGTTCATTGTTTTGGTATATTGATAGAGATAATGTAATTTGGTAGGTGCAAAATATGGTAGGTTCACGCAACAGTGTCTAAATCTATTTTTGTCATTAAATTCTGGAACCTTTGCGCAAACCCGTGATGTTATATTTCAGGTAAATTAAAGATTTGAGTGTAGGCCGATACAAATAAAAACAAATTGCGAAAATGTCCCTAACTTTTTTATTAAATCAACGAGTTGGCGCAGACATAAAAAATATAGACGAAGTGCTGCGAACAAAAAAAACCGGCCAAGTGCGAGTCGGACTCGCGCAGTAAGGGTTCCGTACCTCTCAACGACCTGATACCCCATAAAAACTGATTTAATTTACGAGAGTTTATCAAAAGACATCAACGTACGGTGCACGAAATATGAATTTTTGCAAGTCTTTCTTACGCAGGTATGTTTATCATGTCTTTTGGCATGTCTATGTTTGTCTTATTTTTAGTATTTGTTGCTAAATCACTTAATATGCACTATAATCTGACCAAGTTTGAGGCTGCTATGTATTACCGTTTTGAAGATAGAGCAGGAACAAAAACGTTGAAAAAAAGCATGTTTTTTGAGGTTTCTTGTATGGGGACCCTTGGTTTTTGACTTTTTTTGTTTTAAGTATTTGTCGTGATACACCTCATAGTAACACATATTCTGAGAAAATTTCAACCGGTTACCTATTACCGTTCAAATGATACAGCCCTGTGACAGACAGACAGACGGACGGACGGACGGACAGCGAAGCGAGAGTAATAGCGTCCCGTTTGGCACCCTTCGGGTACGGAACCCTAAAAACCGTGCTCCTTTGTGTACAACCAGCGCTCACGCACACACATGCAACTCAAACCGTTCTCACCGCTCCCAGTACTCATGTCGCGGCATCGTCCAGTAAGCATGGCGAAAGCAAATATCCTTCAGGTGCTTGGTGTATGCGTGAATGCTGGTTGTACACGAAGAAGCATAGTGTTTTTGGCTTCAATATGATTGTTCGTAGCACTTCATCTATATGTCTGTGAGAGTTAGTTATTATTACTTTACAACATAATTCTCATGTCGTCGATCACAGTGGAGATATTAATCAAATAATAATTCATAATATTTTTGGTATCAATATTTTATAACCATTTTTCAACTCCATTAGTTTTTATTGTAACAGCAATATGTAACATCTACATACTTTGTTACTGTAACAAGCCAGTCACAAGTTCGTTTTACATCGTCTCTTGCCCTAGTTAAGACCGCGTCGAGTGGCTGAAAGTAACATGATGCTTAGCACTTCAGTTTTTGTTCACATAAACTGTAGCAAAAAGTTGTACATAACATAACATCACGCCTGTATTTCCCTGAAGGGGTAGGCAGAGGTGTAGTACACCCACATTTCGCCAGTTATGTTATACTCGTAGTCCCATGTAATAGGGGGCGAGCCTATTGCCACTGACCGGGCAAAAATCCAGACTCCGGGCTGAGAATTTCCTAATGAAAAAACCCAATAATACTTTGCCCGACCCGGGAATCGAACCCAGGACCCTACGCTCAGCAGTCGCGCTTGCAACCACTAGACCAACGAGGTAGTCTAAAAAGTTGGAGTTTATGTATTAAGCTCAATTCACATCAACCGGCACGTAGCGTGTCCAGCACGTAACATGTCAGACACAAGTTTTCATAGCTACCGATAAACGGCCATTCTTTAAGACAATTTCGTTATTGCGTTATACATGCTGAAATTTGAGTCGCTTAAATCCCGAAAAGGGGTCATCGTACTCATCATTATGAACAACTTTTACTATGGGACCAACCCTGAAATCGCGAAAAAAAATCAGTTGGTACCTACATTTGTATTCACTTAAATCGATAAAATGTAGGGACCACCTGATTTTTTTCTCGCGATTTCAGAGTTGGTCCCATAGTAAAAGTTGTTCATAATGATGAGTACAATTATCCCTTTTCGGGAAATAAGCGATTCAAATTTCAGCGTGTATAGCGTGGTTGGTATCTGTGGTTTCACTGCAAGTTAACGGTCGACTTGGGACGTTGGCCGCCGGCTACTTTTCTTTTCTATTTTTCCCATTACTAATAATATTGGCAAGTTACAGACTAACAAAGCAATTAGTATCCAGAGTCGCCAGATATAGATGAAGATTTCTCAGGAAATAATTATAGAACGGTTTTATTAGGATTTTGTATAAATACAGTTAAACTTAGTGCGTTTTTAAAATGATATTTCACTCGAAAACATACATACATAATCTTCTGAGAAAACTTCATTTATATCTGGTGACCCTGGATACTGATTGCTTTGTTAGACTGTACAAGACACACCATAATACTTTTGCCTAACTTATCAAAAAACCAAACTCGAGCATTTTTCGAAAAACCAAGCTCATTATAATTCCTGTCACACACGTTCGAAGGCTGCCTACCTCAATTTGGTCCCTCTATTAAGTGACCCGTGTAAAGTGTCACTCTTAAAATGACGTCACATTATTTATAAATATTTAAAATGCCACTTTGTACCTCAGATAATTGGGTCAACCTATACGCCTTTTAAATAAATGAATATTTTTGGGACATTTTTACACCGCACCATCTAGTCCCAAACTGAGCAGAGCTTGAGCTGTGGGTACTAGACAATGGATACAAAACGTATAAATACATACTTATAATACATAAGAAACACCCAGACCAACACAAACACTTATGTTCATCACACAAATATTTGTGTCCTGCGGGAATCGAACCCACGACCTCGTGATCAGCAGTCCTATCCTCGAACCACTAGACCACAGACGTCGTCAAACGTTTTATACGTAGGTAGGTTTTTATGTAAAAATACTTTGAGCTTCATCTGAGAACATCAATCGTACAGCCCAATAGATGCCTAATTGTGCCTAATGTTAATATAATGCATACAATAAATTCTGTTAACTTCTGCAATCCGATTGGCCTTACCAAGACGGCTATTGGCTAATCACTAACGCGTCATGACGGCTCATATAAGTGGTCCAAACTGATTTGGAGATTTCAAGTGTATGGTATTGTCGATGTCTTAGAATAACGCAAAATGGTACATGTATGTAATGTACTATCAGCAAACTTTCCGGTGAACCACCACTAAGGCTAAAATCGCTTGCGCTCAGTGTTCGACGGCAGCCGTAGGTACGTGTAATGTAGCAGGATTCGTTCAAGGGACTTTGTCGACTAAATGTATCACCGGGAAGGATCGTGATTGTACATTAAGTAGTAGTAGAGCTCCTTGGAAAGAGCTCGTCTGGGGAAGTTCTACCACCATAACTATTTCTGCCGCCAAACAGCTTACATTGCTGTGGTTCGGTGCGAAGAGTACGGATGTTATTGATATCACAATCACATACAACTCAGCCTATCGCAGTCCACTGCTGGACATAGGCCTCTCCCAAGTTGCGCCACAACGCTCGGTCCTCTGCCTTCCGCATCCAGCCCCCCCCAGCCACGTTCTTTAGGTCGTCGGTCCACCTGGCAGGGGGGCGCCCTACGCTGCGTTTGCCGATACGCGGTCTCCACTCAAGGACTCGTCTGCTCCAACGGCCATCGGGCCTTCGACAGACATGGCCAGCCCACTGCCACTTCAGCTTACTGATCCTACAAGCTATGTCGGTCACTCCCGTTCTTCTCCGGATAATCTCGTTACGGATTTTATCCTTCAAAGAAACTCCAAGCATAGCTCGCTCCATAGCTCGCTGAGCGACTTTAAATTTGTGGACTAGCCCAACTGTCAGTGTCCACGTCTCGGCACCGTAAGTCATGACTGGCAGGACGCACTGGTTGAATACCTTTGTCTTCAAACTTTGCGGTATAGGCGACGAGAAGACTCGGCGAAGTTTGCCATTTACAATCACATGAGAATTTTCATCTTCATCTCGTTCATTCTTGCAGTTTGGCGAACGTGATTTGGAATATCTATTTATTTATTCATTCATTTAGGTAACAGCCTAGGTGGTATTGCAGTTGTTATGGACATCAGCTAGGCCTTTAACTCGTTTCGTTATCCTATACCACGAAACATGCTATGGCACGTAGGCTATGCGTAGGCATGCTCGTAACACATGCGTAGCTATTTCGTAGCTTTGCGTAGCTATCTTATAACTTTGCGTAGCTTTGCGTAGCTTTGCGTAGCTACCTTGTAGCTTTGTGTAGCTACCTCGTACCCTTACGTAGCTATCTCGTAGCTTAGGCGACTAACGTTGGTTGTTTAAATAAACAACCAACTGCAATCGCCAACCCGCCTGCAAAGCGTGACGATTGTGGCGTATCCCCCCCCATTCGGAGGAGGTTTTTGTCCAGCAGTGGACGTTTTTCGGCTGAAATGATGATGATGATAATACATAATTATAAAATAATAATTGAATGTAATTAAATGTATAATTTTGTAAATTAATATAAATGTTATTGTTATATTTGAATGTACTAACCATTTACTAATGTATTTACTAAAATGGTTAGTAACACGACTGGATCTCTGTTATCTTATAAATAAATTAAAATAAAATATAGTAAAAAAATTGCGTCAGCATAAAATATGACAATATTTTAAACTAACAAAGATTATGAATAATA
This sequence comes from Asteroscopus sphinx, assembly GCA_949699075.1. Taxonomy (NCBI): domain Eukaryota; kingdom Metazoa; phylum Arthropoda; class Insecta; order Lepidoptera; family Noctuidae; genus Asteroscopus; species Asteroscopus sphinx. The sequence goes on from OX453009.1 coordinate 6,392,128, forward strand.
TTTTAACCAATCTTAAGCCTCTAATCTGAACTAAGAAACAAACACACAACCCGTTTATGATAAAAATTCTGACTCCGTACATACATATCTAAAAATAACGAAGGCTGTAAAAAATATTTAAACCAACCTTAAGGCTCCTTTTTGTTGGGCCCTCAATCTGACCTAAGAAACAAACGACTAACCCATTTACAATCAAAATTCCGACCCCGTATAATCGGTCAAGGATATAATTGCTTCTGTAATTGCTCTATAACTGTAATTAATTATATTTCTGTGCGCCGGCTTCGATTCCCGCAGTAAAACAATTTGTATGGCTTACTAATATTTATTCTCAACCTCGATGTTTGCGCGTGTGCTTTGTGTTGATATATTTGTTGATGCAATTTATAAAAAGCTAATTTTAAAATAAGTTGGAATGAAATTGCTTATTGGAAGATGGTATTGAATAATACAGTAGAATGGATACATTTTAAAAATGTTGGATACAGGTAATTCTAGTGAAAGTTTAAAATTATATTATATTATGTAGTTCATTCAGATAGTTCAGTATTTTAGTTTAAGGTGCTACTAGCAGCCGAGTGGTGCCCCATCAGTAAAAAAATATTTACTCGCTGAGTACATCATTTTATCGAAAGTTCTGTTTTACCAATTGAATTAAAAGTACTATAATTATTAATACAAACGGTTTCACTTACGCGATTACGTGATTAAAACCGTTTATATTAATAATTATGAATTTAACACACGATAGTTATTACATAAAAGGTACTGTAGTTTAATCAGAAACTATTAACTCTGTAAAATATAGTTCGCTGTAGTTATAGATAGAAAAAGTGCCAAAATTTTTCGTTTTTCCGATTAAACTACATTACCATTATTTTAATTGGTACTACCGAACTTTCGACAAATGATGTACTCAGCGAGTAATTATTTTGTACTGATGGGGGCGCCACTTGGCTGCTATTAGCGCTTTAAGTGTTAGAACTTAAAAAAACTATAGACTGACTGAAAATCATACACTGATTAAATACGTCTTATCCTTATACATACTATAGTGTTTAGGGACTTGCTCTTTTAAAAAATAGACACATAATAATGACGCCTGTTTCTGGTTGGCAATCAAATATTCTTATCCCGAATATTCGGTCAAGTAAACAGTGACGCTTTTCCCATATAAGAGTAATTAATTGTATTTCCGTCATCCACGTGTGTTGGGTCGCCAATTCTCTTATTTATCGGCTCCAATTCCTAGCCATTAGGCCGACAGCTAGCTTATTAAGTCTGCTCACGACACAGACAAATGGATTGTATTTAAATCTCACGTGGTCGTAATTAGTTGGAGAAATCGTATTTGGGTTTATTTGTGTGAGAATATCAATGGCGACGACTTGGACGAATAAAAAAGCAGACGGAATCTCGCTAAACAATAAATGAAGCATCCATAGTAAGAAGGCTCGCTTAAAAGTACGGGCTGGCACGCACACATTCACATCCATAGTAGTTCATAGTTCATAGTTATTTATTGATAATAGTAATTATTATAAGTCACATTATGTAAATAAATGACATTTTCATTTATCATTATTACATTATTAAAATTTATTATAATAATATTCTTATTTTAACATATTATATTCTCAATTAATCATTATTCTATTATACAAAAAAAGCCAAAAAGCCGCGATTACGCAAAAAATCTAGTGTGAACGTAGTAATTGTTGTAGTGTCATAAATTAAATAAAAATATAGATCTGGTGTGTTAAAATTCTTTCGAAATTGTAGTGGGTTTAGGAAAAAATTAAGTAATTCAGTCTTTGTTTAGCGAGATACCGTCCGCCTTTTTTATTCGTCCGAGGGTGAGGACATATTTTTCTTATAGAAATACTCCAAATCCAACATACGATGTTTCTCTTCTATCAAAGTTTATCACGCCAATATTCCCCTGAAAGCCTGTATTTCTATTTTCCCTACTGTACGTGTTGGGCAACTCCAAGCACAGTAGGCAACTTAAAATAAATAAATAAAGCGTAGGCAGAGGCGTTTAGTACACTCGCATTTCGCCAGTTACGTTTAGTACACTCACATTTCGTCAGTTACGTTTTGTATACTCACATTTCGCCAGTTACGTTCAGTTCACTTACATTTCGCCAGTTACGTTAAGTCCCAAGATTACTTGGAACTTATTAAAAGGGCGAGGCTTTTTTTGCGAGGCTGGCTGAGCGAGGCTTTATTACCCGGTCACAAATCCAGACTACTGCTACTATTATTTCCAATAACACTAGCACACTGACCCAGCAATCGAACCTAGGAACCCACGCCTAATAGGTGCGCTTGCGACCACTAGACCAACGAGGTAGTCCAAATGAAAAATCTGAAAAAATGACCTGAAGGTCATACAGCCGTGTAAGTACATTCATGCAGCCGTGGGACACAATGGATTTTATAAATCGTCTAGAAATTAGAGTGAGAAGGCTGTTAAATGTGAAAGGCCTCTTAATCACTTATATAAACAGTGTGACTTGGGACACTAGCTCCGAAACTATTATTCAAACGTCCCGCGCGGAAGCAGCATGTGAAATCGAGCAACACCTGGTGGGGCGCATGGTATAATAAGATGTTTCACCAGGTATTCTCTTCCCGCTATGACAGCGCAATGCCTCCAAGCTACGTCACGATCAGTGCTGCCATTGATTGATATCTTCAATATACTTAAGGAGATTTTTGTTCATAATGAATATAAAATAAATTCCTAACTAGCCTAACTATTTGTTACCTCGTGTTATTCATCTAATTATTTAATAAAGGAAACTATATTAAATTACTAGTTAAAAAGCGATTCTTTATAGAAGAAAGTAAATGAAAAAATGCATTTTGCTCGGGTAATTTATTTTTACAAAGTGGCAGCACATCAAACTGACAATTGTCACGCTAACAGCCCGCTATTGGCTCCACGGCCGATGACGTAGTACGGAGGCAATCACGTGACCTAGCTGTCACGGGAAGAGACTACCTGGTGTTATTATACCATGGTGGGGCGCTCGTCGAAACATTTGGCGGCCCGCGCGTTACCTCGAGTGATGGTACAGAACCGACGCCATATTAGCGCAAACCACACACAGCGCTGGGCTGGCCATGTCTGTCGAAGGACCGATGGCCGTTGGAGCAGACGAGTCCATGAGTGGAGACCGCGTATCGGCAAACGCAGCGTAGGGCGCCCCCCTGCCAGGTGGACCGACGACCTAAAGAACGTGGCTGGGGGGGACTGGATGCGGAAGGCAGAGGACCGAGCGTTGTGGCGCAACTTGGGAGAGGCCTATGTCCAGCATTGGACTGCGATAGGCTGAGTTGATGATGATGAAACAGCGGAGTCACTAACGCAAGAAATTCCTTGCTTAAAAGCTGATCTCAAAATCATGTATGATGTGGCAATTAGTAACTGAAATAAACTGTTTTTACTATGCATTATAATCCACAGAAAATCCTTCACTGCTTCAAGATTTGATTGCAGTTTAGAAATATAGACGACATTGTTTTCCTATTTTCAAGACCATTGTTGGGGAAAATTGATTGAAGAAGAAAGAATTATGTGTCGGCATGTTAGTTTTGTGTTTATAAAATACTGGGTGTTTTTTGTACGATATAGGAGAAACGAATTTGGGACAACACAACAACTGGAAACAACTGTGTGATCAGGGGGAAGTCCGTCTGTCCGTCAGGAACGAAGTCCGCGGCGAAATTAAAGGTACTGATTAAAAGGCACATGCGTTAAATATTGACTGGTTCACAGTGGTGCGTGTCGGGCGGGTCGAGCCCGCGTCGTGTGGAGTGCAGGAGACGCACTTCGTCTATATAATTATAAAACCCTGAGTAAATTGTGACCGAATGTATAATGTCTAATGACTGCCTTGTTGGTCTAGTGGTTGCAAGCGCGACTGCTGAGCGTGGGGTCCTGGGTTCGATTCCCGGGTCGGGCAAAGTGTTATTGGGTTTTTTCATTACGAAATTCTCAGTAGCAGCCCGGAGTCTGGATTTGTGCCCGGTCAATGGCAATAGGCTCGCCCCTTATTACATGGGACTATAACATAACTGGCGAAATGTGGGTGTATTATTACACCTCTGCCTACCCCTTCGGGGAAATACAGGCGTGATGTTATGTTATGTATAATATGTAAATCAATAAACGTTATCGTTGTATTGCGTGTTTGGTTTAATTTCACAACAAAGAACTGAGTTAGCTGAGCATAATCGTTAAAACAGCTAAATGACAAAGAAAAATCGTACATGAACAAAAACCCGGTAAAAAAAACTAAGAAACCTCTTATTGTCGTATGTCAGTATTAAAAACAATTCTAATTGGATTAAGACGAAAGTTTGCGTTATTCGTCAAAGAAACGACCAAGCTGTGGTCTGCCAACTTTGAAGGGCGCATCGTTCGAACGGAAAATCGGAAATTCTATTTGTAAGGTCAATAGGGTTTGGAAAGGGGGATCAAAATAATCTGGTCCTTTGTATAATTCAATGAGCCCACTTTATCTTGAGCTCTCGAGATATTTTTGAAGCAAAAGTCTAGATTTTTGAACTTTTCTGAAACTGATTTCAATGTTCCTGTTGTTATCTTGAAATATACAACGTGTATCAGAAATGCGTGGTCATATTTTAAGAGCTCATTTAGGGCATAGCATAGAACAACTCTTACTATGGAACCAACCCTGATTTTATTTCGCGATTTCAGGGTTTGTCCCATAGTAAAAGTTGTTCGATAGCATCCCCTGAATGAGCTCTTGAAATATGACCACGCATTTCTGAACGTTGTATAACAATAGCGACCCGACCCGGCTTCGGGTGGACATGAAAATATAGCCTATAGCCTATGAAAATATAGCATATTTTACTCAGGGTGAATGTAGCTTTCTAATGGTGAACTTTTTTTTGAAATCGGCACAGTATTTTTTGAGTTTATTCATTACAAACATACAAAAATACAAATCTCTCTCTTCATAAAATTTTCAATCTTTATAAAATTTGTATAGAAGATAGATAAGAAACACCCAGACCAACGCTAACACTTATGTTAGTCACATAATTATTTGCGCTGTTTCCTCGTGGTCATACTAATTTGTCATACCAGTATGACCACGAGGATATACATGTCCTCGTGGTCATACTCACATTTGTTCACCTCCTTTATGTAAAACAAATATGTAAATGTACCAGTCTATAAGAAAACAAAAATGAAGATTTAGAAATAACTAGACAGAACATAACTTAGGAAAAACTTTTAATTATAACAATAACGGATCTGGCGATAATTCAAAATCCTAGGATTACCGTAATTTTCTAAAAAAAAACCAACACTTATTTCTCCGTGTATTTCTCCGTAACTCCATTTGACATTTCATAATAAATTCATCTCGATCGATGTACTCTTTGCGTCTTTTTTTCGCTTCTTCGCTTATATCATTTTCCTTTTCACTTATAACATTAAGTAAACGCAAAATAGACACTGGAGATCGCTTTTTTACCTCTTTATTGAGTTGAGAGTGCTAACTTTTTACCACATTGTTGGTCCTATGGATAACTGTCCCAACACTCCGAAAACAATAAAATTCTTCAAGTACATGGATACGACCTGGCTTAAAATAAATTCTAGAAGACAGTGGTCTGTATAAATACAGAAAACAGTAGGCTGTATAAATACAATTCAATTCAATTCAAATATTTATTTGCTTTTAAATATGGTTACAGTAGGTGTTACAAATATATTTAGTAGGTAGTTCAGCATATTTTGTCATAACATAATGACATGCAAATGTTAGTGTTCACAATAAAATTATATTACTATATTAAATGTTTATCTTCCAAATATTCATTGACTGAGTAAAAGGCTTTTTCAATTAGCAATTTACGCAGAATTCGCTTGAAGCGTGTCATTGGTAACTCTCTGATCTGGGCTGGAAGCTTATTATATATTTTAATACACATTATATAACAACTGCGCCTGTATAGCTCTGTCTTCATTTTAGGAATGGTCAGATTATTTGGAAACCTCGTTTTAAAAGGGCAATTGTCACCAACTTTAACGAAGAGATCTAGATGCAATTTAGTAAATTTACAGACTTCTTCAATATATAGACCAGTTAATGTTAAGATTCCTAGTTTTATAAATAATGGTTTACAGGTCGTAAGTGGATCGACATTACATATGGCGCGAATGCATCGCTTTTGGGCGATGAAAGCTCTGTCGATATGCACCGAGTTGCCCCATACAAGTATTCCGTATCGTAATACCGAACCAACATATGCATGATAAGCTTGCAACGTTGCTTGTCTATCCGATAGATTGGATAAACGCCAAAGACAGACCACTGTCTTCTAGAATTTATTTTAAGCCAGGTCGTACTTGAAGAGTTTTGTTGTTTTCGGAGTGTTGGGACAGTTATCTTTTATATACGCCATACCCTCATCAATTAGCGTTTCAGGTAATAAAGGCAATGCCGTGCATAGCCCGACAATTCTTCTCTCATTTTTGTTACTTAATTTTAAAACCTTTGCCTTCTTCCATAAACTTTTCGTAAAGTGGTAGTAAAATTTTTTTATTTGGATTTCTGGAAATACTTGAATCAGTGCATTTGAAATAGCGGTTTCAAAATCCAAGTGCACTTTTTTGGTAACCATCCCGTAATTTGTGATCTAATCATTTGAAATAAAACTGTGTATAACTCATGTCTCTTGTTTTTTTTTTTTTTTATATAGTATGGCGAAACGAGCTAAAGGCCCACCTGATGTTAAGCGGTTACCTTTGTCCATGACAACTTCAATACCACCTAGGCTGTTGCCTAAATGGTACCGCAAGTCGGTAACATTACTATTGATATCTGGTTGACCGTACATGACAATCACGCGCCGCCTTCAAAATTTTGGTTTCAAAAGGGAGTATAAAATAAAATTGATGGGAAAGCTGTTTTTTTTTTGGAACATTTGCCGTCATCCATTGAAGAGTTCCCTTCTTTATCTCGAAGATCTTCATCAGATCTTCACCTTTTAACGAACACCAATTCTTCTATTATTATTGAATAAACACAATTCGACGAAATGAAACAATATTATAATATAATAATGAAACAATATTATAATATAACAATAATTATCCTTGCCTGACGTAAATTATTCAGAATGTCAATTTATTTGTATTTTTCTTAATTGCCAACTCTCTTACATTATTAAGTCAACACGCGAAAAAGTATATATGTATACAGGGGGAAGGAAACCCTTTATTCTGAAAATATTATGTACAGTATGACCACGAGGACATGTATATCCTCGTGGTCATACTGATATGACAAACTAGTATGACCACAAGGAAACAGCGATTATTTGTGTCCTGTGGGTATCGTTCCACGACCTCGTGATCAGCAGTACGAGACTGGAACCACTAGACCACAGACGATGTCGTCGTCGTCAGATATGAGTATACCAAAGATTTGTCTATAACCATAGCACAAGCTCTGCTTAATTATAGGGATGTTGTGGGTGATGTGTAAAAATGTCCCAAAAAAATTTTTTTTTTTTGATAAATTTAAATGTTTATAAATATATATAACTAGCTGACGCCCGCAGCTTCGCTCCTGGTATACATTTGTGAATAAAAAGTATTCTATGAGGTAATTTGGGCTATGGTCTATCTTTTTGCAAATTTTATCCAAATCCGTTCAGTCGTTTCTGCGTGATTAACGAATAAACAAACCCACAACCATACTTTATCATTCATAATTTATGAAAGACTAGCCTATGCCCGCGATTTCGCTTTCGTGAATGTCGTTTATCGTGCGTCCCTCGAGAACTGTTTATCTTTCCGAGATAAAAAGTACCCTATATGTTAATCCGGGTTATGTTCTATCTGTATGCCAAATTTCATTAAAATCCATACAGTAGTTTTTGCGTGAAAGAGTAACAAACATCTATACATACATCCATCCATCCTCACTAACTTTCACGTTTATAATATTAGTAGGATAGGATAATATTAGTAGGATTCAAATTAATAATCTAACTCGGACACTTTGGTAAAGCATTCGGATAATTAAAAAAACTATAATATATACAAAATACAGCACATTGCAGCTCAATCTGACAGTAGCCTAGATTGGCTAGACTCATCCAATACCTCCACATATAGGTATTCCAAAACTCCTGTCATCAGAAGCCGGTAGCCCAATCAACACAACCCGTTCAATCGAATCTTCCCACGCACCAAAAACCAATCACACAAATGCGTACAAGTCAAACATGAACCAATAAACACACACTCAACTAAATGAACAAGCGAAAGACTCCAATAGTCCAATCCTCCAATCAATACGAATAGTTAACATTGTGATGGTTGATTAAGTAATACGCAACGGTTTGTACATGTGGATAATTAATTAGAGTCCCGGACATCGGGACGAAACATGGAGGCCGAGCGGTAACCGCAAATTGCCTAATTTATCGGCCCAGTTGCTCGACGTTTACCGTTGCTTGCGAAATTCTCGAAAATTCCCCAAAAATATTTGCTACAGAGCCTATTGTTTCGAGTTATTGAAGTAAGAATGGATTATTTTTTGTTGCGTAGTTTCAGATTTTTAGATTTCAAGATTTTGTTGACGTAATGTGGCTTCAGTTTTTTTTAATACATATTATAGGATGGCGAAAAGAGCTAAAGGTCAGCTCATCAGGTTACTAGCGTAGGCTATTACCTAAATGGTACCGCAAGTCAGCCCTGGATCTAGGGGGGGGGGGGGGGGGGGGGCAAGCCGGGGCCCGCGCCCCGGCCGCCAGCTTCGCAGAAGAGGACAAAACAATCTAAAGGTCCATGGGGATTCTCGTTGGGCCACGGCCAAACGGTTGTTCATTTCAGCGCCCCGCAAAGGAGCTCGAGGAATCGGGCTTGGGGGTAGGGCCTCCTTTCCCGAAGTTGCGGGGTCGCGGCCCATATGAGTATGGGCCGGTTATTGGGTTGGGTCTGGTTAACCCTGTGGTTGTGGTGACTTTTTCTAGGTCGCGAGATTTCGCCGCGGCAACGTGTGTTGTTATTGTATGTCTGTAGGGGCGCCCTAAGTGTTTCACGCTGCCCGAGCGACCAAACCTCCACTACGTGAGACCCCCAGTTCCCTGGTGGAGGTCCGGTGAGGGTCAATCAAGCATCAAGGCCCAAATGGTTGTTGTTGGGCGTTCATATTTACTGCGCATGAAACTTTGATAGTGCGATTTAGGATTAGTGACGTCATCCAGAACGTCAGTGATAGCTCACAAGTAGCGTGATAGATGTCGCTACAGGTCTCTCAAATAACATTTTTATCTTTTGACTGCCTCGTTGGTCTAGTCACTAGATTCTGGTGGTCGCAAGCGCGACTTCTGAGCGTGGGATCCTGAGTTCGATTTCTGGGCCGGCCAAAGTGATGTTGGGTTTTTTGATTAAGATATTCTCGGGAGCAGCTTGGAGCCTGGATTTGTGTTCGGTCAATGGCAATAGGCTCGGCCCGTTATTATATGGGACTGATAACATCGTCATCATCATTGGAGCCTGTCACTTATCCAGTGTTGGATTCCCTCCTTTTCCATTCCTGGCGGTCTTGTGCCCGACTCATACAGTCATGACCTCCATGCCGTCTAATTTCGTCGACCCATCGCTGCGGTGGTCAGCCTCTTCCTTGAGTATTGGCTCTCCCTCCACTCAAATTTTTTTCTCGTCCAGGTCTTGGTCACCATTCTTGCAATGTGTCCTGTCCATGCCCACTTCTTCGCTGCTATAGAAGCCATCACGTCACTCAGTTTGGTTTTGCTTCTGATCCATTCGTTCCGCTTCCGGTCGCGCAGTGTTATTCCGAGTATTGCCCTTTCCATGGCTCTCTGCGCGACTCTGAACTTCTCAGCTGACTTTTTCGTGAGCGTCATGGTTTCCGTACCACGTAAGCACTGGCATGACACTGCTGGGACTGATAACATAACTGGCGAAATGAGGGTGTGTTATGTGGGTATTATTTGTATAACAAGATAAACAATTTCTAAGAAAGCCACCTAAGTAACTGTTTTTCTGTTTTTCCATAAAACTGGTACGAAAACATAGATATTGTTTTCCATATCTACGAAATAAATTATTTCCAAATAAATTAGCCTTCAATGAAACCCTATACAAACAAATACATAAGAAAATAAATTGCCTTAAAGTAGAGACAAACAAACTAATGGATCTTACGGGTAATCGAATACGTTATTTTCGTATTAAGATGTAGACAAATATTTGTTTTTGTTTTAAGTTACTCTGCGTGTAATCCTGTAACAGTAACACGAAAAAATTGGTATATTATGTAACTGTAAATTGTATTGATGCTTAATCAAGTACTATAATAATAATGAGGACATTATGGGCGAATTTCGGTCACGGTGGCCAATCTCAACGGAGACTAGCCATCTGCACGGAAACATAAAATATTACAGTGCACAAGTGTGTGCGCAAACGAAGCGACACTCTCTATTACCTCACTCTCATATCCGGACGGCAATCTGACACGACAGGAAAGAGATCAGGCGCAGTACCGATGGCTTTACGTGCGCTCCGAGGCATGGGGGTGTAGCACCGTCAACGTCCTGACTCCGGGCTGCTACTGAGAAATAATCTTAACAGAAAAATCCCAATAACACTTTTTGCCTGACCCAGGACCTTACACTTAGCAGTCGCGCTTGCGACCACTAGGCCAACGAGGCATTCAAATACGTAATTCAAGTACGATATACCCCATATAAATGGTAACAAAACCTTTATAAGGGGAACTGGCAAGTAGAATTAAAGTACAGACAGAAAACTATCCGGTGAACCCCCACTGAGGCTAAAATCGCTTGCACTCAATGTTCGATGCCAGCCGTAAGTACGTGTAATGTAGCAGGATTCGTTCAAGGGATTTTGTCGACAAAATGTATCACCGAGAAGTGTCGTGACTGTACATAGAAACTTCGGCCACTATAATCATTTTAGTATCACAAAACTCTTCAAATTTTTTTATTGGCGTCTCTCGCTGTTTCACGATATACCTAGAAATCCTGCATCTTGTTTACTAGACAAAAGTTCCAAAAGGCATGATTCCTATACAAATCCTTCATAGCCATCAACTATAATAATAAATCAAAATGAGACAGCAACAGGGCAGCAAGTAATGGATCACGTTTACCACATCTGACAAATTATTGAGAACTGCAAGAGCTTTTATACGAATATAAGGAAAACTGAGATAATAACCAGAAAAAATAAAAGGAAAATCTTTGTGAAAATAAGCAGGTATTTATGTCGTTGTTGACCCCAACATATGAAGAGTCATCTTGATAATTTGACCTAACAATAGTTTTGTTCCATTTCGATAGCAACAAACACGATATTTATGCTCCTCAAAAAAATAGTACTTATATAAGTAGTATATTCTTTTTAGCGGTAGATAATCTTTATTCCGGAAAGTATTTTTTTTTATAAATAAATATTTTGGGACATTTTTACACAGCACCATCGAGTCCCAAACTAAACAGAAGCTTAGTTAAGCTCGCCTTTGTACATGTAATTTCAAAACTATTATGTATTGTTGTGATTTTCTTGTGTGCAATAAAGAATAAGAATAAGCTTGAACTATGGGTACTAAACAATAGATATAATACTTACATACTTTTTTTGTTAATAAATACTTATAATTCATAAGAAACACCCAGACCAACTCGTCTGCTCCAACGGCCATCGGTCCTTCGACAGACATGGCCAGCCCACTGCCACTTCAGCTTACTGATCCTACTATGCTATGTCGGTCACTCCGGTTCTTCTCCGGATAATCTCGTTAAGGATTTTATCCTTCAAAGAAACTCCAAGCATAGCTCGCTCCATAGCTCGCTGAGCGACTTTGAACTTGTGGACTAGCCCAACTGTCAGTGTCCACGTCTCGGTACCGCGACTATCTAGTGCGAATATCTAGTGGAGACCGTGAATCGGCAAACGCAGCGTAGGGCGCCCCCCCGCCAGGTGGACCGACGACCTAAAAAACGTGGCTGGGGGGGACTGGATGCGGAAGGAAGAGGACCGAGTGTTGTGGCGAGAACTTGGGAGAGGCCTATGTCCAGCAGTGGACTGCGATAGGCTGCGTTAAGACCCAGACCAACACAATCACTTATATGTTAAATTCTCTATAGAACAATCATGGATCTGTACTATAAATCTAACGAGAACTTTTGCAATTTTCACAGTTTGATGAACACTGAACATCTTACATTTTATGTTTCTTTTCCTAAGATCAAGGAGGAAAAACAAAAACTTCGAAATCCAGGTAGTAACTTGTTCCAAAACTTCATTTGTACTACTTCAAGAAATGGGGCGATAGCACTTAGAACTGTGTGTACGTTTTGCCACGGATACTCCGTTTTGTTTCTTTCCATTCTACGTGTTTTGTTAAACAGAAGTAGACATTTTGTGATGCTTTCTTAAATAGATTCGTCGATCGTCGTTCTTATATTATTATTATTTTCTATGACAATGGTGTTGATTTTCTTGTGCAGCAACTTAATCTAAACTATTCATATAATAATATTTTCTTGTGCAGCAGCTTAATCTAAACTATTCATATATGTTTCTAATATTGGAAATAAGAAAGAGATAGCAAGAATTTTAGAACTGTCAAATTAGTTTACGTGTTAACATAACATAACATAACATCACGCCTGTATTTCCCCAAAGGGATAGGCAGAGGTGTAATAGTACACCCACATTTCGCCAGTTATGTTATAGTCCCATGTAATAGGGGGCGAGCCTATTGCCACACGTGCGTTACGTTGCCTGTTTACGTGTTATACTTGAAATAAAACTCATCAATACTTACAAGGGTAATTATATATATTTTTCAATCTCAATACACTGCGCACGACGCACAATACGTCCGGATTTGAAGCTAGCCTCGAGCCAGCGAATTGGGCGCTGGGCGCGTCTCCCACTATCAGTATTGCCATTAACAAAAATAATAATACCAATAATATAATCGACTAAAATTGTTGAATTTGCTACAATTATTACAAAACCTAACACACTTCTTCGTAATAAAACAAAGTATAACCGGATTAAATAGCGTATATTATTTAAATTGGTGTTCCTGACGTATCGAAAGCTTTGCAGCATTTCGTGGTCGCAGGTAGACTAAGATGACAATCATCTTTACAGATATTTCAAAAAAAAAATATTTTAATCTACCGTACAATATTGTTAATTAAAATCGTTTCGATGCACGCAGTAATCACTCACAATATCATTATCTTTTACAGTGTTGCGTGCTATTTGGGACTTGATTATCTTTAGGACTGGGTTCCAAACACACCAAACGTCAGGAACACCAATTTAAATAATAAACGCGATTTAATCCAGTTAAACTTTGTTTTATTATAATGTGTAGTGATCGCGAAAACCTTGATTTCAGGGTTGGTCACATAAAAAAGTTGTTCATACTGATGAGTACAATGAGGTTTTCAGTTATTTCAGTAACACGTTGTATAGAGTCTTATGAGTAAACAATCAGAGTTCATGAATAAGCCAAGAACTAAATCCCCTTATATAATATAAATGCCATGTCATCGGTAGAAGAAGACAGACCTATCCTTCCTACTATTGCAAAAGTCTTCGAAAATATACTCCATACAATCATTTACAAACAGATAAACGTGTATCTATCGGAAGCCCAGCACGATTTTCGGCCCGGCCGCTCCGTCAACTCAAACCTATTAATCCACGTGGACTATATTTCTAGAAGCATGGATACTGGAACGCAAGTTGACGTTCTTTATTTCGATTTCCGCAAAGCATTTGATAGGGTCGACAACGATGGACTCTTAACCAAGTTGGGAGTCATTGGCTTCAGCCAAGGACTTCTCAACTTCTTTGCAGACTATCTGCGTGATCGTAAACAGTTCGTCAGACATGGTTGTTTCGAGTCCAAGCCTTATAGTACGCGTTCTGGCGTGAGTCAGGGATCCGTGTTGGGCCCGCTTCTGTTCCTGATCATGATTAACGATCTTACTAACAAACTCAAATTTGCAAAATGCCTGTTATATGCCGACGATTTGAAACTAGTAGTAGAAGTAAGAACGGATGAAGATTGCAAACTCTTACAAAAAGATATCGACGCCCTTTACCAATGGAGCATGGTAAATAAGCTTTTCTTCAACACTAACAAGTGTTACGTCATGACCTATGGTCGAGGGTTGCAACCAATCCATTATAAATACACATTGAATGGTGAATTAATAACTCGTGTCACCAACATAAAGGACCTGGGAGTGACTTTCGACTCTGGTCTGACATTTAAAACTCATGTTTCCGCTCTTGCTAAGGAATCTTTTAGGCGCTTAGGATTTGTTTTACGAAATGCTCGTGACTTTCAGAATCCGCAAGTTATTGAGCTATTATACAACGCCTTGGTTCGAAGTAAGCTAGAAGCTAGTGCCTGTGTCTGGAACCCCTATACAGCAACCCAAACATTAATGCTTGAAAAGGAACAAAAAACTTTTCTAAGGTTCTTATATAAAAGGCTTTATCATTTCTATCCGTACATGTACCCTACTAATTACCTCTTAGGAATGTTAGGTTTCAATTCATTGGAGGTGAGAAGAGGCCTTGATCAGCTCACGGTAGCCTGTAAAACCCTTCACGGACGAATTGACTGTCCTGAGCTTCATGACCTATTCTGTCGACTATATGTTCCCGATAGATACCTCAGACACCGTCAGAGCCACCGACACGAATTGTTCGCCCAGCCGTCATGCCGAACTGTCTCCAGGGCAGAGTCCCCAGTGTGCCGTACCCTAAAGGCGCTCAACGCCCTCCTGGTTGCTAACCCTGAATGTGATGTGTTTGCGGACGGATGGAATAAAATTTTGCTAGTATGTCTGATGTTCTGTGAGAGAATGTATGCGAGGGTGTCCACTGTTCCATGTTAAAATTTGTCATATATGTAAATTGTATTATCATCATTATATCGTGTATCGTCTCTATGTTAATTAATGTAATTGGTTTTTTGTACCGTGTTAATTAACTATAAATAAATAAATAAATGTCGTAGTGGATCTAAACAAAAAATCTATGCATAAAGTACTCACGCATGTGTGAAAGACCTAAGGAGAAACGAGTATTTCCGTATTTCCTTAAAATAGGTCACGTATTCAGAGTAAGTCTCCAAAGTTCGCAAAACTTTGATTCCGAGTCGCGGTTGAAAATCACACTTTGCAATCTTGCATTTGAAAAGAAGGCTTAGAATTCAGGTAATCTAAAGAATAAGTCCAGTCATCATATTCCTGCCCTGTTCCCAAATTACTATGGGCCGGTGCGATACGTCTTCTTCTTTAATTTTCCTCTATCAGCCGTGTTATCATCATTTACTCCTTTTTCATTCGTATCATTCTTTACGCAATTCATCTATATCTTCTGATTTGGCGCGGCCATCTTGTGCGATCTGTCATAATTAGAATAGAGTAGAATGTCTTTATTTGCAAGGAATAGGTTCATTGTAGTTGGTACGTTCATTCATAGTGCGCTTATTCCGCTATATGCTTCATATCATAGCATACAAATGTTTATAATTATAATGTTTATGAATGTATATAACATTATTGCAATTATTTATTAATACTTATTTACTTTTAGTCAAAATTTGATAAGAAATATTTTTTTAATTAATAAAAACTGTAATGGAGCAGACAAGCGTGCAAAACTCTATTAAATTCAGTAAGAGGCAATGGTTTAATGGTATCGGGTAACTTATCATATACTCGTTGAATAGCTGCTGTTTGTATATAGTTCCTTTTTTGGCAAGTGGTCGTAAACGAGGCAATCTCTGTTCCTCGTGTTCCTCGGAAATATGTCCTTTGCCTTTTTGAACAAATTTGTGTGTTGTTTGACAAAACAGGATAATTGGCAAGGACCACAACATATGGCAACCAAGCCATATCCTAGATCCGGCGAGTTAAGCTGTATAGGTATTCGTATAGCAACCGGGATCCTTAACGTGCTCTCCAAGGTACGGAGGGGTCTCGATGTGGAACAAAACGGTCACCCATCCAAGGACTGACTGCGGGGAGCGCAGCTCAACCTCGCAAATCTTGTAAGTTTATGAGTGTGTGGAAAAATTAATGGTTTAAATTCACGCAGTTTACGCATTATATATTCACAAGCCACTCTCTTTGTGACGACAACATCCATTACAGAAAATTCCTATAACAATATTGCAGCTAATTCCTCTAGCCATCAACTAGCCCATAGACATAACAAACACACAAACCAGAGTTCAAACAAACACCTCATACCGAGAAATTGTATAACTACTTATAGTGCTATTTGTAAGTGTTTACTGTACACCATTTATGTTAAATAAGAAATTATTTAATTATTTAATTTAATAATAATTTAAGTGACCGCGGCTAGCGCAGCTTAATCTTGCAGATCTTGCAATTCATTGGGTTTTTAACCGTCTTCAATAAAAAGGGAGGAGGGTCTCAATTTGATTGTATTTGTTTTAAATGGATGTTACCTCATAACTCCGTCATTGACAAACAGATTTGGATTTTTTAATTCTATCCAGTTCCAGTATTCCAGTTCTGATAGTGGGATCCATGTAGAATTGATGGAAATCTTCAAATATTATAGGCATACATATAGCGATTTTGATATTATCATCAACAAATCAAGCACTTGCATTCAGAAAGTATCATTTGGTGACGATCTGATGAAGATCTTCGGTGATAAAAAAAGTGATAGATAGATAGATAGATAGATAGATAGATAAAACGTTTATTTAGTACAAAAACAAGACACAGGACATACAGGTAAAAATACAATAAGAAAGTGTGATATGTGTCTCAATATTGTACCAAATGGGTGTCCAGCTCAGCATGTGCCAGGTATTATACCTGACGCTGGTATTCTGCTGGATCCCTGCAGTGACATACGGACGTCGAGCAGACCAGATACATGAGAAAAAAATTAAGAATGATTGCTTTGCGTTAGTGTGTTATTTTTAATGTGAGTATAATATCCACAAAATATATATATATATATATATATAAGTAGGCAGGTACCTATATTAAGAGTGTGAAAGGAATTAAATAAATAAATATATATTTAAATATATTCATAACCGTAACAGGTAAAAAAAAAAAAAAAAAAAAATGTATGTGAGTAAAATAATAAGTAGATTTTACTTAAGGCCAATAATTAGAACACGGCATGTGCTATTACCTAAATTATGGACACGTTGGTAATTATGAGACCTAGCATTTTCTGTGAGTCAATGAGAAACTGCCGCAGTCTACGTCGGAAAGTACCAAGAGTGTTTAGATTTCTTATGGGCGGGGGAATATTATTCCAGCATTTTGATGCCGCGTACTTGAAACTACCTCTGAAGGCTGCTGTCCTGTGTGATTCTACCGAAAGTTGCATCGAGCACTGCCTGATTGAACATTGTCTTCTACTTGCGATCCAACTCAACTTACTGTAAAGATAAGTCGGGTGCCTGTATTTGATAACCCCAAAAAGAAGACAGGCTAAATGCAACTTACGGCGAGATTTCATTTTGAGAATCGAGTGTTGGTTCAGAAATGGTGTTACGTGACTTCTCGGTGGAATCGAGAAACAAAATCGTGCACAGGCGTTTTGCACTCTCTGGATCAGTCGATCGGTTCTTGCAAGGAGACGGGGACCACAAACTGTGTCTGCATAATTTAAATTGGATAATACTAAAGACTCCACTAGCTGTATTCGTAATGCTTCAGAGAGATAAGGTCTTATTTTATACAAAATTTTAAGGCGGTAGAAAGAGTTACGCACTGATTCTGCCACGTGTCCTTCGTATCTCAGCTCAGTGTCCATTTTCAGTCCCAAATTAAGTGGAAGCCGACTTCAAAAAAAGTGAAATTATTTGTATCGAACGGTTTCGGAAGTCGGTGCCAAGTTTTTCTTAAATCAAACCGAATTAAAGGCACCTACTTCCTACACTGTTTTGCACAATTTTTTTTTTTGGTGTCGTTTTTAGCTTCTTTTAAAGTTTATTTTCACTGTTTTTAGTAAAACAGTTTTCAATTTGATTTTAGTAAAACAGGTCTACTGTTTTACTAAAATCAAATTAATGAATAAACAGAAGTACTACTACATAACTACACATCGCTAGCATGAGATGTAACAATTATTGTTATCAACAAATAAATTCAATTTAAAAAAAAATACTGGCGACCAAACACATCTGACTAATAGATCTGATGTAAACCGCCATTTTTCGCTTCTTGACTTTTAGTTTCGACCACATATATGAGTCGTAAATACTTCCGCGTTAGTGAATAGCCAATAACCACCTTGGTAGGGACAATGGAATTGCAGTACCCCACTTCCTCATACCTCAGCTTTAGTTGACAGAATTTATTGTACGCATTATATTCAACAACAAATAGGCGTCTATTGGGCTTTATAGTCAATGCCTTGAGCAAATATAATGAGATTCAAATATCATCCAATTATATGCTGTGTTTTGCTTTTAAGGTAGGTTCAACCAAATAAATTTTCTATGAAATTCAGTAAGTTCATAACAACAAAGTAATACTTTGTACGTCAGAAATTAACTATGCTACTGTCATAAAAAATGTTGCAATAAGATCATAAAATAAAATTAAGTTAATGGGATGATAAAACGGAGGCAACAAAGTGTCCTCCGATTAGATTTTGCGTACAATTTTGTATTCTTAAAAGTAGTGATGCCTGGAGGCAGGATGGTTTGAGACCTGACCCGCACCTCTGACTTTTAGGTCAGAATTTTATTATCATTTGCTTTAACGGTGAAGGATAACATCGTGAGGAATCCTGGACACCTGAGACTACTCCATACAGTTCTCGATTGTATCTGTAGTCCACCAAATCGCACTAGTCCAGCGTGGTGAACTAAAGCTTCAACCTTCTTATTCTGAGAAGAGGCTCATGCCTAGCAGTGGGACAGTAATGGGTAGATTAAGTTATGATGTATATGTGATTAATAGTATAATCCCATGACGAACATCTCGTGAAAACTGAGGAAGATAAACATATAGGAATATTCTGACTAAACACACGAAAGAACGACCAAAAGAACGTGGCTCCCCCAGCCACAGGACAGGATGCGGAAGGCAGAGGACCGAGTGTTGTGGCGTTACTTTGGAGAGGCCTATGTCCAGCAATGGACTGCCATGAGTTGATGATGATGACACGAAGTTGATGACACGTATGATGTGGACTCTACAACCATTATTCCAATAGTCATAACTGTCGATGGCCTAATAGCCGCAAGAGCATCGATCCACATCTCAAGCGGTTCCTGTTAGGCGGCTGAATCAAGGGCTTGATACAGAAAGCAGTATTTGTGGTTACGACGCGTATCCAGAGATCTTCTTTCTTCCTAGCTTTTTCCTAATTATGTTGGTGTCGGCTTTTGGTTTAACCAGATGTGGCTGAACATCAGTTTTTTACACGAAGCGACTGCTATCAAACCCCCGCAACCCAGTTACTGGGTAATACCAACATCCTAAGCCCACGTGTCAAACTTTCGGGCTTCTGACTACCCGTAACGAATGCCGTCGATATTTTTATGGCAACTGGGGCCAACAGCGGGCTCTCCGAAGCACGGATGAGTCACAGTGTGGTAACAAAACGATCACAGATCTTGCTAAACACGCTATTTTTACTAAGCCACAAGCTTTAGAGCTACTTGTATGCGACGCGCCACGTTATGAGGTTCTATTTAACTGGAGCCGTCATAATCAGCCTCCACAATCCCACTGTTGGGAATAAGCGTCTTCTTCTGCATACCAACCACCCCGGTCCTGTGCCAGTTGCATCCAAATGTACGTCACGAAAGGTTTGATATTGTCAACCCATCTTGCTACAGGACGTCCAAAATTTCTCCTCCCTTGTCTCGGCCACCATAGCGACAAAATTTTGCCGCATTTCTTTTATGATGTCTTGGACCTTCGTCCGTCGTAGGATTTCACAAAAGAGAGATAGATACCTAACTACCGCCATTTTGGATCCTGTATCCAATGACAGCGGGCTACTTTGTCATGCATTTTAAGAAGTATTTTATAAAAGAGCAAAACTTTATAGAATTCTAATTCTTTTTTAGGGTTCCGTACCCGAAGGGTGCCGAACGAAATTTAATTTTATTTTCATTTTTATTTAACCTTTAAACCCCTACACTATAATAAAGATTGTTATATTTTATAAGTATTTGAACATAATAATTGCAAAATTAATAACGTAAAAAAAAATATGAAAATCCTATTAAAACCATTTTCGACTTCTACGCGAAAGAAGTCACGGGCAAAAGCTAGTCGATCTATAAATAAATGAAACTTATTAAACCACCCGGTTCATAAGTTTCGTTTTAGTTTTTAGGCTTCCGTACCCAAAGGGTGCCAAACGGGACCCTATTACTCTCGCTACGCTGTCCGTCCGTCCGTCCGTCCGTCTGTCTATCACAGGGCTGTATCTTTTGAACGGTAATAGGTAACTGGTTGAAATTTTCTCAGAAATTGTGTTGCTATGAGTTGTATCACAACAAATACTAAAAACAAAAAAAAAGTCTAAAACCAAAGGGGTCCCCATACAAGAATCCTCAAAAAACATGCATATTTTTCAACGTTTTTGTTCCTGTTCTATCTTCAAAACGGTAGTATATACCAGCGTCAAACGTGGTCAGAATATAGTGCATATTATTTAGTTTAACAACAAATACTAAAAATAAGACAAACATAGACATATGTAGTGGTACCTGCGTAAGAAAGTCATGCAAAACTTCATATTTCGCGCACTGTACGTTGATGTCTTTTGATAAACTCTCGTAAATTAAATCAGTTTTTGTGGGGTATCAGGTCGTTGAGAGGTACGGAACCCTTACTGCGTTAGTCTGACTCGCACTTGGCCGGTTTTTTAAGCTACGTGACGTTATAACTTGTTGAGCAAATTATGCAATCACATTATTGTAACTTACAATAAACCTTCAAATTAGACTTCGTTCAAAGAAACCAGTGAACCGAGCTGTCCTTCTAAGATGTACCAGTTACTGGGACTTTAGTAATAGCTTACGAATCTCATGAATTTCAATATCTTTGAGAACTATCCTATAGTTCTTTAAGTATTAAAACGGACGTGTTTCAATAGTTTACTATACTTCTTCTTCTTCTTCTTCGTGTCGACATGAGCTACATAATAATAATAGCTCATGTTGTGGGGAAAAGATTAGCCAGTCAGCAGGTTGATAGCGGGGCTGACTGCCCAGAGTGCGCCGGACGATCAATTAAATATCGTCACTCGTACTATACTGATTGCGATCTTTTGTCGAGTACGCGTTGAATATAGAATTATTAATGGTTCAAACAGTTTCAGATTTTAATCATTTTCTGTACCAAAGTTCTGTTGTTCTGTATAGGCTTCGGCATGTTTTTTTTTTGTTTATCTGTTTTTTTTCGCCTGTGATGAGATTGAAATAAATTATTACTTTCTTTGTTTATTTCTTTACCACATTTCAATATCTCTTTTAAATTATGGCAAAACACATGGTGGAGGCAAACTTAGTAATGAATGTAAGCGATCGGCGTCTCGCATGATCCTTGTTTGTATTGAATCCATAGATAATGCTCTGAAAAACCACTGAGGTAATATGTACTACGTACTAGAGAAGACACCTCGAACAAAATGTTTGTAGCACGTTTTAGAGCTCCTGCACTCTCACTCGCTTAGCCACGCTCACGCCGCGCGTGCTCCGCGGCCAGCAAGTTGTGCTAAATTTTTTGTTCCTGATGTCTGCTCCAGTACGTAGTACATATTACCTCAATGTGAAAAACTTACTCTTTTCTTTATTCAGAGTTAGGCGAAGCATCAAAATAATTTAAGGCTTTGATTTGACATCGATTTTCTTGTGTAACTAACTAACCTATGCCTCTTATGTAGATTACACACGTAACTATGCTTGTATAAGTTTATTGCATAGGTAATTACATTTTTACATGCCAAAACGGTAGGTGTCCACTTTGTCATGATACAAAAATAATATTATCTACTTTTTAGCAGAACTAATTTATGAAATCACCGATTTAAAACTGTCACAAATGATAACACGAAAAAAAAATCCGTGACTCCCTTTAATTTCTACAAGGACGCGAGTGAATTAGAAGTATTCCGAGCTACCCGCTCAACAATTGGACGCAAAGTAAAAATATATTATTCACCAAGGAATACAAAATTGCACGGATGAAACTGTATAAAACATACTAGCATATTATATAAGGATTTGTATGTAGCATAATTAAATTGAGTTCAAACGAGAGATTCTGTGTTTTTCCTTTGTGATCTCACCTACTTACTGTTGTGAAATTTATAAAGAGCTTTGTTTCGTGTTGATTTGAAAATGGAACAAAATTTGTGTATTATTCAGTTATTTTACAAGAATTAATTCAGTAGCCCTAGCACAAACGTTAATTTAATTATTATTTTTATAAAAAATAAAGCTTTTATATTACATTTTGATTTAATTTTATGCATTATGCGCACTTTTTATCATATAGAGGCTAAAATCGTCAATTTGAAATAATACTATGTCTTAAACCAGTATTTCTAATCCAAAGTTTACTTACATCTACGGTTCGTTCTAGGGCTACTGTACGCAAGTGGAGAGTTGATAAACAAAGAGTATGTCGGTAAACTAATATTTTTTTACTTCGTTTCGGCCTTCCTATTTTTTGCCTAAAAGGTAATGCTGGAGTATGTATGGGGCCATGCGCGGTGCGCGGCGTGTGGAAAGGGCAGTCTCTCGGCTGCCTCAGCCAAAGCCTATTGCATTCACGCGCTCGCTCAGTCACCGGCGAGCGAGCTCACACGTACTCGGAGTGTCACCGCTCTGCCATAGGCTGGCTGGCTTTTGGCATAGGCTACGCTCGATCTTGTAATAAGGTTGTGTAGCAGGCTACTGGACCATATATTCTGGTAACCAAGCACCAAATAAATTAGTCCATGAATTTTAAGAGTTCTAAATTCAAGTGGTTATTTTTTGTGATGTTTTATTACCACGTTTTTATTTTTAATCAATTTATTCAACACGGCAACCAACTTCAAAGTTAGCTTTAAATTACAGACTTAACACTGCCCAAAAACCTTTTATGAACGCTGCAGTAAACAAACAAGAGTTCTAACAAAGAAAGTCACAACAAAATTAATTGTAAAACACTTTAAAGGAAATTAATGAGAGAAGAGCTTTGATTCGCTGAACAATTTGACGATAGCCTTGGACGGTTTTATAAAGAAACGTTCTTATGAAGAGCATTCTATGAAGAGCATTCGAGATCATGCTTTCTTAAGCAATTTATTTATTTCATCATCATCATTTCAGCCGAAAAACGTCCACTTCTGAACATAGGGCTCCCCCAAAAGGGGAGGACATGCCATAATCGTCACGCATGGCAGGCGGGTTGGCGATCGCAGTTGGTTGGACAAATACTCAGAGAACGCTGCTGCCCATCCTCCGGTGCATCCCTAAGTCGCTTTTTAGTCGTAGGGTTTCGCTTGATGAGAAGAGATAGGGTTCTTTATTTATTTTACTTTAATTAAAGCGGTCTTGGACCAAGTACAAAAACTATAGATAGAAAAAAAAATTACATTATAATAACACAAAGTTTAACCGGATTAAAAAATTTACATATTTTGATATGTAATTAGACTACTTTCATGAATCTCTCTACCAATTATTCAGGCGTACTAAAAAAATCTTATTCCAAGCATCCGTAAACAGATCATAGTTCGGATTACAATCCAAGAGTTCGTTGAATGCGGTGAGAGTACGAGGTATTGGCGATTTAGCTTGCGCTACAGTGCACCATGAAAAAACAGCACAGCAAAAAGCTTGTGTTTTCTGTTGCGGCGGAAATTGTCCGGGGCCAAGAATCGAGCCAGCTCATTATGCAGATCCAGTGCAAAATCCATACCTACTTATTTTATTTCTGCTACCAAATAGTTAATGGTTGCATGGTTGAGTTTCGATGCAAAGGGTACAGGTGCCGGTGAAATTACAATCACATGAGACTTTTCATCTTCATGTCTCAGTTTGACGAGCTGACTTGCAGTAACATTTAGCCAGTATTCTAGGAAGTTATGCAGTTGTTTTTGGGCAAAGTCAACCAGTTAACATCAGTTGGGACTTGAAGCTCGTTTTGCCGTCTTAAACCATCAAAAAATCTCCATGTTGTATTATGGCGAAACGAGCTTAAGGCCCACCTGATGTTAAGCGGTTACCTTTGTCCATTACAACTGCAATACCACCTAGGCTGTTACCTAAATGGTACCGCTAGTTGGTTCGCCAAACTGAGACATGAAGATGGAAAGTCTCATGTGATTTTAATTTCACCGGCACCCATACCCTTCAGACCGAAACACAACAATGCAAAAATCACTATTTGGCGGAGAAGTAGGTATGGTGGTAGTACTTCCTCAGACGAGCTCTTTCACAAAGGAGCTCTACTACTACTAAACACATGTGTCCACATCTTTCTCCTCATCAACTTAGCGTATCGCAGTCCACTGCTGGACATAGGCCTCTCCCAAGTTGCGCCACAACGCTCGGCCCTTCTCCTCGCATTTTGCCAATTATGTTGGAGTCAGCTTGGAAGCTGTTTGACCAAGATGCGGCTGAACATCAGTATTTTACACTGAACGACTGACATCAGATCCCAGCAACCTAGTTACTGGGTAATACCAGCATCCTAATGTCAGAAAATTTGATTGACTTTTGGGATTTTGAGTAATCGTACAATTGCCATAGATATTCGAAAGGGTGCTTTCTGAGGCACGGAGTGGTCTTGATATACTGACACACCGAAACGATTACTTATCGAAGGCAGATACCGTACGCAAAAAACGCGTTTTGACATGTAGTTGCGGAAACAATCCCGTTATACTATATACCCTGCAGATCTTGCGATACGCTCAATTAGTAGTATCTCTCTCCGGTTGTGTTGGATTTAGAGATGTAAATTGAAAAAAAACTAAACGTTTTTTTTCACAATCTTGAAAAAAAAACATGAAAACATGGCACCCTCGTTTTTTTTCTACATTTGGT
Organism: Asteroscopus sphinx; assembly: GCA_949699075.1. Taxonomy (NCBI): domain Eukaryota; kingdom Metazoa; phylum Arthropoda; class Insecta; order Lepidoptera; family Noctuidae; genus Asteroscopus; species Asteroscopus sphinx. The sequence continues at coordinate 6,417,294 of OX453009.1, forward strand.
TTTTTTTCAGAAACAGTGAATTACAATTACTAAAATGGAATAAAACACTAAATGATATTGTTTTGTTTTTAATTAAAATCAAATTATGTTTAAATCAATGGGTACCTATTATTATGAACTTAAAAAGTACTTAATGTGTTAAAATCAGAATCATCTGAATCATTGTCAGTTACGTAGCTTTAGTTACGCATACTGTTTTATTGGCATCGCCAATCGCCAATTATTTTAAGATATTTATGTACTATTTAACAAAAAACAAATGGTATTTTCTTATTTAACAAAAAAATAAATTATATTAATCATATACGATAACCGCCTTACCATATTTTTATTTTTGTACTCTTGAAAAAAAACCTACTCCAGAAAAAAACCCGCTTTTTTCATGTTTTATTTAAACGTTTTTTTTCTTATCAGACAAAAAACCGTTTTTTTACAACTCTAGTCGGATTGCTGTCCCATCGGATTATGAGAGTGAGAGAATAAAGAGACCACCTCTGTTTGTGCACACACTTATGCACTATAGCATGTCCAGCGCAGATGGCTATTAGTCTCCGTTGAGATTGGTGGCGTGTCTGAAATTCGGCTGGGAGGATATTATTACAGCGCCTCATTAGGTTATTTTGTGCTCACGTGTAACTTTTCAAAACTACGGTGCAATGAACTCTCGTAACAGAATGCTCATTAAGCGCAAATGCTTGCAATGAGAACGTACCTTAAGGTATAAATAAAGGGAATTCCTATCTGGTATATTAGATTTTGCTGTAGCAGTATCCACCTGTCGGAGCTTATTTAATTAAGAAATGTTTCGTGTTGGGACGGGGGACAATGTTGATCTCAAATATTGCATTTGTGTTTAATATCTTGGAGTCTAATCGTGGTTTTTGTTTGCTGTTAATATGTTTTAGTCTGCGTTGAATAGATTTGAAGTTTATTTATGTTTAGAGGTAGGGAGTGGAAGACTGAAGAATAAATAAATAAATATTATTGGAACATTTCACACAACACCATCTAGTCCCAAACCAAGCAGAGCTATGCGTGGTCATATTTGAAGAGCTCATACAGGGCATAGCATAGAACAAGTTTGAGACCAATCCTGAAATTGCAAAAAAACAGCTCATCCCTATATTTTGTCGATTTATGTGAACACAAATGTATGGATCGGCAGTTTTTTTTTCGCAATTTCAAGTTTGTTCCCATAGTAAAAGTTGTTCATACTGATGAGTACAATGACCCCTTAGGTTAGGCTTAGGTTTTGAGTTATTTCAATAACACGTTGTATTAAGATTAGGTTTAACTATTTTAGTTTTTTTCATTTTATTTAATTTTCGCATGCCTACAAAAAGGCAAGTTAAGACGGACTTGTAATCAATTGTAATATCTTTGTGCATGATATTTTGTGGCGATTAAATGACGTGTTTTGATTTATAAATGTTGGCCTGCATGACGTGCACTTTTTTAATAAATAACAAGTCCTTTATTACGAAAAAAAAACATACTATTTTGGGACATGTTCCAAATTGACCTCATCATTCCTTTCTAAAAATAAATTCAGGACTAGCTTCTAACATGCACATACATACGTAACTGGTGCACGTCTGAACACAGTACAATTATTCTTAAACAGTATGACAACGACAACTAAGTTGTTTTTATGCGGTTATGACCTACGTACACACACAACCATGACCATTCATCTCGACATAGCAATACACAGAGTACATTATTATGCAATGTGAATGACGGAACACCGAAACTGACTCAGACGTTCTGGGGGTCTACTCGCGTTTTACGATATTTGATTAATCGTACCATTCATCGCACAATTTGCTACTCCGGTCAACCATCGTTCCTATATTGCATGCGATGATCGTGTTTTGACGTTTGTTTCTCTGATCTCCGGTTAATTTCATACGACTATGAACCGTAGTATATCTTTATTCTGCCTTTTTTATGTGCCTATCTTTATTGTGTAGGTATCAATCGGAACAAAAGTTCGTACTATATGGCTCTGTTTGAGTGTTTCAATTTGGAGCGTTTAGTACGTAGTTGGTTTACTGATTAGTATAAATTTACTGTGTCCGTACTTTGTCGAACTGTATCGTGAGTAGGACCCGTAACGGAATGCATGGCAATTTGGAATATAAAATAAGATGTCCAATACTTCTTCATACTTATCAGCCTTTTGGGAACATTTCTACATGTCATGCGTGGGACTTTGTATTTTGTTGGATCTTGTAGGTACACAAGATCATACATCATATATAAGGTCTTACATTATTAATACGAAGTATTTGAAGTGGTGAATCTACTCATCTTTATGAACAACTTCTACTATGGGACCAACACTGAAATCGCGAAAAAAATTCAGGTGGTCCCTACATTTTATCGATTTAACTGAACACAAAAGTAGGGACCAATAGATTTTTTTTTGCGATTTTGGGTTCGTCTCAAAGTAAATGTTGTTTGTTATGATGAGTAGATTCACCACTTCAAATATTTCGGATTAATAATGTAGGACCTTACAATACATACTAAACCTACCTCTCTCTTACTTAATTATGTACTTACTAGGTACGACATATTCACTTGTTCTATTTTCATAATATAAGTCTCAAAAGTAAACTAGTAATTTTTTTTTTTAACCGGCCAATTGTGAGTCGGACTCACGCAGTAAGGGTTCCGTACCATCCATCAACCTGATACCCCATATAAACTGATTTAATTTACGAGAGTTTATCAAAAGACATCAACGGACGTACGCAATATGTGATTTTTTTACCTCTCTTTCTTAAGTAGGTACCACCACATACGTCAACGTATGCCATGTTTTTAGTATTTGATGCTAAACTACATAGTATGCACTATAATCAGACCAAGTTTGAGGCTGCTATGTATTACCGTTTTGAAGATAGAACAGGAACAAAAACGATAAAAAAAGCATGTTTTCCAGGTTTCTTGTATGGGGACCCCCTTTGGTTTTAGACTTTTTTATTCTTAGTATTTTTCGTGATGGACACCATAATAACACATATTCTGTTTTCAACTAGTTATCTATTACCGTTACAAATTTACAGACCTGTGGCAGACAGACAGACGGACAGACGGACGGGCGGACGGACGGATGGACGGACAGCGTAGCGAGAGTAATAGGGTCCCGTTAGCACCTTTTGGGTACGGAACCCTAACAAGGAATTCGGAGTAGATTTTGACACAAAAATCGTCACTTTGAGACAGTTAAAATGCTGTAAAATTGCAATTTGTAGACCGCTGATTAAATTTGTTTCCCTAAAGACATTACAACCTTCCTTTGCAGCGGGTTTTTTGAAGCATGGACATTATTGGATGTTTACGGAAAACATACCAAAGAAATAATTGATCTCGTGTATTTTAGATATATAAAATGTAGGTAGCATTCACTGCACAAGCCTATTATCTAATGGATTACGTATGTTCCGACAACTTTCGAAGTAACATCGTGTATCCCTGTTGTTTGAAGCATATGCCAACATGCACATAGGTACAGTCACGATTCATCCCGGTGATACATTTTGTCGACAAAGTCCCTTGAACGAATCCTGCTACATTACACGTATCTACGGCTGCCGTCGAACACTGAGCGCAAGCGATTTTAGCCTTAGTGGTGGTTCACCAGAAAGTTTTCTGATAGTACCTACTAACATTGACCCGGTTTTATCCGTCGAATAAAAGTCAGGACATACATCGACCCAGCAGCATGATGCAACATTTCAGCCAAAAGACGTCCACTGCTGGACATAGGCCTCCCCCAAGCATCGACCGGATTACAATAAAAAATATTGTCTCCATCACACAAGCACTTATTCAATATAAATAATGTAAGTAGGTGACTATTCGCTTAAAAACGTTATGTTGTGGAGACTAGAGCTTGCCATTATACCTGCGTTATAGATCTTCAGGCGTCCAACTACCCGAACCAATAATCGTGTAAAAGGTATATACATTAACGGCTAAAATTAATATCCTATTGTTATTCTAAGATCGGTCATTCCCAGTTGTCCCCACTATGAATGCCCCCATTGGTGGCAAATGGGAATTTCAATCCTATCTTTCCATGATTTGCCCTACTAGAGACTGAAATTTGACGTATTTTGTATGGAGCTTTTGTCAAACATCTATCTCCTGTAGGGCAAATCGTGGATAGATTGGATATTAATTTTGACCGTAAGTCTACATACATTATTGCATATCACTATATAGTATAAAACAAATTCACTTCCCGCTGTCTGTCCCTATGTATGCTTAGATCTTTAAAACTACACGACGGATTTTGATGCGGTTTTTTTTAATAGATAGAATTATTCAAGAAGAAGGTTTATATGTACATTCTGTAGTATATTTATTATCAGCATTGCACCCGCGCAAAGCCGGGGCGGGTCGCTAGTTTCATATAAAACTAAGCTGTACACGTGCATTTTAATTCCAGAAACTAAGATAGCTCGTGGACCTTTGTCTTTAAATAATATCCTGAGAAGTTTGTAAGTTCAAGTTTGTTTAGTTGTGAACACGTAGATTCAAAATCAATAACATCGACTGTTTCGTGAAATTGGAAATCGACAACTTTTTCGATAACATTTTTGAACCGCTAATATATTCTGTAATGAAGCTTTAGGAATATTTGTATTGGCAATAGATGATTTAAGTTGCCAATTTCCAAATAGTTGAAATCACGTTGAAATGGTATCGTATTATTTCTTGCCGGGAAAGCCGTTTCTGACGTCTCATGAGCGTCGTCGGATTACGATTACCACCTCGAAAAATATTTGTATGATTTGTTAGTTTGGTATTTTCTGTATGAACTGCTGAAAAATCCAAGGGTTAAGTGCAAAAAATACAAATCTGTTTGCTTATACAGCTACCACCTCGGACGAATAAAAAAAGCGGACGGAATCTCACTAAGAAAAGATAGAAGCACCTCATTTTTTCCTAAACCCACTATAATTTCGACAGCATTTTAACACACCAGATATATATTGTAATTTTATTTGTGACACTACGACAGTGACGACCGTCACACGAGATTTCTACTCAACCGATTAAGATGAAACATACCTTATCTTTTAAGTTAGACTAATACCTATACAAATGCAAAGTTTCATGACGATCCGTTCAGTTGTTTTCACGTGATGAGGTAACAAACAGACAGACAGACATAAATTCTAAAAACGATTGATTCGTGCTCTATTGCTTATTTCTAGTAGCCAGTTTTCGCGAAAAAAAACTCAATGTGTCTGTTTCGACCTTTACAATTTTATTATAGTAGGTATAGATAGATTACATAATTTTTATAATTATTATGGCATAGATTTTTTTGTCACTGTTTCACCGTGCCTCATCTAGTTGCTTTTATATCAGGTACCTTCTTTGATATCCCGGTTTCCAATACATACTATTACCTCATTAACTCAGCCTATCGCAGTCCACTGCTGGACATAGGCCTCTCCCAAGTTGTTGCTGTTGGCTGGTGAGCGCCCTACGCTGCGTTTGCCGATTCGCGGTCTCCGCTCAAGGACTCGTCTGCTCCAACGGCCATCGGTCCTTTGACAGACATGGCCAGCCCACTGCCAGTTCAGCTTATTGATCCTACAAGCTACATCGGTCACTCTGGTTCCTCTCCGGATAATCTCGTACATACCTACATTTACATTTTATTCCACCTCACACACAGACCCCCCCACACACGCACACACACACACACACACACACACACACACGCACATGCTCGCCCCCTATACTGGCGAAATGTGGGTGTACTATACACCTCTGCCTACCCCTTCTGGGAAATACAGGCGTGATGTTATGTTATGGTGTCGTGTCACACACAGACCAGTAAGCTTATAGACGCCGATTAGCCGGACTCTGCTCCGCTCACCACGCATATGCAGTACCACTGCATATCATACGCCCTGCCACCAACTAGGACGTCAGTCCGTCAGCGAGTGGCACCAATCATACGGAATCACGCTGCCAAAATTTTGAGCTGACCAATTATAACGTGCCGTCAGCCCCTCGGTCCCCGCCAACATTTACGACTGAGTTCTCATGCAAAACTTTGTTTATGCGGCGTCTTGAGGCTTACTGGTCTGTGACCTCACACTAAAAATGTTTTTTACCTATCTCGTAAGGAGACTGCATAGAGATTTGTATCTCTGCCAATGAATTCACTAACTTCATAGCCACACGGCCTCATTTACTTTGGCATGGCTCCAACACTAGACACTGATTGCACATATTGACTCATATTGCACTATATTTCTTACGATATTAAATTTGGGCGACACAAATGAGACGGGTAAAGGCTTATTTTATGTGTATCGTGTTTTATTGAATACTTGCGTTCGCCTGACTCTGTCCACGTGGACGTTATGAAGATTCCTTTGGGGAGATGTAACGTACGCGGGGTAAAATATTGGTAGGTAAAACATTTTCTCTATATATCTAGGGACGGCCGCATTTTTAGGCCATCGTCTCTCTTGCCTTTAGTATCGTAAACCGTAAAGGTAGCAAATAGAATGTGTCAAAATTATGGGAAGCAACATCTTTCTTCAAAAATTATGACTATGTACAGTCAACAAATCGGAATCATGACCCACGATAAGCTTAATATCCTACAGACATTCTTATACAATTAGGTTGAATTTCGCTTAAACAGATATTTCCCTGGCAACTGACTTGTTATCAATTTTGTTAGCTATTGACAGTTACAGCTAGTTTACCAATAAAATTATTTTTCTAATTTTATTCTTGATGTTTAACTCCAAATATTGTTATTTATTTATTTATCATTTATTGCGTGAAATATGGTACAGAGGATATTATAAATTAAATGTATTTTCCACACTCGGACGAATAAAAAAGGCGGACGGAATCTAGCTAAACAAAGCTAATCATGGCTTTTTGGCATACTATACTTTTAAGCGATCCGGCTTGCTATGGATGCTTCACTTATTGAATAGCGAGATTCCGTCTGCCTTTTTTATTCGTCCGAGGTTCCACATATTAAGAGTATTGTTTGACAGGTTTGACACCTTTTCATACTTGACATTATATTTGTAATTTTTATTTTTATTTTATTAATGGTCTGTAATCGAAAAAGATTATATAGGTTTCTTAAAAAATATAGTTGTTTGTAGGAAAAACACGTGATACGACAGCTAATTCGAAATTCAAAACATAATTCCTGCTTAGTAAAAAACATAATTTCCAATCCAATTATAAATCTATTGCATTGATAACAAAGCTCAAAACGGCACAGACCTCTGACCCGTTTTAATGCAGTTTCTGTAATATTCAAAATGTCCTTACTGCAGCATAGAAGAAAACCTTACTGTTTTGACGATTTCAAACGAATTATCAGCTGAGTGGGTCATGATTCCGATTTGTTGACTGTACATGTAAGCGTCAAAAATATCGGGATGAACCACATACATCTAAATAATTAGGTAATAGGAGTAGTATAGGCGCTAGAACTAGTCGCCGAGTGCAGGTGTCTCGTAGAACACCAGTGAGAGAACCGTTTGCTTGATCATCAGTGCGGTTTTGGACGCGGAGTCACTAACATTGTATTTTGCAGCATATCTAAAAGCGGTTTTTTTTGCTTAATTTATTTTGCATTGAATGCTAGAAAATTATGGTGGTCGAAGGTAATTGCGTATTCAAGTGTTGATGTGCATAAGTGCAGTGTGTTTTTTTTAGTGTTGGGGTGCATTAAAAGAGCCTCCACGAGTGACGATATTTAATAGATCATCCAGCGCACCCTGGGCAGTCAGCCCTGCTACCAACCTGCTGACTGGTTAATCTTTTCCCCACGGCATGAGCTATTATCATTATGTAGCTCATGTCGAAACGATAGAAAAATAAGTGTTAATAGCGGCAAATCAGCGACACGCGTTCCGTTAATAAAAGACAGTAAGTAACGTTTCTATTACCTACCTTATTATTTAGATTTCTATGGGATGAACAGACTGAACTATATCTCAAAAACCGGCCAAGAGCATGTCGGGCCATGCTCAGTATCATAGGGTTCCTTAAGTAGGTGTAATTACAAACGAATCAAATCGAATATTAATCATGGCTATTTTAGTTTTTGCAATAATCGGCAGCATTCGCGACTCAGAGCGTGTTGTTAGTAGCGCCATCTAGCGATAAATTCAAGAAGCCAAATTTAAGAAGTCTGTCATGTCAAAGTTACTTTTTGTGATTTTTTCAAATAGAAAGTAGCTAAAGGAGCATTATTTGCTATGATCATTTTTCTCTAAGGTCAATGACCTTTGAACTAGGACGTCTTAAGTATTTTTCAGTTTTCTGTCTATAACTCAAAAAATTATAATCACATTAAACTCAAAATAATTTTAAAAGAGAGTTTTCACAAAGGTCTATCAATGTGGAAGATTATAAGTTTCTACGTTGCATAGTTTAGAAATGGCCGGGGGCGGGACACATTGCAAACCATTTTGGCGGGCTATATTTCGCAGATGGTACACCTGATAAAAAAGTGATGTATCAAACAACACCTTCATTTTAGTAGACCTATTCAATGATACCCCACACGCGGGGGTGCAGCGAAAAAAATTTTTACATCCCCATTTCACATTTATGGACGCCACCCCTAAAATACGTAAAAACGATTTTTTTATTCTTTTAAAATTGAGATCTATATGCAGACTATTTTTTAACAGAATTTCATTTACTTATGTTTATAACTGTAGAAGTTATTAAGCTGTAAAGGATTAGGACAGACGGACAGACGGACAGACGGACGGACATGACGAAACTATAAGGGTTCCTTGACTTCGACTACGGAACCCTAAAAACACATAGGGTATTTGAGTATGAACACAGTACTCGCCAATTGTTATTCTGATAATAATCTTATCCCTCTGAGATAAAGTTTATTTTTCGTAGCTGTTCAGATCATTTTGAACAGTCTATCAGTCCCGATATTTTTGACGCTGGTTGTACCTAAAAGCAGTCATTACTCATAACATCACGCCCGTATTTCCCTAAACGGGTAGGCACATGTGTATAGCACACCCACATTTCGCAAGTTATGTTATAAAGTCCCATTTAATAGAGGGCAAACCTATTGCCATTAACCGGGCCCAAATACAGACTCCGGGCTACTGAGAATTTCTAACTGGCGTCTGTGTTGGAGTCACGTTTTATTTTTTACTGCAAACATACGTGCTTCTGGCTACCAAGACATTATTGATACCGCTTTACTCAAGTACTTGAGTCAAGCACGCACGTTTTCTTTTTCTAGTTCGGGGATTTTAGGGAATTTTAGATTATAGGGAAAGACACTCAGCCTTTCAAAAAAGTACTGAAGCAATGAGTTTTATTGTTATGAAGTTGTACACATTTTTTGAAACCCCTCTAAATATCAATTCATATAAGTTTCAGTACGTCATTTATTAAATGTAAAAAATAATAAGAAATTAAATCTTAAATTTCCTATTTAGATCTCCGAGTCGAAGAAAGAAAAAATAAAATTCCCACTTAGTAATGTGCAGCATAAACACGTCACAACGGTACAAAGGAATTCTATGTAATAACTAGTATGTTTTCATTACAATAAAACAAAGTTTAACCGGATTAAATCGCGTATATTATTTAAATTCGTTTCCCTGACGCTTCGAAAGCTTTGCAGCATTTCGTGGTCGCAGGTAGACTAAGATGACAATCGTCTTTACAGATATTTCTAAAAAAAACTAAACCGGTTCAACTTTGTTTTATTATAATGTGTAGTGATCGCGAAAACCTAAGAAGTTATTAGTATGTTTTCACTACTCTTCTAGGTATCTTGTCGACATGAGCTACATAATGATAACAGCACATGCCGTGGGAAAAAGATTAGCAAGTCAGCAGGTTGGTAGCGGGCCTGACTGCGTACCTACTTTCACAACAATTTTTTTTTTTCCATAGATACAGATTACACTATACCTACGTAATTTGCCCATAGACTGAAAATTACTTCGTTTTATAGTTAGAAACTTCTTCACTATGCAATACATATTCATTTTTATAGCTATACTATAATTACCACCGAAAAGGATCCAAGAATAAGCCAGATACGATAGGAAAATAAAGAACATGCCTGTAAGTAGGTGGGCCGATTGCCAAATACTTGATATGAGATGTTCTTGGTTATAGCAATTGGCGTTAAGGAATATACGGCCCTTTAGAGAAAATTGGAATAGGATAAAAGGATAAAGGCCTACATTGTCACTGGACTTGTTGGTTGTTGATTCATTTTAGTTTTTCTTCGATTTTCTGTGGCCCAGCACGCATTGCGAATTTTCCCACCCGATGATGTGGAGGGCGGGAAATTAAGGCAATGGGATATCTCAATTCAGCTGCGGATTTTTTCTTTACAGCTGAATTGAAAACTCAGATGTAGAGAAAACTAAAAAAACCGCGTGTCAAATAGTTGTATGGAAACCTTTCGAACAATGGTTGTTGAAAATGTAAATGTAGTTAACTTTTTATTCAGAGAATTTTTAGACTGAAACGGGATAGCTCAAAATTGTTGTACAATTGAATTACGGTTCTAAAAATCTCTACATGTAAATAAACATACCTACCTACATATTTTTAGATATTCGCTGTGTAGATATAGGGAAAGCTGTGTGCTTGATATGCTGTGAAATTCTAAACTAAAAGGGAATAACTTATGATAGTTGTAGATATAGCTAGCTATTGTAGTCAGTGCAATGCCAACCCGTCTGATACAACTAAATATAAGTTGACACCAAATAGCTTTTAACCACGAATAATAGTGCTTAAAATACACGCTGTGGTTTTGAACTGGTGAAATATTTATAGACTTAGCTATATCTCTTCTTCTTCTTGTATCGTGTCGACAAGAGCTACATAACGATAATAGTTCATGCGGTGGGAAAAAGATTAGCCAGTCCGCAGGTTGGTAGCAGGGCTGACTGCTATATTCCTTATACGTACTGAACACAAATCAACGACAAAACGTCAACCTTGTGATGCCATATTTCAATTTCAATATTTTAAGTAGGTACCTACTGAGTGATAAATAAAAGAAAAATCCGGCCAAGAGCGAGTTGGGCTCGCGCTATCAGGGTCCCGTACCAAAATTTTATCATCGTGCTCACATGATTGACAGAAATACAGATAGTAACTATTAAGTAATCAGTGATACAGGCATAACTGTAATCCGTGATACAGGTAAGGAAACTAAAATACGTGAACAAAGAAACTACTGATATTTCACAAATATGATCTATTTATTCACCATAAAGTGCTTTATTTTCAGTCAATCAAGTCAGTATTGTTATATGTATAACAATCTAAAATATTCCAGTATAAGTTGACCTGCACTAAAGGGTAAACTTGGTACAAACGGGGAACAACTGAAGTTGGTAATTTTCAAGTATTCCTATTAAGAATTAATTTTTATTTATTTATTCCTACCTTTATTAATGTTACAAAAACTTCTTTCATGCCAAATTTTGATATCCTCGGTCAACGGGAAGTACTGCATAGGTTTTGATGAGTCAGTGACCAAATCTTTGAAAGGCCGTAACTTTTTATTGCTTCAAGTTAGAAACTAGATTTTTTTATACGGCTATGGGGCAAAAGATATTAGTATTTAATATTAATTTCAGTTTGATACCTTAAGCCATTCTCCGCGTTCTCGATAAAAAAACTTAAAATTCGGACGGACAGACAGAAGGGCGGGCGGACAACAAAGTGATCCTGTAAGGGTTTCATTTTTTTTCTTCTGAGGTACGGAACCCTAAAAACACCTTTTTTATTTTATTCAGCATAATTATAAGATGTAATATTAAAATATGAATGGTGATTAAACAGTCCTCTTGTTTATTAGTAGGTAATACGTAACAAAAAGTCTCCAATCAAGGACTCGTCTGCTCCAGCGGCCATCAGTCCTTCGGCAGACATGGCCAGCCCACTGCCACTTCAGCTTACTGGTCCTACACGGTATGTCGGTCACTCCGGTTCTCCTCCGGATAATCTCGTGACCCAACCGAACCCAAACTTAATTTTTATAAATTTAACGTATAATTCTGCGTACCTAGTCTGTTTTGCAAATAATCAAAACGCAAAACGTGCTACAAGAAAGATGCTCGTAGTACCTGACGCCCGAAGCATTTCTCAGGAGGTAACTTCAGAACTTATAATACCTACGACTTACGTACTGTATAATAACATGTATTAACAGCACGATGCAAAACGTATGTATCGTTATAACTACTTAAAGAGCAATCCTTGGAAAGGAACGTATGTAATACCGTTAATCATAAGTCAGTTAGCTTTTGCTCTGAATGTGCGCATAAATCATAACTTTACATGCTCGCTTTCTGAAATTGTTTCTTGCAAGCATCTTGCAGAGAAGAAGGTTTATACTAAATGTACATAGTAGGTGTGTAAGATGTTTTTTTTGTTTTAAGTATAATGCTGTTTAAATGATGTTTTTTCCTATTAAAAGACCATTATATTACTTCTCTCCCACTTGCTCGGAAATCGGTTCATCATTCAAAAAATAAGAATACCTACATCAATCGGCTCTTTTCCGTACGCAACCAAATAACAGGCCAGTAATATACACGACACACACAATACACGACAATAATAGAAATGCTGGACAGTTTTATTTTTTAAATTATGCTACCGAGGTTTTTAAGTACACACTCACATAAATTAGGTGCTTTTAGGTACAAAATATTTAGCATAAAAAGGCTGAATGCGCATTTTTTTTCAAAACTTTGAAAATAGAACAAGAAACGCGCGCGGACGAATTGGCGCGAATAAAAATTGGATACCGTTGAATTAATTTGTGTACCTATTGTTTCCTCGCACAAATGAGAGAAAAGTACTCTACAAGTCTCGGCCAAAATAGCAATTAGCAATTATCGGCCTCATTTAGTTAAAAAGGACTCGGCTGGCACCTCGTACTTCCAATAGGATATTACATACATACATACATATTATATTACTCAACCGTAAATTGCTTCATTTCAGGCCTCGACAGTACTATTGTTTGCCATAGCGACACCATGCCGTAAAGGCCCTTTTAGACGTACGTGCCACATGGTTATGAAACCACGCCACAGCGGCAAAAAAGCGTAGCTAGATAGGACAAATATAAAAAGGTGTTACATAAATTTTCAGTATTTGTCGTGATAGCAACACATATTCTGAGAAAATTTAAATCGGCTAACTATTACTGTTCAAAAGATACAGCCCTGTGACAGACAGACGAGAGTAATAGGGTCCCGTTTGGCACCCTTTGGGTACGGAACCCTAAAAACGTGGTGTATTAATATTTTTCTGAATTATTTGTTTAATAAGATCTGCTGTCCTTGTTTACATAGATACATGTGGATTCACACAATATTTTTGTCTTATAAATTCAGAAAAAGCATTAAGTAACAATGTATATTCTATACACACCCAAAGCGATATCTCCGCAGGTGAGTACCTAGGTATAAGTTTTTCAACGAATTTTACTAACGTTCAGCAGACTATATAAAAAAGATTGTGTTGTGTATTGGTTTTAAAAGCGGCGGAGCGTGAGACGATAATACTTTAGTTGGTGGCTTTTAGGGTATACAGGGCGTCCCACGGATACCTATGCCACATGGATTGTAGTTGGAACATTTTACTGAAAGAAGACATTATTTGAATTTAAAAAACAATATAAACTGCATTCATAAATATTTAAATAATTACATGGTTGAACATATCGCATATCCCCCTCCTTTGGGGGAGGCCTTTGTCCAGCAGTGGACGTCTTTCGGCTGAAATGATGATGAATGATGACATGGTTGAACCGGAAATCGAACCCGTTACATGAGAAAAATAATCACCCTGTAGTTTTATCATACCGATCGAAAGGCTTTATCATTAGGATAATTTTTTGCTAAATAACATAGTGCCACAAATAAAAGTAAGACCATGAATTTGGGGACGCCCTGTATACTGCTTACACTAGTCAATATTTATTGATATTGTATTGCCTAAATTGTTCACGCGTCAATGAGCTAGATAAGAAAATGACATTATTTAGAGATAGGTATGTTATGTACCTAATTTAGAATACATATTATAAAATTTTAATACACTCACACCATAGAAATATAAATAATGATGATAAATTAATAAAGGTAATAAACAAATAAATAAAATAAATTAATATTTTGGGATATGTTTACACGGCACCATCTAGTCCCAAACTAAGCAGAGCTTGTGCTATGGGTACTAGACAATGGATATAATACTAATATACTTTTTTTTTTAAATAAATAGGTACTTACATAAGAAACACCCAGACCAACACAAACACTTATGTTAATCACACAAATATTTGTGTTCTGTGGTGATAGAAGTGGAAAAGGTGCGTGAATTTGACGCCGCGTACCACTGAGGTAAATATGTACTACGTACAATATAATGCCGCGTACAAGTGTCGTTTAGGACACCAGTGCGCGAACCGTTTGCTTCACTAAAATAGTATTTTGCAGCATAGGTATCTAGCAGCGGATTTTTTTAGGCTTAATTTATTTTGCGTTGCGTGATTGCGTATTTATGTGCTGGTGGTGGAAAACCGGCGGCATGTGTTCCCGTAGTGAAAGACAGTAGATAAAATTTCTATTACCTTATTGTTTAGATTTCTATGACTTACACAGTACCCATATTACTATAGGAACTAATAAGTACATACGAAAGTACATTCTGCAAAACTTTGCATTGTAATAAAGCATAGCAAAGTTCAGTCAGTTTCCGCGTAAGACCCAAGTTTTGCATTTTGAAGATGAACGTATTGTGCAAGAGTTTACCTACACGAAAATCTCATCAGACGGAGTTTTTTTTATCAATACTCTTTGAGACAAAATTAGTGTCAAAATCTATAAGCCAGTATTAATTAAATAGAAGAACCCTTTGTTAATCAAATTCTATTTAAATTTAAAACATTTACACAATAAAATCTAGAAACTATCAAGTTACCCTTTTCATCAAACTTAACTAATGAAAAATCAAAGCATCCTCGCAACATCAGAATTTTCATTAACAAACTCCAAAAGATATTATCGAGAGGCCAATAAGCAATCGAAGCTGCGAAGTTAAGACTTTTGTAATCCTTGAAACACTCAAACCAAGATCGACACCGTATAACTAAGCCATTGTCCAAGTTCTTCCTCGCCAATAAATTGTGTCTCCGGCCAATAGTTGGGAAGTTCTCGCTCATCGATTTTCTTACGTCCCAACCACAAATTGTGAAACTTGCTCTCCCATTGTTGTGTGCGGTGCAATATGAACCGTCCGCTTGCAGATTGCAATGACTTTTGTAACTTTTGTCGGCATTGTCGAGACTTGGTGTTGGACCCATCCTTTGAGTGTGGGTGATGGCGTGAATTTAGTGAGAGTAAGTAGATAGACTGGTAGGTAGATAGATGTTGATATTTTTGTCCATGCATGTGTGTTGTCATAGATAATACCTAAGTTGAGCGGGTTGGATTTTTAACTAAAACTACGAGTATAAACAACGGAACGCCTTTTATAAAAAAGGTAGGTACCTATCGGTTTACTAGCATAATTGTATTCAATAAAATTATCTGACTATTTAGTAAACATCGATTTTGGTGTAGCCAATTATATTTAAATGTAAAGTATAGACATGTCATACCCTAACAAAACCAACGAAAAATATGTTCCGTACGCAGTGGCAGCACAATACACACAAACTAGTGAAAAGTAAGCAAGTTAGTTACTTTAAGTTTGTTTCGCGTCATAATTAGTACACTTTATGTACACACATGACGGCATTTTTGTATATTTTTTTGTCACACGTCACGCTCGGCGCCTTGTTTGACGGAGACTAGTAGCAAAACGTCCCAATTAGGATGTTTTCGAGTCTTTAGATTGCGCGCGCAGCAACATAATAGGTAGGTCTATATGTACTTTTTTAAATATCATCGAGTGTAGCAGAGTTATCGAATTCCAGATCAAAATTCGATTGAGATCAGACCAGATCCTCGAGTGATATACAATTTATAATTGTAGTTTTTCATGTAGAGTTAGGTAGGTACTCACACAAAATAAGATAAAGTCACTTCTTATTTAACATATCCAATAACAGACATTGCGAACACAAGTTTATTACTATGCAAGATTACGACCTCAATTACCCACGCACATAAGAACATTTAGGGGACCCAAATATCTCTGGTAATATTTTATAGCTAATGCTCTTACAAATATGAGCGAACACTTATGGTGCAGACGAGACGGTCGCAAATAATCCTATAAGCTGCCCTTAATTTGAATATTGCTCTGGATGTGTGTATGATTATGAGTGGTAGGTATGGCGAATGTGGTACAGTCAAGCATTCGCTTGCATACCCAAGTATACGCTTGGTATGCACCGATAGTGACAAATCTAGTTAAAGCAGAACCACTTTTGTATGAAACTTACATACTAAAACAGCAGAACAATTGTGTAACTGCATCGCAATCAACAAAATATCAATTTTGACGTTTTCATCCGGAAAAATGATACAATTCGAATTTCGTAACTACAAAACTGTTGATTACGATGTCGGAGGAATCCATCATGAAATTAAATGAGTGATAATGCTTAAAATGCATACTTGCAGCAGCTTATTTGCATAACGAAACGTGATCTTAATATACCTACCTACATGACGTCATTTATATCGCAATGGATTTCCCTCCCGACGTCATTTACTTCATAATGAAGTCCCTCTATGTCGCTACACAATTCCAATGTTTGATTGCGATGTTATCAACATCGTCTACAAGTTTACATCAAAATGTAACTGTCAAGTGAGTTACGCTATTGCCCCGCAGTTCCACTTATAGTGAAATAGTTTCTATGATATGCAACTGACCATTATAGGTACATAACATAAGACTAATTCAATGGGTAGGTACATAATATGTAGTAGGAGGCCTTTCAATAGATAGTCTGGAATCTAAAGTTATACATCGTGGATATGACAATACGACAATAAATGAAAACATGGTTATTACTATTCTATAGAAGCATTTTAAACACAGAAATAAGTTGTTGATCGAAAATTACATACTTAAACGATTTTTTTTTTAGTAAATACATACTAAAACATCGAAATAATAAGTAACATCATTTGTAATCATTGAGAAAGAGCGTTTAAAATTATATGGACTAGCCTGTGGCTTTGACCTAACGATCTTTGCCTAGAAAAATGTATCTCAAAATTAATGAAATTAAAATAATTTCCTGTGGCTAAGCTATTAACTGGATTTGATTAATTTTTTGTACACGATCAGAGGACATGATACTCTGTACATAGTTTTATTTATTGTCGTATTATCATA
Source organism: Asteroscopus sphinx (assembly GCA_949699075.1). Lineage (NCBI taxonomy): Eukaryota > Metazoa > Arthropoda > Insecta > Lepidoptera > Noctuidae > Asteroscopus > Asteroscopus sphinx. The sequence continues at coordinate 6,434,700 of OX453009.1, forward strand.
TCCACCCTGTAGAATAAGCTAGTATCCTACCATGGGTAGGCTGTTTACCTAGCCATCACTAGTATATTAACCACTGCGATTACGTCATGATTAATCTTCTGAAGATTATATGCAGGAGTACCTACCTACATTGACAACAAGACAACATTATATCTACGTCATTACCTAAGATAATTATTCCGAGCCTAAGACTAATATAATCTTCGGAGTCCCTCCACACTGATAACAAAACAGATACCAACCTTCATTAGCTTACACTAAGGTCTGCACCACATAATACGTTACATATTAACAGAGTCAGCTGGTATGTGGAGTACAAAGCACTTTATAACAAGTCTCAGCTTAGTTAGAAAGCACTTTGATGCAAGCTGAGTTAGGCAGCACTTAACATTGGAGCATCCGACGCGAACAGTTACAGAAAGCTTCATTGGTAGTTCATGTGTGAAGTTTTTTAATACACTTATTATGCGAACAGCCACTCCACACAAACACTACTCCATGAGCTTATTCCGCCATCTCCTTTCTATCATCGGACTAAACGACGCCCTGCAGGATATTATCCACATTTGGTAGAAATCCCTACTATCAGGACCAGCGCTTTGAGAACTCTTTCATAATGCGCGCAGCCAAGTTGTGGAATTCACTGCCGGGCCTGCCGGCGGCGTCTTTATTTCCGGGCACTTACAACCCTAACACCTTTAAAGCTGGAGTAAATCAGTACCTAATAGGTTTTTTCACTACATTGTCGACCACATCTTGACAAAGCTGTCTAGATTGAGGTTAAGAGCAGATCTATATCTCATTAAAAAAATGGTCCAAATGCCCGTACAAGAGCTCAATAAAGTTCTTGACGGTGTGTGTAGTCCACTAACCCACAATAGGCCAGCGTGTGGACTAAGGCCTGAATCTCTCTCATTATGAGAAGTGGCGCGTGCCCAGCAGTGGGACAGTAATGAGCTGGTTATGTAAGCAAATGCAAGAACCACTTCTGATTATTTTCTTGATGTTTTCTCCTTTTAAGATATGAACGGGTATCCTATTATTTGCACAGCTACTTACCTAAACCGACGTTAATTAAGATCTGTGAAATAATGAAATTATTTTAATCTCTGGAACATGGATAATCTATCCTAATTTCTAATCAAATCCCCAACCTAAGACCCAAGTAGTCCCAACCTAAATCCAAAAGTCCAAAATTAAACCGGTTCCCATATTCTTTCGTAGGTATCATGTCAACCTGAAAATGTACCTATAGGTAGGTAGGTAGGTAGGTTCACTATAGTGAAGAGTATACAAGTGAGTTCGGGGTTGGAAACGGAGAAATAAGAAATATTTTTTGGATATAAGACCTTACCTTTCGACGTACCTAGTTCTTCCCCATTTTAAAAGACTATAATTTATAATTTCGTCTGATCATTGTAATTGAAGTCGAATCTCTCAAGTAAATATTAGTACAAAATTCTATCTGGCTAAGTAGAAGCCTAGGTACCTATTCAGGGATAGAACAATGTCTTTCGAAGACAATGTTCCTTTCTATCGATTCAGGTCAAAGAGCTTCGTCGGCTTGATCTGGGAGAGCATTTTAATTAAAAGAACACGAGAAAAAGAAAGTTGTATTGAGATTAGTTTTTATTCTTTCGTTTGGTGAAGTAATACTTTTTGTAATCAGGAGGAAATGTAAAGATTACAATACAGTGGGCCACTTAATTTACATTTTTTTTTTTGTTTGGAAGCACATTTGCTGAATGTGGTAACTAATGGGTATATTTAGTAGTAGTAGAGCTCCTTTGTGAAAGAGCTCGTTCGGGGAAGTAGGTACTACACCGTGCCTACTTCTCCACCAAATAGTGATGCTTGCATTGATGTGTTTCGGTCTGAAAGGTACGGGTGCCGGTGAAATTACAATCACATGAGACTTTCCATCATCATGTCTCAGTTTGGCGAACCGACTTGCGGTACCATTTAGGCAACAGCCTAGGTGGCATTGTAGTTGTTATGGGTAAAGGTAACCGCTTAACATCAGGTGGGCCTTTAGCTCGTTTCGCCATCCTATACTATAAAAATAAAATAAAATTAAGTAGTAGGTATAATAAAGTGTGCCTAATTGCGAATTATGACAATAATTGTATCGGGATTGAACTGTGATTGTTAAGTGGATATAGGTCAGACATTTACCGAGATTTACAGGCAAGTCTATTGTTTTGACCTTGAATATGTAGAGACGCAGACACGAGATAATATGAAGTATATCAAGTGTTTAGACCTTCAAAAAAGTTCATCTATAAAATCAGCTTTCTACCTTTCATTTCGAGGCTAACCTTATTTTTCATAATTTGACAGGACAAAAGGACAATGCAACGAAATGTATGGCGCAAAAACCCAGAGTCGATTAAGATGTTTTATATACTGATTGGCACGGCATTAAAAGTAGATTACATATGTGTAATCAGTTTTTCTCATAACCTCAGAGAGGCTCTGTGCAAGCCCATCAAAGTGGCAAAGCGCCAAGGGTCGGGTAACCATTTTCTCATTGTGAAAGAGAGATAATTAGCATTAGACAAAAATAAGACAGAAAAAGATAAAATGCTCCTCTTAACATCAGCGATATATACTTTTATGTAATAACCAAGTTAAACTTATTCCTTATTAAATCGTAGAGAAGAATTGGAATCCGCAAAAGACGAATTGAAAAAAAAAATAGAAATGAAAAGAGCAATTGGTCAAATGTCTTAAGAATTAACGAAGGTAATCTTTATGAAAAGAACAACTGGCCAAATATCTTAACCTCTATGGGAAGCCAAGCCGTGTATCCAGCCATACTTCTTTATTAATGTGAGATCCAGCCGTATTCCGGCCGCCGCCATTTTCGTACTACGTCATCGAAGCCGTAATACGTGACTAGCCCTTGGCCAGTTTTTTTTCAAGTCTCCAAGTATGAATTGAAAACTATAAGCAACTACCCTCTTCCTTAACTCAAAAGCAGTACTAAGCGTTCCTATCACACTAATTATCTCAAGTTTTTTTAAATTAATTATGCAAGCGCCAAAGCCAGTCTCAATTTACTAAGCAAATACACCAAGCCAAGCCAACTGCGCCCAACACTAGATAGCTCACAGAAGCGGACATTAGTTCCCAAACTATTGGCTAGAGACACAATTTATGCTCACTCCACAACTTCGTCAATAGTTTCAGAAGATTGCGAGGTCGCCTTACACAAGGAAATTGGAACCTATTGTTTATGTGTTTCGGATATAATAACGGGTGTGAGTGTAATAAGGTGCAACGGGGTCTGGAATTGCAGTTCGATTTTCGATAAAACGGTATCGTTTGGTGCTGGCCATGTGAAATATTACGTGTTGAAATGTAAGGATTTTATCAAATTCTCGGGGCAAGGTGGAACTAGAAACTATTTTACATGGAAAAAGGTAGGTATCTCGCAAATTGGATTAAGTAAGCACCAAAAGCACTAAAACGTAGTCGCTCACAATGGGCCTGATAAGTAGGCTCAAAGTCACTCAAAGGGCAAGAGAGAGAGAGAGGGCTATGCTCGGAGTGTCGCTGCGTGATCGAAAAAAAAATGAGGAGATTCGCAGGAAGACGAAAGTAACCGACATTACCCGAATAATTGCCAAACATGCGTGGCAGTAGGCGTGGCACATTGTTCGCAGAACGGATGGCCGATGGGGCAGTAAAGTTCTGGAGTAGCTACCGAGTAATGGAAGACGCAGCGTGGGTCAGCCCCACAAGGCGGACCAATGACCTAGTGAAGGTCGCGGAAATCAGCTGGATGCAGAAAGTGCAGGACCGGTCGTTGTGGCGATGCTTGGGGAAAGCCTATGTCCAGCAGTGGACGGCTTCCGGCTGAAATGATAATAATGATGAAGCACCAAAAGTGATTAAATGTGAATTGATGCTCGATTCTGTCTAAGGGGCTCGTGAAAAAGTAACAACCGCGGGGATTATACGATCTGAGAGGTTAAGCTGCGCTTGCCGCGGTAAGTCCGTGGATGGGTGACCGTTTCGTTACACATCTAGACACCTCCGTGCCTCGGAGAGCACGTTAAGCTGTTGGTCCCGGTTGTGATACGAATTCTGTGGCACTCGTTACGGGCAGTCAAAAGCCTGAAAGTCTGAAAGTCAGTATTACCCAGTACATGGGTTGCGGGGGTCTGAAGGCAGGCGCTCCGTGTACTACTTACTCCTCTGGCTCAGCGACCCAAAGTGAGTCATGGCCTCCGAAACGAGAACTCTCCACTTTCCTCGATCTTGCGCGATATCTCGCCAGTTGGTAGCTTGAAGCTCACGTAGGTTAGCCTCTACACCATCTCCTCAGCGATATCTGGGGCGACCTACTGGTCTACGTCCAGTTGGTTGGCCCAGATACGCTTTCTAAAAATAAAATAAAAATCCGCGCTCCGTGTAAAATGCAGATTTTTTGCCGCATCTGGATAGACTGAAAGTCAACCTCAACATAATTGGGAAAAGGCTCGTAGGATGATGATGCTCGACTCTGTCTATAAAATAATATTTAACATTAGCCAACATCATTACTTATCATTACAAGACCAATACAAATACCTGAAGAAAGCAGTTAGGGTAGGTATAAGAACAGAGTGCACCATTTTGGTGCTTTTTCGAAATGACAACATACAATTTGGAACGTACATTCGAGCTTTGTAAGCCTAAACACGTACCAATTTTATTCCCTTTCCACAAGATCTTGATCCCACGTCAAAACCCAACAAAATCAGTCGGACATTACCGAAAATGTAAAGTGGAACAAAAGGAATAAATCAAAATTTGATTGGAATCGTCCCGGAACGTAACAATCGCATCACGTCCGCGGCGCGCTTTGAATAAACAATTCAGGGACAACTTCAGTGATCCGACCGCTACCGTGAGTTGAGAAGTCACTCGAGACTCGAAAGTTTTTGTGTGGTAAAATATCATTTATTTTCTTGAATTTACTTAGATTTTTTTATGCCACCATCTCTTTCTACTAGCATTATTGCAAGACGTATCTACATCGCACAAGCTTGAGATTAATAGAAGGGGCACGCCTACTAGTGGCGAGCCGGGAGCTACCGGGGATGGTTGGGCGATTACAGGATTTTTTCGCACGCCCCTGGCCAAGGGTCGTTAGAGGAACACCGTGGTGGTTTTTAGTCGGTAAGAGTCCAACACTGGTTCCGCCTTCCCCGGATGGAGTGCGTCCAAAAGCTTAAGATTAATATCTACCAATCGTGACACCAAGATTGGTTATATAACGTTAAATCAAATTAGTTGGCGAAACTTCACAGACGTAATGGGTATTGTATTAATATCTAGTAATAATAAAACAAGAAAAAATAAGATTATCTGAACTCATAATTTCAATATTATAGCCAGCTGATCACGGGGTCAGCAACCGCCCGACGCGCGAACAGTGTTTTATAAGTAATTAAAAACAATTGTAGTGTTTTGGTATCCAATATTTCTTAAAAAACTACAATGTACTACAAGGTCTTACATCGTCCCGTAACTTGATCCTCTTTAGTTCTGCAAATCGCCTCTAGGTGGCATTGGTTGTATCGGCGTTACTGCGCTTAATCTATTGCATAGCTTCTATCGCGGGCCTTGAGCGTGGAGACCGAAACCAGAAATTCCGTAACGAAAATAACCTAACACCCCCCACTCCAACCGGCACAGCGGTGATACTTTTTAGTTTTGCTATCTATCGATGAATAGCAGAACTTTTAATGACTTTTTGAAATATCACGCTTGTCTCTTTAGTTCTGCAAATCTCCTCTAGGTGGCATTGGTTGTATCGGCGTTACTGCGCATGCGTAATCCCCCTCTTCGCCCCGCAATCTGGTGACTCATGCCTGCTTAGAGTTTCGGCGTTAGGGCACCTACTCTTTGTATTTACGTAAAAAAATGGTATGCAACAGCTTTATTTTTGTTTTGTTATCATTATCGATATCGATACCGATGGGTACGTCCACAAAAATAGATAGAATGGCCAAGTGGGCAGGACGCGCGTGCCAACACTCTGCACCATAGTGCAGGGCATTTCAAAGCCTTTCTCAGTACGCCTTATGACTTGTTTCTGTAAATACTACAACAAAAATACGCAAAAATGCCTTATTGTGCTGTTTCTAACTGCAGAAACAAAAGCTGTAAAGTACATTTGATTAAAGTTAATTTTTAAAAATTAAGACGTCAATATGGGAGGCGTAGTTTGTTCGAAAGTTGCCACACATGAATCGCAAGTAAAATTGTGATTACAACCATTTTATCTATTTCTGTGGGTACGTCTGTGAAGTTTCACCAACTAATTTTATAATGCAGGCTGGCGCCAGCGTGAAGCATGCGTTGCATTGCCATAAAAGTGGTACAACTAATAGAATACACAATTGTATTTTATACAATGCACATTGCACGATTTGTACGTATCGGTTGTCTTACTTATACGTAACCAGATAGAGATCGTAAAGTCATCCCTTTTGCACCAGAAGTGTTGTTTCAACAACTAAAGATACTTGTATCGATTCAGTATTCAGAAGAGTCTCGATTTGTAGCTTAGAATGAGAAGAGCAAAAAAAAGACGTGTGGCACTCGGAGACTGCCGCGGTAAAGCTATTGCATAGCATTTTTATGTAAATACAAGGAGGAGGTAACGCCGAAACGCTAAGCAGGCATGAGTCAACAGATTGCGGGGCGAAGAGGGGGATTACGCATGCGCAGTAACGCCGATACAACCAATGCCACCTAGAGGCGATTTGCAGAACTAAAGAGACAAGCGTGATATTTCAAAAAGTCATTAAAAGTTCTGCTATTCATCGATAGATGGCAAAACTAAAAAGTATCACCGCTGTGCCGGTCGGGGTGTTAGGTTATTTTCGTTACGGAATTTCTGGATTCGGTCTCCACGCTTAAGGCCCGCGATAAAAGCTATGCAATAGCTTAAAAATATAATTGTTTGTTTTTCTTTCTATGTAAATCATGCATGGATTGGAAAACTGATGTTTAAATATTCGTAACGTTACCTAATAGAATTCATTTTTAAATTTTGGCTAAAATCTCTTGAAAAATCTTTAAAAAATTGTTAAAGTTAGCAACTCGATTGAAACCGACTCCCAATCGACTTCGGTTCCCCTAGTAAGGACATTACCCGTTCTCAATTTACTTCTAACATGTCGAAGCATAGAGCGTAGCATGTAGCAACACAGCCGACGGTGTTTGCCCGCTAAAGATTCGGGGTTCGATCCCCAGTCAAGTTTATTTGCATCGGTTTCCGATACACCGGTTCCGTCGCTTATAAAGCACTTGGATTTCGGGTTTGGAACGCACTTTGATTAGTTTTGTGGTGTAAGAGGTGGCTACTGGAATTTCTTGGTTTTCGTTAAGGCAAAACATTCTTCTGTACATTTATCGAATCAGATAGGTACTTTGGTTAGCAATAATAAAAACTTAAATTGAGTAAAATTCATATTATTGAACTAGCGGATCATTAAAATCATGGTATAATAAGATGTTTCACCAGGTATTCTCTTCCCTCGATGACAGCGCGATGCCTCCAAGCTACGTCACGATCAGTGTTGCTATTGATTGACATCTTCAAAATATTCAAGGAGATTTTTGTTCATAATGAACATAAAGTAAATTCCTAACTAGCGTAACTATTTTTTATTTCGTGTTATTCATCTAATTGGTTATTAAAGGAAACTGTATAAAATTACTAGTTCAAAAGTGCTTCTTTATACAAGCAAGTAAATGAAAGAAATCATATTGCTCGGGTAATTTATTTACACAAAGTGGCAGCACATCAAACTGACAACTGTCACGCTAACAGCTCGCTATTGGCTTCACAGCCGATGACGTAGTACGGAGGCAATCACGTGACCTAGCTGTCACGGGAAGAGACTACCTCGTGAAACATCTTATTACACCATGATTAAAATCGTCCCTGCCGTTTAGGTTTCGCCTAGTCAGTGACATTTGTGTATTCAAACCGTCCAGAAATCCATTGAAATACACAAACATCCATCAGTCCAGCCGTTTAGGAGTAAGGTGACAAACACACGTACAGACGAATTGTATATATTAAGAAGATGTCACGGGATATTTACCATGTATTTTCTTTTTCATGAGTTCCCAATATTTCTAGTATTACTAATCATGTTATTTTAAGAACTCAAATTCTATATTCAGGTACGTTCTAAAAAACTTGAATCACAATACAAGGACGTAGACTTCAAATAAGTTCGTAAACACAATTTCTTATTGTCATATGGTCAGTATAGTAGCCAAGGGGAAAAATACTGCAAGCTTTAAACTTTCAAACTTGAACAACAAAACAATAAAGTCGAGACGTCGCACTAAGAAAACTTTACAAAAACCAACTCCGGTCTTCCCACGTTTAAAATATCAGATATCGGAAGAAAATTACGATCTTCTTCCGTCTGACAGCCAGGAAACTTATTACCAGCCAACTTGTAATTCAATCTATTGTGTTTAAACTTAAACTTACTAAATGTCAATGTCTATAAAGGAAGTTACATGAAATTTCTCAACTTATGACACTCACTTCGAGTAGCGTAAAGGCCGTCGCACACGGTGACTTATGTATTTTAGTATCCCGAATAGGATACGTTATACAACATTATTCTTAATTTATACTAAACCACTTAAGGGGTCATTGTACTCATCATTATGAACCACTTTTACTATGGGACCAACCCTGAAATCGGAAAAAAAAACCAGCTGATCCCTACATTCGTGTTCACATCAATGGACAAAATGTAGGGATAAATGATATTTTTTTCGCGACTTCACGGTTGGTTCTTCACTTTTCCGCTACCAACTGGGAGACTTCCAGTGGCTATAAAAGCATGTAATTTTGTGATTTAGAAAAAAAAACATTCCAATCGATTCTCCTCGTGATTCTGAGCAAACTAGTTTCTCAAATTGCGTAAATAAAAAGTAACATTGTATGTTACAAAATCACCTCATATCTTCAAAATGTACCTACTTATTAAAACAAAACTTCATGTAGGTACATGAAGTACAACCTTAAGTTATGTATGTCAGGCGATATTGTAAAATAATTGCTTTAAGATAACATATTATTTTATTGTATTATTGCCGTGTGTGTTGACCTTAAACTTCGAGTTGCAAGTTACAAGCATAAGCATTTTTTTCAAGATTCATGTCCCAAGTTCGGAGTATTTATTGAAGAATATTGTACTTTGTAGGAAGTAGCGGCGACTTAGGGCAGGCGTTGCCATTTTATTGATATTGGTAATAGATTGGATAGAACTAAAGAATTTATGAGGTCATTTTATTATTTTTAACGCATTTTACGCATGCGAAGCGAAATCTAAAGATTTAAATTATGGAAAGAAAAAAAAAATTCGATACCACGAGCAGTGTTCACGGTAGCTTAGTGGCTAAGCACTGGCGTACTGAGCCAGGAGTAGCAGGTTCGAATCCTGCTCGTGAGCGATTTTTTCTTTCCACAATTTAAATCTTTATGAGGTCATGTTTTTGAAGAAGGAAAGATTTATTATAATAGTCTTTTGTAGTAGCGCAAGCTTAAAAGAAACTAAATTATTTTTGAACTGAATATTTTGGTCCTTTTTAGGGTTCCGTAGTCCTACAAGGAACCCTTATAGTTTCGTCATGTCCGTCCGTCTGTCCGTCTGTCCTAATCCTTTACAGCTTAATAATTTCTACAGTTATAAACATAAGTAAATGAAATTTTGTTAAAAAATGGTTTGATCTCAATTAAAAAAAAAAAAAAAAAATCTTGATAACGTATTTTAAGGGTGTCGCCCATACATGTGAAATGGGGATGAAATATTTTTTTTCGCTACAACCCCTCGTGTGTAGTATCATTGAATAGGTCTACTAAAATGAAGGTAATGTTTGATACATCACTTTTTTATCAGGTGTACCATCTGCGAAATATAGCCTGCCAAAGTGGCTTGCAATGTGTGTGTCCCCTGCCATTTCTAAACTATGCAACGTAGAAACTTATAATCTTCCACATTGATAGACCTTTGTAAAAACTCTCTTTTAAAATTATTTCGAGTATAATGTGATTATAAATTTTTGAGTTATAGTGAGAAAACTGAAAAATACTTAAGACGTCCTAGTTCATAGGTCATTGACCTTAGAGAAAAATGATCTTAGCAAGTAATGCTCCTTTAGTAGTAACTAAAGGAGCATTAATTGCGATTCTATTTAAAAGTTCTATTAAAAAAAATCACAAAAAGAAACTTTGTGTTATATTGATATGACACACTTCTTAAATTTAGCGCTAGGTGGCGCTGTTTGAAAAAACTAAAATAGTAATGATTAATATTCGATTTGACTCGTTTGTAATTAGACCTACTTAAGGAACCCTATGATACTGAGCATGGCCCGACATGCTCTTGGCCGGTTTTTCTATTGGTCTTGTAACTCTTGTGTATACCTAAGCCTAAATATTTGTATGTATACAAAGTTTTGTAAAAGTGTACCTTTATAAAATCTAACAGTATATTTAATAAAATAATACAAATTTGTATCAACAATATTTATTTTAGCTAGTTTTTATGAGTTTTGCATGTGTCAGTATCGTTCATAATTTATGAAATAATTAAATTTTATAAAGCGTTTTTTTATTCTATTTTACTCATATGTAAGGATCATCATTAACTCATTCATTTCTCGTAACACTAAGGTATTGTCCTAATAAAAAGTGACTACGCGACCATCGGAAGTTTGCGCGAATTTCGTTCGTGCGGGAAACATACATGTAACATAATGTCACACACACGGCGCATCAAAGAAATCAGTGAACTCTTTGACAGCTTTAAAACGTAAAAAAATTATTTTCTCTTCCTGTTTTCTTCCTTCTGCCTTATAATTTACTAAAGTATCTCTGTTACATACACATACACATTATCACGCCTATTTCCCATTCGGGTAGGCAGAGACTATGGATTTCCACCTGCTACGATCCTGACACACCTCTTTCGCTTCATCTACGTTCATTAACCTCGTCATGCATGCTCGTCGGTTAGAGTACTCTTAACCTGGCATTAGCATCTCTGTTAGTTGTGCCAAATAAATGTTTTTTTTATTTTTTTCTTTCATGTTCGCGTAGTCGCTTTGTATTAGGACAACGTCTTAGGCCCGACTTTAAGACCGATGCTCAAGCATGAATCTAGATTTCAATCGTCATTTCATACATTTGTGAAAACTAAATTTACAGACCTGAATGATTACTTAGAGTAGGTTTCGACACGATAAATGTCACGATATATCGATTATCGTTTTTGCGAGTAGACCCCTGTCTTGACAGGCTCTGCTTATACTGGTTTTCTTACCATCCATTTGCGGATGATTTTAAGTACGTGTGTTAAACATTGCACTACAGAATTCCTTCACTAGTAGACTTAAACATAGCACAAAGTTGCGTTAGCTGCTTGTTGCATTTCCCCTGTGTCTTCATGTTGCGGACGTCTGTACGTCTGTTGATGTGGACCCGGACTCCTTCTAGTCCAGACCAAGCTTTGGCCACGGAGACCAACTTGCTCCAAGGTATTGCCCATTCACCGCGTAGGAACTAAGGAAAACACAAACATAGTAAGATTCATTAGTTCCGAAAACGTTGGACGTCTTTCAACTCTTCATGCGGATGTGATTAGGAAAATACTAACTGTAGTACATAAGCTGCGCTTAAAATATCAGTTGAGAGGCAACTTTTCAGTAACACTTACATCCTGATGACCATAAGGTGCAAATTAGTATGCTTAGCTGTACAAAAAGTGACGAATTTCCACCTTATGGTCGTTAGGATATAAGTATTTTTGAACAGATGTTATATTCCTCAGTTATGATGGTGATTTATTTTTTAACCGACGAAAAAAAGGAGGAGGTTCTCAATTCGACGCGTATATTTTTTTTTTTATTTTTTTTTTATATATGACCACGCATAACTTTTTACAGAGTGGTAGTCGATTTTGATAATTCTTTTTTTAATTTATAGGGTATATCTCGAAGTTGGTCCCATTTAAATTTCAAAATCAAAATCCACCCCTAAGGGTAGTAAAACAGGGGATGAGTTTTTGTTCACCCACTGAATTCTTACCTGTTAACCGATTCTGTTGAAACTTGACACACATAAATATAGTTCTAGACACTACGACATAATGGAGACCTGGAGTTAGATTTTAACCACAAAAAAATGAAAAATAAAACTTTTTAACAAAAAATTGAACCGACGAAAACAGAAACTGAAAAGCGAAAAATAACTAATTATGATTCGGCGCCAAACAACCAATCAACGAAGATCATTAAAATACTTTAAATAAATAATAATAAAAACAACGTCACATCAAATACAACGTGAAATTTTCAACGATAAACAATAACTTTCCAAAAATGCGTTCTCCGCTCGGCCACTTGCAACTTACACGCACTTTGCTTGTTAAAAGTTCGTTTGGCGCCGACTCATAATTAGTTATTTTTCGCTTTTCAGTTTCTGTTTTCGTCGGTTCAATTTTTTGTTAAAAAGTTTTATTTCATAAATGAAGGTCGGAATAATCAATCAAATGAAGAGATAAATTTATTGACATACGACTTACTTGAACCCTGGGATAAGGAATCAAGAGTGAAGCATTTACTTATGCCAACATGCGGTTATCAATTCGCTTTTCAAAGCGAATGGAAAGATCTAAGTACAGTAGCTGGCGTATACCGGTTTTATAGGATTTATCGTAAGCTTCACAAGTTTCACAACTCAAGCAGGATTAGATGCTGCTAACCCTGCTTGAGTTGTCTCACCTTTCTTTTCGTGGGTAAATCCTCATTGACACACTCCGCTCTGGAAAGGTGGAGCCAGTGTCGGACAGTACCGACGAAAACCACCACGGTGTTCCTCTAACTAACTTTGTCCGGGAGCGTAGGATACGTGCAGTTTTCTAACACCCCTGACAGATCCCGGCTCGGTACTAATAGGCTAGCCCCTTCTGCTCCTGCGGCCTAACATCGGCCATACCCTCCTCCTAAATGGTTCGCGGGGAACACTGCACGCCACCGTCACGGGCCTTGACTGGTCGCCCACAGGCCCACTCCTAGGGTGGCTGGAGATAGGTATATCGTACACTCTTCTGTGGCAACCGGTCCGTCTCCTGCGGAAAGGGAGAGAGGTCCTCTCGAACCTTCTCCGCCGCCTCCTTAGTAAAAGCATCACCTACTCGCAGGAGATGACTCCTTCCGCTCTCGCTCCCGGCCATGGACAGAATCACTGCAGTAGGCGGAATCAAGAGATCGCTGCCGCCTACTGCGGTGATAAGGTCAGTAGCATCTGACAGCTGACAGGTAGTAGTCACTATCACTAGTCACTATCTGGTCACTAGTTTTATTTTGCTTGTAACAAAATGCTTACCTGATCAAAAGGTTGTTTCCCAATATGGAACATAGTGTACAATAGCGGAGTCTTATTCGAAGGTATGTCGACGTCACATGATTCTTGAATGCCTAGCTCTTTGTAGATCCACTCCGAATGTAGCGCAAGATGTTCGTAAATGACCTAAAAGTAAATATTCGATAAATAACCCAGTTTCATAAACAATTTATCTAAAGAAATCTACAAACTCTACAAGTTGCATCACAAAACGAAATTGAAATCGCTTCTTGCGACATTGACGGCCATAGTGTAAGTACTAGTATAGTATTATATTATCTGACAGACAACTCGTTTGATACAATTTTGTAACTTTTGATACCTATCTGTTCCATCCCTCTCCCTCCATTTTTCATTTCCATTCATCCCTATCTCTTCTCATAGGTGTCGTAAAAGGCGACTAAAGCATTCACCAGAGGATAGGCAGCAGCATTCTCTGAGTATTAAACCAACCAACTGCGATCTCCAACCCGCCTGCCAAGCGTGGCGATTATGGCATATCCCCCCAAACGGCTTGGGGAGGCCTATGTCCAGCAGTGGACGTCTTTCGGCTGAAATGATGAATGAATGAACGTTTGATACAAAGAACAGACAACTCGTTTGTTTCAATTATGATAGAATTGAGATTCGAACAGGTATATTTTATAGTCAACCTGCACTATTCCAGCGTGGTGGACATGCCAGTGGGACGATAATAGGCTCATTATGTTATAGGATGGCGAGACCAGCTAAAGGTCCACCCGATTTTTAGCGTTTACCCTTGCCAATAACAACTGCAATACCACCTAGGCTGTTTCCTAAATAGTATAGCAAATGCTACTACTACTACTACTGCCTCGTTGGTCTAGTGGTCGCAAGCGCGACTGCTGATCGTGGGGTCCTGGGTTCGATTCCCGGGTCGGGCAAAGTGTTATTGGGTTTTTTCTTTAGGAAATTCTCAGTAGCAGCCCGGAGTCTGGATTTGTGCCCAGTTGATGGCAATAGGCTCGCCCCCTATTACATGGGACTATAACATAACTGGCGAAATGTGGGTGTACTATACACCTTTGCCTACCCCTTCGGGGAAATACAGGCGTGATGTTATGTTGTTGTTGTTGTTGTTTGTATAGCAAATGCTTTCGCCAAACTGAGATCTAAAGATGGATTTTCTCATATGATTATAATTTCACCGTGTACACGGGAACGGTATAATAAACGGGGCATTGCGTTGGAATGCATTTCTATTAGGTATTTTGGAGTGAGCCAGCTGTTTTCTCTCTGAGCTGTGGCCTATGGGTTATAACACAGTAATAAAATTGAATGTGGTATTTACCCGAAGGCTGTCTCTACCCGGAGATGTCATTAGTATTTGACTGGTTAAGGCCGCAGCGTCACTCGATCGCTCTGCATTTGATCCTGGTACATCACCCTAAAACGTTCAAATTCCATGTAGTTTATTATTACTATACATGATACGTTTCCATGTTCAATGCTGAATTCACACTAATATTATAAACGAAAAAATAACTGTCTGTCTGTTTATTACCTCATCACCACTAAACCACTGAACCAATTTTAATGAAACTTGGTACAGAGATAGTCTGAAACCTAATAACTGTCTGTCTGTTTATTACCTCATCAGCACTAAACCACTGAACCGATTTTAATTAAACTTGGTACAAAGATAGTCTAAAACCTATGCTACTTTTATACCGGAAAACGAATCCTGCAGAATACACGATAAACAACATTCACGCGGCCGACCTCTAGTATTAAGTACATAAGGATCGCTTTGAGTTTGTTTTACGTGTTTTTTATTTATTTGAATAGAGACTTTATTTTTAATTTGGGATATGGAACTGATAAAATTACGTTACTGACTTTAAAGTAGTCACACCCCCAGTTTCTGGAACGCTGATCAATTTGATTTGTTGTCAAATCTAATGTCAGCTTCTGTGATTGGCCGGCAAAAATGTTAACAACCAATCACATCGCTTGACCTGAGATTTGACAACTGATTAGTTAATTTTTGCGTTGATCAGCCTTTCGGAAACGGGGGGATAATGTTAATCGGTGGATCATAATTAAAGTTGCGAAAAACGGCTTAAAATCGTAAGCGTGCTTAAACGTTGTGCTTTTTTCTGCCAACCAATTTTTTTACGCTTTTGACGCTTTTTGTTTTTCACTTCTAAGAAAATTTACTTTTCTACGTCTTCATTACACTATTTTATTTGCAATTAAACTATTTACAAAGTTCACTAAAAACTATACAAACAAACTACAATCGTCGCGTAATTACCGAGGAGAACATTCAAAAACGCATTCACTCGTTGACAACATAAGATAAATTAAGCGCCAAAACGAAAGCACATCAATCAAAACGTTTAAACGATACAAAAAAAATCAACAAAACAAAAAAGTGCTTTCTCTAAGCAAATTTTACGTAAACGAATAAAATTTAATTCTGCCGGTTATCAAACCACACGTCAACTTTGAAATTGGGTCTTATCCTCATAGAAATAAGGTTACATTTCAATCGTACTATTGAAAGCATAAGTTTGGTTTACGAAAAAGTCTAAACGAAATCTGCTTTAATCACAAAGCGTGCTTATACACTTTTTTTTTTATTAGACTTTTTTAAGCGCTTTTCGTTTAAACTCCCACATCTAATCATAATGATTAGTGACCATCTTGATGATCGGGATGAAATCTTGATTTCACGGTGACATCACATACATACTAAAACATATAGACGAAGTGTTGCGAACAATCATAGTGAAGCCAGCATAACCAAGCTCCTCCGTGTACAAACCAGCGCCCACGGACACACCATACACCTGAAGGATAATAATTAAGGATATTTGTTTTCGCGATGCTTACTGGACGATGCAGCGACATGTGTTCTGAGAGCGGTGAGCACGGTTTGATGTGCATGTGTGTGCGTGAGCGCTGGTTTGTACACGGAAGAGCACGGTTTTGTTGGCTTCACTATGATTATTCACAGCGCTTTGTCTAGTCTGTGGTTGACATAAATAACGTTGCTGAAGCAAAAGAGGTGTCAGGATAGCAGAAAGAAATGCAGTAACTGCCTACCCCAATGGGAAACAGGCGTGATAGTATGTATAAAACTAAAAACGTACCTCTTCCAAGAACTCGGCGAATTCAGGAAAGTCTTCTAACCCAAACTGTTCAGACAAAACCACATTCCTCTTAGCCCGTTCTATGAGCACTTCTATGTCTCTGGTGTGTTTGTCATCCTCGTCTATGGAACACAGCGCCTCGGCGATGGCGAGGGCGATTGACGACCCGCTGCTGTGACTGCCATCGAAGCTTACTGACGCAGTCGTTGATGTTGCTGTGTGGAAATGGTTATTTAGTAACTCGAACTGTGGTTTTTGTTTTATGAGATATAGATCTGCTTTTGACCGCAATCTAGACAAATTGTCAAGATGTGGTCGACGATGGAGCGAGCAAACCTATTAAGTGCCCATTCACTACAGCTTTAAAGGCGTTAGGGTTGTAAGTGCCCGGAAATACAGATGCCGGCGGTGAATTCTACAACTTGGCTGTGCGCATTATGAAAGAGTTCTCAAAGCGCTTGGTCCTGATAGTAGGGATTTCTACCAAATGTGGATGATATCCTGCAGTGCGTCGTGTAGTCCGATGAAAGAAAGGAGATGGCGGAATAAGCTCATGGAGCTCTTGCGCACACTCCAAAGTACAGCTTGTATAACACCGACAGACAAGCAACTGTGCGTCTATGGGCTAAGCTTTGATCTTAGTTTTGTGGATCACAAAAGGCGGCTGAAAAGGTTGGCTGTAATGGATCTAAGCAACTAGGACCTATGGCCTTAGATACATACACGCTTGAGAAACCACTGTGTATCAAGAAATCCTACAAAAAATTCGCTTATAGTCCAAGGACTGATTGCAGATAATTGCCTATCGACCATACACACCAATAGACGCCTATTGAAAATAAAATGCGTACAATAAATTATGTCAACTAGCTGAAGTAGGATGAAGCGTACTGCAATCCGATTGACCCTACCAAGGCGGCTATTGGCTGATCACTAACGCGGACTTATTGACGGCTCACATGAGTGGTCGAAACTGACCTAAGATTTGAAGTTGCGAATAGTGGCGACTTACATCAGATCTATTAGACTTGTGGCAGCGCATTCTGCGCACGCGCCGCATCGCATCGCATTGTCACTCCGCAGTTTGTCACCCATATTTTATGAGTTTTTACCCATATTTTATCGGTTTTAAATCAATACTACGTCATCACTGCGAGCGCGCAAGCCTCTTCGCCATTGGTCAATTAAATATTACCTATTTTTTCTGTGTGTTCTCTGTAAATATTTTTTAGTACTTAATTAGGCCAAAATAGAAATAAATTATGAAAATCCTGGTCAGTGTTTCTTCTGCTACCAAACCATCACCAAGGCTAGTTCGCTAGTGCTAAAGACTGATGTGTTGACAGACATCGGTTGAGGCGTCTATTGGAATGTATGGTCGATAACTAACCTAATAAAGAATAGGTTTCAAGTTGATAGTCTCATCATCATCATCATCATTTCAGTCAAAAGACGTCCACTGCTGGACATAGGCCTCCCCAATTAATGGGGGGATATGCCATAATCGCCACGCTTGGCAGGCAGGTTGACGATCGCAGTTGGTTGGTTAAATACTCAGAGAACGCTGCTGCCCATCCTCTGGTGAATCCCTTAAGTCTTCTTTTACGACACCCATGAGAAGATCTTTTCTACTCTTTCTTCTTCTTCTTATCTAAGGGTGGTGCAATTCTTTATGTCCGGCACCACACGGAACGACTTATTAGTCTTCATTTTAAGGTTTTAATTTGATTATAAAAGTAGTAGATGCGTTAAAAACTGATACTCAAATAAAACTTACTTGTCTGGCCAAGAGCAACAATCCTGACATGTTTAGACCTCGGCCTACTGGATCTAGAGCTCATAGTGTGGGCATCTCCGTTTGCTGCTGATGCTACTGCCAAATAAGACAAGGTTACGAGTTGCAAATAGTCCACAAATTTAAAGTCGCTTAGCGAGCTATGGAGCGAGCTATGCTTGGAGTTTCTTTGAAGGATAAAATCCGCAACGAGATTATCCGGAGAAGAACCGGAGTGACCGACATAGCTTGTAGGATCAGTAAGCTGAAGTGGCAGTGGGCTGGCCATGTCTGTCGAAGGACCGATGGCCGTTGGAGCAGACGAGTCCTTGAGTGGAGACCGCGTATCGGCAAACGCAGCGTAGGGCGCCCCCCTGCCAGGTGGACCGACGACCTAAAGAACGTGGCTGGGGGGGACTGGATGCGGAAGGCAGAGGACCGAGCGTTGTGGCGCAACTTGGGAGAGGCCTATGTCCAGCAGTGGACTGCGATAGGCTGAGTTGATTGACGAGTTGCAAAAGGCATACCAAGACCAACCAAGTCCATGCACACAATTTAAGGTGTAACAAAAGCATAATATAGTACTAACATAACATAACAACAGGCCTGTATTTCCCCGAAGGGGTAGGCAGAGGTGTAATAGTACACCCCATTTCGCCAGTTATGTTATAGTCCCAAATAATAGGGGGCGAGCCTATTGCTGCATTGACCGGGCACAAATCCAGACTCTTCGCTGCTACTGAGAATTTCCTAATGCAAAAACCCAATAACACTGCCCGACCAATAGTATAATAATAATAGTAATATAGTACTAAGATGACGTTAATTGACATCAATTTCCGAGTATAATATGGACAGTGATTGGGTGCTCGTTTGCTTCTCTTCGCCTATGAGATAGACTCCTTTGTAATATTCCTTTCATTACGAATGAAGTTCTTAAAGATGATTGAAGCTACTAACGTTAAGGTCCGACACAAAACTCAACTCATATTAGTTAGTCATAACCCAGATGGCGTTACCAAGAAGTTACTCAAGTACACAACTAGATGGCGCTTACCCTCTTTTTCTTTCACAGCTTCCTCTTGGGCCCACTTCAGTATCTCTTCGTAGGCGACAGTTACAAGCATTTGTAGTAGCACAGAACCTCCTACTGGGTTTATATGGGAGGGGAGAGTGCCCTCTATGATTGAACAAGCGTTCATGAAACTCCGGGGGACGCAGTCTAAGGATCTCGATACACAGGAGAGGCAGAGCGCCATTGTCTGAAATAAAATAAATTATATGATTCCGCCGCATAACTTCGTTCGTGATATGTTTTAATGGTGACTATTCTAATCGAAGATGTCACACCGCTTCCTCAGTCAACGTATGCTTTCAGGGATGGTAAGCTGTCCTGCTAGCTGGTTTGGGTGTTTTTGTAGACGTGACTTATAGTTGGCTCCATGGCAGTTGATCACTTCTTTAACCATGGGCAGGTTCATGATTTCATGTACCTCCTTTGTTTTGATAAACCAAGGCGCGTTCGGTATTTGTTTGAGGATGTAGTTCTGCACCCTTTGTACTATATTGGAGGCACAGGCTAAGCCCCATAGTTCAATAGCATAGGTCCAGATAGGCTTAAACATTATTTTGTATGAGAATCTTGTAGTCAATTAATAGTTTTGAGTTTCTACCCATCAACCAATAGAGACCCTTATACTTTAGGTTGATCGCTAATCAATTAGCAACATTATGAAATATGAAAGATATGCGAATATAAGTATATGAAACTACCTGATACATAGAAGCCCCGCCCTGCACTGCATTGACTAATATCGGCGGTATGAATTGTAGAATGGAGCCAACTATAGCTAGTATTCCAGCTAGCCATGGAGGTCTTCTGTCACACCATACCTAGAAGAAAAAATAATAATTATAAAAATGTAATATTTCGCGTTGCAGATGATTGCAATATTTTTCCCACAAAAGTCAATAAATAGGTAAAGTAAAAACCAATAAAAACGTAATCAATGTCAACAACCCATTATCACAGATTAATGATATATGTACTAGTACCTATCACACGTTTTATTATTGATATTATCTATGGATTGATGAATTTTCAATATTTTTTTTTTTTTTTTTGAATTGTGGTGGACTAAGGGCTTAGCCTTCTCATACTGAGAAGAGGCCCGTGCCCAGCAGTGGGACAGTAATGGGGTGGTTATGTTGTTATGTTGATGAATTTTCTAATATGCGAAAAATTATTAAAATTTTTCAAAAGAGGTTAAAAAATACTAAATTTTCTTTATTTGCATTCACGGTTAGACGGTCTCCCTCGCAACAATAAAAATAAAGTGTAATCCTTTCGACTTTACTAATTCATTGACGTATAATTTATCGATTTTTATCATGGTTTGAAAATAAATAAAACGAATAAAGAAGTTTGTTTATTTAAATATAAACATCACTAACTTTCAAAGTCAATATAGAGTTTAGATGTTAGATGGTCTGGCTTTGTTTGTTTGTTTACTTTGTTTCCAATTTCTATTGATTTCACTTTTATAGAATTAAAAATAAAATTAAAATAAAAACATATTTATTTTATTTTATTCTTTATGCACAACTGGGTACAAAGGCGGTCTTAACGCCATAAGCGTTCTCTACCAGACAACCTTAGGGTAATGCAGAGACAAAGAATAAGGTAGATGCACCAGTAAAGTAGTAAAATATGTTTCGTACTACGGACTTATAATTACATATAATAAAAATTGATAAATACCTATGTACATTATACATATAATAAAATATACATATTATACATACCTACATATATAACTATAAATATATAACATCTATCTATCATTTGACGACCTCTGTGGTCTAGTGGTTCGAGTGTCGGACTGCTGATAACGAGGTCGTGGGTTCGATTCCCACAGGACACAAATATTTGTGTGATGAACATAAGTGTTTGTGTTGGTCTGGGTGTGTTGCTTATGTATTATAAGTATGTATTTACAAAAAAAAAAAAGTATATACGTATTATATCCATTGTCTAGTACCCATACCACAAGCTCTGCTTAGTTTGGGACTAGATGGTGCTGTGTAAAAATGTCCCAAAGATATTTATTTATTATTTTATTTATTTATCAAGATAAATCATAGTCGAGCTAAATCTGCTAAATTGTTTTCACGGAAATATTTCCTTAACTTAATTTTAAAGGCGAGCCGACTGTTACATTTAGTTAAAAAAAATATTTTTGGGACATTTTTACACAGCACCATCTAGTCCCAAACTAAGCAGAGCTTGTACTATGGGTACTGGACAATGGATATAATACTTATATACTTTTGTTCGTTTCATTTGATTCCTATACAACCCCCAAAATTAGTCGACAGTGGTGGGATATATCGATGAATGGTGACACGTTATCACCACTCTTTGGATAGTATTTCAAGGTTAATATATATACATAAACAATAGTTTTTATTCATATGGTTATGGAAGGATTATAATTAAAGTATGACCAATGCCGAAAACTGTGTACCTGTCGTTTATCCAAACATGCTGCCCAATCTTTCCCAGAGATTTCTAGCGCATAACACAATGTAGACTTGAGTTCAGCCTTACTGCCGATCGTAGCTATAATGTATGTTAAGGCGCCCGCCGCGCGAGCTAACTCCTCACCCGCTGAAATTTAAAAAGCCTTGTTTAGTACGATCTGGAAGCTTAGATTTTATTCTCAACGATACCGTTAATAAGCCGTTATAATAATATGATAATGACACTTAAAAGCAAATTCAAATGTTTTTTTTATTTCAAATAAAACTTTATAACAAAAAATTTAACCGACGAAACAGAAACTGAAAAGCGAAAAATAACTAATTATGAGTCGGCGCCAAACGAACTTTTAACAAGCAAAGTGCGTGTAAGTTGCAAGTGGCCAACCGGAGAACGCATTTTTGGAAAGTTATTGTTTATCGTTGAAAATTTCACGTTGTATTTGATGTGACGTTGTTTTTATTATTTATTTAAAGTAATTTAATGATCTTCGTTGATTGGTTGTTTGGCGCCGACTCATAATTAGTTATTTTTCGCTTTTCAGTTTCTGTTTTCGTCGGTCCAATTTTTTGTTAAAAAGTTTAATTTTTGATTTTTTTGTGGTTAAAATCTAACTCCAGGTCTCCATTATGTCGTAATGTCTAGAACTATATTTATGTGTGTCAAGTTTCAACAGAATCGGTTAACAGGTAAGAATTCAGTGGGTGAACAAACACTCATCCCCTGTTTTACTACCCTTAGGGGTGGATTTTGATTTTGAAATTTAAATAGGACCAACTTCGAGATATACCCTATCCATTAAAAAAAGAATCATCAAAATCGGACCACTCTGCAAAAAGTAATGCGTGGTCATACAAAAAAAAAATATATATATATACGCATCGAATTTAGAACCTCCTCCTTTTTTTCGTCGGTTAATAAACCTAATTACAGGCACTTTTGAAACTTCAGGCTCTAGTTGCACGCTTCCAAATTGTGGGTCCTATGGAGAAGAACCGGCAAGAAACTCCATGGATATACTCTTTTCAAAATAGGTTATTGTTTATTACATCAAATTCATTCAAATAATAGCATAGTATAATGTAGGTTAGTGTCAGAAATAAACAAGAGTTTAAAAGTGAGAATATTGCCTTTAGAATAAACGTAAAAAGAGTTGCCATAGTACGTATGAGGGGCTCGTAGCGAAGCAACGACTGCGCGGATTGTACGATCTGCAAGGTTAAGCTGCACTTGCCGCGGTCAGTCTGTGGATGGGTGACCGTTTCGTTACACATCGAGACCCCTCCGTGCCTCGGAGAGCACGTTAAGCTGTCGGTCCCGGTTGTCATACGAATATCTATGGCAGTCGTTACGGGTAGTCAGAAGCCTGAAAGTCTGACAACTGGTCTAACCTCTGAATGTCGGTATTACCCAGTAACTGGGTTGCGGGGGTCTGATGGCAGTCGCTCCGTGTAAAATACTGATGTTCAGCCGCATCTGTCTAGACTGGAAGCCGACCCCAATATAATTGGGAAAAGGCTCGGAGGATGATGATAGTACGTATGAAACAAACAATAACAAAGAATAATCGTTTTGCTAAACCCATAGAAGCCGACCACACACCCCATAGAAGCCTCATGACAGGCGACCGATGTCTGTCAACACACCATTGATATAGCACTGATATAGGTCGCCACTATTCGCCACATGAAAACTTCAAATCAGTTTTGACCACTTATGTAAGCCGTCAAAACTTCGAGTTAGGGATTAGCCAATAGTCGCCTTGGTAGGGCCAATCGGATTGCAGTTCAGGCCTCAGCTAGTTGACAGAAATTATTGTACGCATTACATTCATTATATTTTTGTGTCTATTGGGCTGTGTTGTTAATTTACTCCTACATCATCTACGTATCAAGGACTGGCAGCGACATCTCTAGTCAAGATATTACACTTGACGCAACGTCATACATATTTCTCGATCGCTATTGGTTAAGGTAAATATAGTTCCCTGCACCCCCTCTCCTTGAATTTTGTACAATAAGTAAAATGGCCATTATACGAAACTTTTCTCACCAAACGAACGCATCTTTTATTTTGCCATCCAACACCTTGCTTTCTAATCAAATCCTCACCGCTGCTGCTACAGGCTGTTTGGTCGGTGGCTTAATTTATTTATTATTAACGTCTACAATTTGTTAGATTCATCATCATCATCATCATCATCACATATGCCATTTGTGAGATTAGATAGATAGATAGATAGAGTACACTTTATTGTTTGCACACCATAAAAATAAAAACAAAGTTATAACAAACATGAGCACATTACTAACAATTGGCGGTCTTATCGCTTAAAGCAATTTCTTCCAGACAACCATTGGATGGACTTGAAATGTACAAGAAAATATAACACGTAGTTGGCGGTGTACTATAGATAAAATACTATATAAATAACTAAAATAAAAACAAAATCTTATTAATATATATATCAAAATTATAAGTATATTTAAGATAATACATGCTTACCCAAATCTTCTATATACTATAATAAATATATATATGATATGGTGCTGCTGGGTCCAACGGCCGGCTCCATAAGGGAGCTTTTAGAATACTGCGAAGGGTACGCTGCTAGCCACGGTCTGGTTTATAATTGTAAAAAGAGTGTCTGCATGATCTTTAAGGCCCCCGGTAGGAAACAGATATACGAGCCAATTATCACCCTTACTGGCCAGCCCTTAAAAAGGGTGAGTCAATTCAAATATTTAGGGCACTACGTAACGGAGGACCTTAAAGATCATGAGGACATCGATCGCGAGCGCAGGGCTCTAGCTGTGAGAAGCAATATGCTGGTGCGCAGGTTTGCTTGTTGTAGCAAGGAAGTGAAGATCACATTATTTAAAGCTTACTGTCAAACCTTCTACACAAGCAGCTTGTGGGCCAGCTACACGCGGAAAACACTGGACGCCCTGAGGGTCCAATACAATAACAGCTTCAGAATGCTTTTGGGGCTGCCGCGTTTTTGTAGTGCCTCTAGTATGTTCGCTCAGGCACGCGTTCGTGACTTCTACGCCATGGTAAGGATTAAGACGGCCTCGCTTTTACAGAGAACACGGTCAAGTCCTAACAGCATTTTGAAGATGTTAGTGGATAAAATAGATTCGCCAATCCTGAATCACTTCATGCAGGTGCTAGTTAGGCAGAAGTGATTTTACTACTCGGGTTTGGCTGTAATAATTACAAGTTTTTAGACTACCTAACTATAATACTAACATATTTTTAAGTCATTTATAACTAACACATTATAGATCCTTGTTATCTGATTAATAAAATGAATAATAATAATAATAAAACTGTAAAGGTCGAAAAGTCTGTACATTGAGTTTTTTTTCGCGAAAACCGGCTAGGGGGACTAGAAATAAGCTATAGAACACGAATCAATCGTTTAAAAAATTTATGTCTGTCTGTCTGTCTGTCTGTCTGTTTGTTACCTCATCACGTGAAAACGGCTGAACGGATCGCAATGAAACTTAGCATTTGTATTGGTATTAGTCTAACTTAAAATATAGGGTTTGTTTTATCTGAATCGGTTGAGTAGATCCAGCGATACAGCTTGACCCCTCTATTGTATTAAGTTGCATACAAAGTAGAGGTCATGATTGTTGGTTGGATGCAGGTTGCAGGTTCCTAAAAATACAACTGGATTCTATTAGTATTATAGAAAATATAGAATAACATAACATAGCCCATCACTGTCCCGCTGCTGGGCATGGCCCTCTTCTTGGAATGAGAAGAGTTAAGGAACTGGATATTGTTAATGTAATAGATTATCATAACATAATCAGCTCATTACCTACTGCCCCACTGCTGGGCACGGACCTCTTCTCGGAACGAGAAGAGTTAAGAAACTAGAAAATATAGAATAACATAAAGTAGTCAACCCATTACTGTCCCACTACTGGGTATGGCCCTCTTCTCAAAATGAGAAGAGTTAATGAACTGGATATTATTAGTATTCTAGAATAACATAACATTACCAGCCCATTACAGTCCCACTGCTGGACACGGGCCTCTTTTCTGCATAAGAAGAGATGTGGTTAGTGTTATAGAATAACATAATCAGCCCAATTACTTCCCACTGCTGGGCACGAGCGTCTTCGCAGAACGAGGGAGTTTAGGGCTAATTACATGAAATTCCATCACCTTAGCCGGTTGGTTGTAAAAACAAAATATAGTATGGTCGGTAAATAGTGTAATCGTCTGTGTAGGCGCTTATATGTATATATTTGAAGATATTGTGTTCATAATTATGACACGATGTTATTTTCCGACATCCACGCGGACGGAGTCGCGGGCACAGCTAGTATAACATAACTGGATATACAGATAAGATACATAACTCTATTATACAATTATATATAATATAAATATATAAGTAATAACTATTACATAAAAATAGTAACAAATTAAGGAGCTAAGTAATATTCCTTTCATGTTGCTGCAAAAAAAGCTGTGCTAATCACTTTCATTTAAAGCTTCTACTCACGATTTAAATCCCCCTTAAACCTGCAGAACCCATCAGCGGTGCACAGGAAACCACTACATTTCTTGTGTCTATCATTTACACTGTACCACAAGCCGTCTGCCGGCCACTTCAGGTTGTCCACACACATGTGACGGATTGCCCGGATGAGCAGCACTCGGGAAAGATGGCAGTCACGCATCATTAAGACCTGGATAATAGAATATTTTGATAAAAAAATCCGCATCAGCTGTAATAGATATTACCGGCGCTCATCAATCAACGGCTCGGAATGGCTACTACCTGTTTGGAACCCAGTCCTAAAAATAATCAAGTCCCAAACAGCACGCAACACTGTAAAAGATAATGATATTGTGAGTGATTACTGCGTGCATCGAAACGATTTTAATTAATAATATTGTACGGTAGATTAAAATATTTTTTTAGAAATATTTGTAAAGACGCTTGTCATCTTACGGCCAAAATTAATATCCAATCTATCCACGATTTGCCCTACTAGAGATAGGAATTTGACATAAGCTCCATACAAAATATGTCAAATTTCTATCTCTAGTAGGGCAAATCGTGGATAGATTGGATATTAATTTTGGCCGTTAGTCTACCTGCGACCACGAAATGCTGCAAAGCTTTCGAAACGTCAGGGAAACCAATTTAAAAAATATACGCGATTTAATCCGGT
Source organism: Asteroscopus sphinx (assembly GCA_949699075.1). Taxonomy (NCBI): domain Eukaryota; kingdom Metazoa; phylum Arthropoda; class Insecta; order Lepidoptera; family Noctuidae; genus Asteroscopus; species Asteroscopus sphinx. The sequence goes on from OX453009.1 coordinate 6,461,773, forward strand.
TAAACTTTGTTTTATTATAATGTGTAGTGATCGCGAAAACCTAAGAAGTTACTATATAATATATATTTTATTCCAAAATATGAATTACATCCTGCGATTGAACTTGAATCGTATGGGGCATAATATAGACTTGAAAATCGTACGGCCGATCGAAAAATATTTAAATACTTTCCGACGGTTGAGAATAAGGGTGCCAGTGTCCGGCCCGCTTAACAATACTTTCATCATCGACTTTGACATCGATCTAAAACATCTGACGACGTCTGTGGTCTAGTGGTTTGAGGGTCGGACTGCTGATCATGAGGGGTGTTTCTTATGTATAAGTTTTTTTTTTTAAGTATATAAGTATTATATCCATTGTCTAGTACCCATATCACAAGCGCTGCTTAGTTTGGGACTAGATGGTGCTGTGTAAAAATGTCCCGAAGATATTTATTTATCTTAATGAAGTTAATGATGCTATACAATGTTACTGAGAAGCTTTACAAAACTACATACCTTAACAATCAATGCCCAGTTCGGTTGCGGTTGTGCCAACAGCACGATCATCTCAAGTCCCAAAGCGGTCTTATTGCACAGATCATGAGTGCTCTTGACCGAAGGGTCATCCAACTTGTCGAAGAGTTTCGGACTCACGAATGTGAACCACGGGAAGGGACATTCTCGGGGAATTGCTGGGGGATCCCTTTCTTTGAATTCCTGGAAAATGGTAAGGATAATATATCTTAAACATTTTCATTTTCATACTATGCTGATGATTTAACAGTTTTTGAATGTTTTCCACATTGAAGGATCAATTTAAGAAGCGTTAAAGGTTTTCGAAGGCTAGTTCTTCAGACAAAAATGCTACAATGAAGATAATGTTCAATAAAGCTTAATCCACTCGAAGAATTCGCGCATAACTTGACATGACTGAGCTAAATGATAACTTGTACGTTTCATTTTGGCACACGTTGTTATGATTATAGGTACTTTGGTATCAATTCCAACATAACAGTAAAATATTTATTCTTTTATTTTTACGCATTTACGCATGCGAAGATATAATTAGAGAAGATTAATGCTAAAGATATGAATTGTGGTCGTCTAAGGGTATAAATTTGACGTCACCCAAAGACTTATCAAAGTGGAAGTTAAATTCAATACGGTTAAAGCACTGGTATATATACTGAACCAGGAGTGGCAGGTTCAAATTCTGCTCATGAGCTGATGAAAATATTTGTAACATACTTACTTGATGTATAAAATGCAAGTCAGCTCCTCTATACACAAAGCACTTGAACAGCTCATTGCACTTAGCATGCACGTCCCTTACGTCTCTGGTCTGATGTTTGACGTCTAAACCCGCTAGGTCAGAGCCGTTCGCGCATATAGACGGCAATAATTGAGCGACGCAGAGCAGAATGTTTAGTATGTCGTTGAGAAGAAGACGCGTTGTCGTTTCTGTTGTATTTGTCTGGAAAGTAGTGACGAAATTGTTCAATAATGCGAAATTGCGGTCATGCATACTATTAAGAAATATATAGATATAGCACGAACATCCAAAATAAAAGACTTCTTCAGAGGATAATAATATTGGCTTTGATGCGGGAAACGAGTCACGACTTCGTGACAATCAGGAAGGTAGATATTTCGATGTTATTTAGTTCAAGAATTGCCTTCTAGTTCTGGAAAACAGTTCTACATAGGCCCCTTATATCTATCTAGATAAGGTGAATATTCCAATCTCCTTGTTTATTGCGTTATAATATGCCCTAAACAATACTCACTTGACAATATCTCACAGTAAGTATGGTGAGTGTTTCGTTGAGCATTCCAGCGAATATTCTCTGCGCCATTCGCGGTGGTACAGTATCCCATAAGTCTCTTCTACTTCCTACAATTAGAAGAAAATTAAAGTTATTACAATTTTTATTTCGGATATTTTTACATTCATGATTCTGAACGTATTTCAAGTTTTATATTTTTTAATGCTTTGCCACACACTAGGTTTTCTCCTGTAACGTGTTTACAGTCACAGATTCACACACAGCCCCGGAACAAATTATCTACGTGTTTCAGAAATGGGTGTTCATATTTGAAGAGCTTATTCAGGGGATGCTATCGAACAACTTTTACTATGAGTCCAACATTGATACATCGATGTTTTAGTAGGGAACAGCTGATATTATTTTCGCGATTTCAGAGTTGATCCCAGAGTAAAAGTTGTTCTATGCTATGCCCTGAATGAGCTCTTAAAATATGACCACGCTTTTCTGATACACGTTGTATAGGTCATGCAAAAATATCAGTTGTTTGTGCCACTGTGTCAATCGTGTCGTCAAATCTCTAGATTGCCAGTGATAGTAATGATTTGTTAGTACTTTATTACTAACTAGCTGTGCCCGCGACTCCGTCCGCGTGGATGTCGGAAAATAACATCGTGTCATAATTATGAACACAATGTCTTCATATATATATGTGGTTCCGGATGTAAAGAATTGCACCACCCTATATCTTCTCATGGGTGTCGTAAAAGGCGACTAAGGGATTCACCAGAGGATGGGCAGCAGCGTTCTCTGAGTATTTAACCAACCAACTGCGATCGTCAACCCGCCTGCCAAGCGTGGCGATTATGGCATATCCCCCCATTGGGGGAGGCCTATGTCCAGCAGTGGATGTCTTTCGGCTGAAATGATGATGATGAACATAAGTGTTTGTGTTGGTCTGGGTGTTTCTTATGTATTATAAATATATATTCACAAAAAAAGTATAAAAGTATTATATTAATTGTCTAGTACCCATAGCACAAGCTCTGCTTAGTTTGGGACTAGATGGTGCTGTGTCAAAATGTCCCAATAATATTTATTTACCTATTTATTTATTTGTGGATGTCGGACGCACTTTCCTTCCATCATAAGGTAACTTATAAGTAGAACTAACCGTTCATATAAAGCCACCATCCTTGCACAGATGGCGTGCCTGTCTCATGAACAGTCCTAGTGTTGCCATCTATCGGCCGTCCACCAGAATCTTGTAGAATGTACAGAGATAGCACGCGGTTGTGTAAATCTAGGACTCGTTCACCGACGGCTTCCGACATTGTAGTGTAGCGTTTATAGCAAGTCTGGGAAAGTGAGAAATTAAGACTAAGTTTAGATGGAGCTAGCAGAAATCAGACTAGAAGTAATAATAAATGTTATTATTTTTAAACTCAATTTTTACAGAAAATAATCTATGGAACCTGGAATATACGACGCCCATTCTACTCGTCTCTATATTTTTTCTCACCGGAGTTAGGTATAGGTGTAACTTTGACAAGAAGGTGTGTACGAGCACAGGATTTGAAAACGTGTACAGTTTCAGCTTATTACCGTATGTGGTCGAGTGAGGAACCTTTGTTATCAAAATAGGTGACACCTAATTTGATACCCAAATTTCCAGTACCAAATGAGATTCAAAATAAGTTCAATAGAAAATGAGGAGATATCAATATGTATAGGTACATACGGCCAAAATTAATATTCTATCTATCCACGACTGTCCCTACTAGAGATAGAAATTTGACTTAAGCTCCATACAAGTTATGTAAAATTTCTATCTCTAATAGGGCAAATCATGTATAGATAGGATATTAATTTAGGCCATTAGTCTTTTCGCTTTTGTGATATTGCTTCAACAGACCTAAAAAAAATATTTGGCCTACCTGAAGTAATGTATATCTCTCAGAGTTGCCGCTATCTTCAATGTGTTGCACATAACAATACAAACTGTTCTTCAATAACGCCGCGGCTCCGAGAGTGGCAGTAAGTACTGGAAGATCAGCGTGGTCGAGAGCTTCTTGTGCTAACATGTGGAGATGTTCTGTCAAAACGAATAGTTGAACGCAATTTTAAGAAAATATGTGGATGACCACCATCAAGTTTATACCATTTACCATACCCACATACCACAAATAGTTTAGGAAGTCGGTACCAATTTTAATTAATTATTTTAATATTTTTGAAGTAGTTTTTTTCTATGTTAAAGTTTATTTTATAAGTAGGTATAATAAATTTATGGTTTTTTCTTACTTGTCTTATTAATAAACAATCTTGGCATGTCTTTTTAATGCAATTCATCAATAAAAATTATTAAAAGACATTATGTTAACAATTTCATAGGTACACATTTTTTTTTTACTTCGTTACATGCGCAGAACTAGTAATTATATTTTATCAATAGTTATTTGAATAAAGAGACATGACAAGATTGTTTACTAAACAAGACAAGAGAGAACAAGACTACAAGAACAACAAAAAGACTACAAAAGAGAAACTAAAGAGACAACAAGAGACTACACTTAAATATTGAAATACTACCCAACAAGGAATCACTAGACTTGATAGCCAGTTGCACGAACTTGTCAGGGTCTGAGGTCTTTGCTACACCACTATCGCCTTTATCATCCTCTTTTGTCAAAACAAACATGCCCGACCCTTGCCTGTAAAAGTGGTATCAGTGTTTTAGTGTGTAAAAAACCTGTTTTTCTGTGCAACCGTACTGAGGTACAGTACGACACAAAAAGTAAGGCGCTTCGTCAATCTTCGTTCGCGCAGACACGAAAAGACAATCGGCGAAAACACCCGACACATTAAAAAACATAATCAACTTTATGCAATGCCCATAAGGTGTTTAATTGATTGCCGTGACGTATTTTTCTATTTCGCTCACACGCTTTCGTACTCTAGCGGCAGCGGCTGAGACTTTTGGCGCGCGGCGATGGTTTATTTATTTATTTTACTTTAATTAAAACGGCTGGATGCCAATTACAATGGTTGTTTTCTGATTGGTTAACCAATTTCCCGCGTACTTAAATTATGTCATCTGCGCAGGTACATCGATGGGCCATATTTAATGTGTACTACTGTAACACCATATTTAAGAAATGGCATTCAACTGGATATTAGTATTGGCAGGTCATTTTAAGAAGTGCTGTACCATCCTATACACATGCAAATCCATCATTAACATGGCCTTCTTTAAGGCAGCTAGTTGTGTCAACAAAATGATGTAAATCTCAATTTCTAAAAATTATAGTAAAACTAGCCTGTGCCCGCGACTTCGCCCGCGTGAATGTCGTTTATCATGCATACTTCGGGAACTGTTCATCTTCCTGGCATAAAAAGAAGCCTATATGTTAATCCGGGTTATGTCCTATCTGTATACCAAATTTCATTAGATTCGTTCCAGCCGTTCTTGAGTTATAAATGATGTAACTAACCCGACTTTGTTTTATATATTTAGATTTATAGTACTTAATAATAAATATTCTTAAGACATTTTTACAATTCCAAACTAAGCAGAGCTTGTACTATGCTATGGGTACTAGACAATACTAGACTTACTTACTTATGTACTTGTAGCGACATCTATCTCGCTATATTCGAACTCCAATTGACGTACGGACATCGGCAATATGAATGGGATGACGTCATCAATCAATCGCACTATCAAGATTTGTAGCGCAACCGACATTAACAATTTGGCCACGGCTCGCTAGACAGTAAGATCCATCTTGGTTAGAGGATCCTCCCTCTGTATTTGAGGAACATAAGACCTTGTTCCTCCACATACTTGTCAATCTTTATGGTGGCTTTAAGCAGCGCTCTAGCGCTGTGCAGCGCCCAGTATCTCAATAAACCATCCCGCATACTTTAAATTTTACTACTGCGCAGGCATACGCTGCGTTTTTAGAGCTGCCATAGATTAGCGAGGGTTGTACATCAATAAATACATACTTGAATGCAATAGAGAATTCCTCTTCCAGCCAAAGCACAATTTTGACTGAAGCAAATGAAGCATTTCTAGGAAAATCTAGTCGTCCTCCCACAACACCTTTGCAAATGGTTTCAGATAACACTGTTTGGTTTTTCTGAAAAATCCAGAATAGATACTGTTAGATTCCATAACAAGGAACATTTAATGAAAAAAAAAACTACCAATTTATGATAATTTTCGTTCAATACTATGTTATTTGTCACTAACAAAATTATTGAGATATAATGTAAGTACCTGATAATACTCCAAATCCCTTTGCAATAAAATAGGGATGCGGTCCATAATATTCCCATCTTCGATAACCTCCATTTTGGATTAAAAAATAAAACAAAATCTAACAATAAAACCTATTTACTAAAAATAAATAAAATATACACTTTTTAAACTAAACTATGAGAGCACTTATGAAATTCTACTTTGCTTTTTACAATTTTTGATATTTCTTCTTGTAATAATTTATGTAAGCTTATTCCATCGTGTTTATAAACCCAATGGCCACCATCTTTAAGTATTAAGTCATAACGTTTTGGTCCAGAGACAGGGGAACTAAGCCAGATTTGTTTGTTGGGGGTTTGTCTGTTTATTACGTAAGTTCCATAGTTTGAACCGAGGGCCACCGTTAGTACTCCATCCTGAAAAGAGACAAATTACATTTCAATCATTTTGTTTGCTTATTTGTTTTCTGGCAGAGAGTGTAATCAGGGTAACTGTTACTGCCTATACATATCCTACAGCTGGGCTATAATTATTATATCTAATGAGTATGATACAACATTGAATTGTGCTTTAGGTTTTCACTGCAGGGCGGCAATATAATAGTTGCTTGGTAGTCGGGAATTTTTCCCAAAAGCATGGCAAAGTGTTTAGTTACATTAGAGCAAGACTGCTAAGATTATCCGGAGAAGAACCGGAGTGACCGACATAGCTTGTAGGATCAGTAAGCTGAAGTGGCAGTGGGCTGGCCATGTCTGTCGAAGGACCGATGGCCGTTGGAGCAGACGAGTCCTTGAGTGGAGACCGCGTATCGGCAAACGCAGCGTAGGGCGCCCCCCTGCAGGTGGACCGACGACCTAAAGAACGTGGCTGGGGGGGACTGGATGCGGAAGGCAGAGGACCGAGCGATGTGGCGCAACTTGGGAGAGGCCTATGTCCAGCAGTGGACTGCGATAGGCTGAGTTGAAGACTGCTAAACCCAGGCCTGCGGCCCACAAGTTGACCTGCCAACGCATTTGAAATTGTTCACCTACAGGCCTGCGATCGTCTGCTGCCATGTGATTATATCTTAATCTATAATTCATGACTGTATGTAAGTATTATTCACTAGGTGGCTCGCCAGCTTACATGGAATCAAAATTACTTCCAAAATTAATTGGGCAGCCTTGCATTAGTCTCCTATTATGTGCTGGTGTTATTTGCCTTTTACATTTCATCACCATAGTTCTGTCATCAATAACTAATAGTTTATCACAAAAATTTATGTATTGCCTTGATAAGCCAATACAATAAAACTAAATTTATATACCTACATATAATATTGGCTTATCAAGTCAACAAGAATTACAACATAATTATTATGAAACTGGAATTAACGCACACAAACCTATTTTAAGCCTGACATTAGGCCCAGGTTTCATGGATCCAGGGATCATGACAATGCGCCCAGTACCTTCCTCAATCAAATTTAATAGTGGTGTAAGTTATTATCTTTTTACAAAGTATGATGTTTATTTATTTTTAATAGGCTTATTAATGCTAAATTATTCTTCCTACATAAAAAATCTATAACTTACACCACAATTAAATTCTAATGATGTAGGTCAATGCACTCCATTGGATCATGGTCACAAGCAGTCAAACCTGGTAGAAATATCAGGCTTTAAAATAAGTATATGCGTGTTAATTCCCATTACATTGGAATTATAATTTATAACGCAATGAGAAAGTTCAAAAGTAAATAAAAGACATACAACACTTTGTACTGTTTTGTTAAAATATTACTAGCCATATCCTAAAAACTATTATAAAACTGTAATTATTTGTTTGTATGAACATCACATCAAAACTACTGAATTGGTTTGGATAAAATTTGACACACAAATAGATCATGTACTGGATATATTTTTTTATATTTTCATCATGGTAGCGAAGCCAGCATAAGCTAGTTCAATATGAAATTACATAACTAAAATGTACTTTTAAGACGCAATACTTAACGTGAAAAAGTTCTCTTGAATGTAGCGCATATTGTCAATATGTGCTACTATGCGCGATTATGTTACTGTTTCACTAGTTCCACATGACTGACTACACTATAGGTACAAATTAGAAAAGTTTTACTCACACTGTACGTGATGTCAGCGCCTTTTAAATTTGGAGACGATTCCACAACTTCTTCGAAATAGTCACATAAAGATTCCAGAGTTTCGTTGCAGATTTCTTCAAAAACTGCGGGGTCAACTTCAGAAAACTGAGGGGCAGACGGGTTTGACGAAAACTGGCGGCCAGAGGAACTTATTTCTTTTGAAGTAACACGCGGACGATGGCGCAGTAATACTGGAGTCACATTATTGATCTGCCTTCGTGCCAGCCAGCGGCTGGTACGCAAAATATTCCTCAACATTTTATTATTACTAGGTTGAGTTGATTAAAGTCGAGATTTTGTAGGTTATCTTTTTGTTATTGTCAACTTGTCAGTGTTTTTTTTTTTTTTTTTTTTAAATTATTATGGCCTGGTTGCTAAGACCTTTAAGCCAAGTCATTTATTTGTTATATTATATGTGAGTAGTTTTATGGCCTGGTTGCTTAGACCCTCCAGCCAAGTCTTTAGTTTACTTACCCTAGTAAAGTGATGGAAACTTTACCAGGTTTTTGAGCGGATGATGAGAAAATACGAAAGTCACGTTTTTCAACTTTGTACCATTTACCCACACTTGTACACGTTAACGAGCACTTAACATTTAATAATCCACCATTATTACACATTAACACTCGAAGAAACACAAATTTAGGAAAATAATACAAAATCCACAACACGATCTTTCCGAATTTTCCCGCCAACCACTTGTCAGTGACAGAACAGGACAGTGTTGCCAAATGTTTTTTGTGAGCGTAGTAAGGAACAAATAGTATTTCGTAGGGAAAGAAAAAAAATCGTACAAAAAATCATTTTATTATTAATACTAGCTTTTACCCGTGGCTTCACTCCCGTGGTTCGTTATCCCATAGGTAGGTACAATGAATATTTTTCGGGATAATATAATGACTATTTCACGCTCCGGCCCTTAAACAACCTGTGCGAAAAATAACGTCGATCCGTTCCTAAAAAAGGATAAACTAACTAACACACTCTCACATTTGTAATAATAATACGATTACAAAAATATTATTAGCTATGCATTATACAAATTACTATGAATATTCCATAAAACACACTTATATTCTGGGGCCTTACTCCCGACTGGATCGAGTGCTGTATCTATCGAATTTAAATTCAAGATAATGTGAAATCTTAATGCATTTATCTAGGAATCGACATTAGCTCGATTTTTATCAGAGCTCGAACCAGTCGGGAGTAAGGCGCCTGATCTGAAATTGGAACCAGCAATCGGAAAGTAGGTAAATAAAATTATACAAACAAATGCTAAATCGTAAATACTGAATCCCAGTAAACAAATTATCCCTGTCTTTAAAATAGCAAAGGATTCAAATTCTGAACAATGTTAGATAGATAGAATATACTTTATTGTACACCATGAAAATAGTAGTAAACAGGAACAACGTATAAATTATGGGTACATGGGCGGTCTTATCGCTAAAAGCGATATCTTCCAGACAACCTTCATGATGAGATGTTCAGCAGTAGTTTATTGGGGTTTATATCAGACTATCAAAATCTTGAAAAAATCGTACGTGTTGTATGTTTATCTATCTTGATCGTACATTTATTCCATTTATTTGATTTAAAGATGATTTAGTTAAGTAATAAATAATACAAATAATTTTGTACTTTGTAAATATTGTACCATTTTATTTTGTACATCGTACTTACATTTAATTAGTAAACTGGTCAAAAGATTATATGAATACGATTTAAATCGTACGTCTGGCTACGCTGGAACAGGACGACATTGACAGAGGTTGGCGGGAAAATTCGTTAAGATCGTGTTGTGGAATTTTTTATTATTTTCCAAAATTTGTGTTTCTTCGAGTGTTAATGTGTAATAATGGTGGATTATTAAATGTTAAGTGCTCGTTAACGTGTACAAGTGTGGATAAATGGTACAAAGTTGAAAAACATGACTTTCGTATTATCTCATCATCCCCTCAGAAACCTAGTAAAGTTTCCATCACTTTACTAGGATACAAGTATAATATGTTCAATGATTACGACTGAAGGACAAGTATCCATGGTCATGAATAAATTGAAAAAAAAAAAAAAAAAAAAAAAACGACATTGACACTGACGTAACATGACATTATTATAATGTATGACTGAATTAGCACCAAGTCTTTTCAGACATCAGATAATAATAATAATAATTGGTTCAATATGCTCCATCACTGTTTGTGTGGTGTATATTATTGTTTATTTTTCACGCTGTAACAGCTTAACGGATTTTGATGAAATTAGGAGTTAATTATAGATGTACAGATAGACCATAATCTGGATTACAGATCAAATTCCTGCTCAAGCGTCATTTCAGCCGAAAGACGTCCACTACTGGACATAGGCCTCCCCCAATTAAGGGGGGGATATGCCATAATCGCCACGCTTGGCAGGCGGGTTGGCGATCGCAGTTGGTTGGTTAAATACTCAGAGAACGCTGCTGCCCATCCTCTGGTGAATCCCTTAGTCGCCTTTTACGACACCCATGAGAAGAGATAAGGGTGGTGCTATTCTTTAAGTCCGGCACCACACGGACTAAAGCGTTGCTCAAGCGTGAATCTACCTATCTATCGTAGATAACATTTCAAAATAAAGCTGAACTTAGCTGAATTACCTACTGTGATTAAGTAATGATTCTACGCTACCTCCTACACAAGCATCTACTCCTCGCAGAAGGACACGAAGCCTTCCCAAGCGCTCACTCTCTCCACCATAGACTGAACCAACAGCCGGAAGTGAGAGATCGCTACCGCCTAGTGCACTGATAATATCACGGCGCCGCGAGGCCCAAGCTGGGCACCCTACCAGTCAGTGCTGCGCAGTGCCTTCAAGGAAGCCCCACCATGTTGACACTCGGGCGTCGGCTCCCGGCCGATGCAACACAGATACTTCCCGAAGCAACCGTGCCTCGAAAGTATCTGCGTCAGCAGCTAGGTGAGGGTGCGGGGGCCATGGCACCTTTCCATGCACTCCTGCCACTGCTTTTGCGGTTTGCAACGCATAGTATAGGTAAGTACATTTATATCAAAATACCGATATAGGTACCCCCCCACTTCCCCCATTCCTTTTACCCAGCATTTTTATTTTCGATTTTTTTTTTCTTTTTTTTTGCATCGTGCAGCGCTTAGACGCTTATACATATTGTCTAATGATGTTTAATTGGATGGAGTAGGTACCTAATAGTAAATTATGTAGTTATGTTTTGCTCATTTTAGAATATAAATAGATATAAGGGCGCGTGGCGCGTGCACGTGCTAAAAGTTAGGTACAAGAATTTTATTCCATCATCATCATCATCTTGCAGTGAACTGCCGCGCAACCACACCTATCAAACACAAACAATACGTCACACTGAAAGCTGTTCAAACAGGTTCAAACGCAGACCCACCGTCCAAAGCTCTTTTAAACGCTTTGAAACCGCATAAAATACCTACTTACAGTAATATAGGTAGGTACTACAGAAACTGCCTGCCAGACTGTCTGCCTGCCTATTGTGCTGTGTCCTACGCTGCCTGCTCACGCCCACAGCCCGCGCCGTTCTAATGGGTAGGCTTTGTATAGCCCTTAGATTAATTATTGGTCTCCACTGTGTTGAAGCGTGCTACTTACTTGCAATAGATTTAGTTAATTAAAAATATTCCATTTTTCGATCAGACACATTTATTTACAAAACAAGACGTGAAAACAAACAAGAAAATAACATCACTATCACATTTAATAAGTGGTTTACTCAAATTAATAATAAATTGTAATAAATGTTCACAGTTTTCATAATAGGTAAAAAAGTGAGCATAGAAAAGTACTTGCAAAAATTGGAACCTGCTGACTAGCTAATCTTTTCCTCACGGCATGAGCTTATGTATTCTCATGTCGACATGATAGAAGAAGAATGGCATGTTAAGTCTGCCAACCCGCACTGGGCCAGCGTGGTGGACTAAAGCCTTAACCTTCTCATTCGAAGAAGAGGTCCGTGCCCAAAAGTAGGGCAGTAATGGGCTGCTGCCCATGTTTTATGTTTGCAAATTACTTGTAATTTTTGCATAAAAGTTAAAAAGGCATATCATCTTCCTGTAGTGGCCACTTGGCCAGTGCCAATAGTTTTGTTCGATATGATCAGGGTCTGATTTACCCTAGACTCTAGGGTTACTACCTTACCTTTTAAGCCTCTAGGGCCTAGAGGCTCAAAAGGTTGCACAAGAGAAGGCACCAGTGGGGCAAGTGAACCCCATGCTCCCACCCCCGACCCAAGGTTAGAAACACCAACGAAGGGTACTTATCTATAATGATGACCAAGAAAAAAAAACGCCAAAATTATTTTAGCCTACAAATTCAAAGTCGCTCAACGAGCTATGGAGCGAGCTATGCTTGGAGTTTCTTTGAAGGATAACTTCCGAAACGAGATTATCCGGAGAAGAACCGGAGGGACCGACATAGCTTGTAGGATCAGTAAGCTGAAGTGGCAGTGGGCTGGCCATGTCTGTCGAAAGAGCGATGGCCGCTGGAGCAGACGAGTCCTTGAGTAGAGACGCGAATCGGCAAACGCAGCGTAGGGCGCCCCCCCGCCCGGTGGACCGACGACCTGAAGAACGTGGCTGGGGGGGACTGGATGCGGAAGGCAGAGCACCGAGTGTTGTGACGCAACTTGGGAGAGGCCTATGTCCAGCAGTGGACTGCGATAGGCTGAGTGGATTGATTGATAAAATAAATAAAAGCCCAACTGGATTCTTCTGTTGGCTTCTTTCTCGAAGTTGTGTCTACCAAGCTAAGCTGAATGATCTCCCAGGCGTATTCCTGTACAACTTCAAGCGCCGACTCTTCGACGAATATTGGCCCGGCATGATGAACATGACTTTAGTCTTGTCCAGATTCATGTCGTGACTGATACGCTGAGGAGGTCCGTTTAGGCTGTGCAGCATTTGGCCTAGTTATTCTAGCGCCTCATTAGTTATTTTTTCTGTGGTTTGTTACTAAAATATATATAATTATAGGTTGGTGCAGGGAGGTAGGTGTAGATGAAGGGGCTCGTGGCTAAGTATTAAACACGTGAAAGATTTGTGAGGTTAAGCTGCGCTAGGCGTGGTCAGTTTGTGGATGGGTGACCCTGACCGTTTCGTTACACATCGAATCCCCTCCGTGCCTCGGAGAACACATTATGGTATCAGTCCCGGTTGTTATACGAATTTCTATGGCAATCGTTATGGGAAGTCAGACGCCCAAAAGTCTGATAACAAGTCTAACCTTAGGATATAGATAGATAGATAGATAGATAGATAAAACGTTTATTTAGTACAAAAACAAGACACAGGACATACAGGTAAAAATACAATAAGAAAGTGTGATATGTGTCTCAATATTGTACCAAATGGGTGTCCAGCTCAGCATGTGCCAGGTATTATACCTGACGCTGGTATTCTGCTGGATCCCTGCAGTGACATACGGACGTCGAGCAGACCAGATACATGAGAAAAAAATTAAGAATGATTGCTTTGCGTTAGTGTGTTATTTTTCATGTGAGTATAATATCCACAAAAAATATATATATATATATATATATAAGTAGGCAGGTACCTATATTAAGAGTGTGAAAGGAATTAAATAAATAAATATATATTTAAATATATTCATAACCGTAACAGGTAAAAAAAAAAAAAAAATGTATGTGAGTAAAATAATAAGTAGATTTTACTTAAGGCCAATAATTAGAACACGGCATGTGCTATTACCTAAATTATGGACACGTTGGTAATTATGAGACCTAGCATTTTCTGTGAGTCAATGAGAAACTGCCGCAGTCTACGTCGGAAAGTACCAAGAGTGTTTAGATTTCTTATGGGCGGGGGAATATTATTCCAGCATTTTGATGCCGCGTACTTGAAACTACCTCTGAAGGCTGCTGTCCTGTGTGATTCTACCGAAAGTTGCATCGAGCACTGCCTGATTGAACATTGTCTTCTACTTGCGATCCAACTCAACTTACTGTAAAGATAAGTCGGCTGCCTGTATTTGATAACCCCAAAAAGAAGACAGGCTAAATGCAACTTACGGCGAGATTTCATTTTGAGAATCGAGTGTTGGTTCAGAAATGGTGTTACGTGACTTCTCGGTGGAATCGAGAAACAAAATCGTGCACAGGCGTTTTGCACTCTCTGGATCAGTCGATCGGTTCTTGCAAGGAGACGGGGACCACAAACTGTGTCTGCATAATTTAAATTGGATAATACTAAAGACTCCACTAGCTGTATTCGTAATGCTTCAGAGAGATAAGGTCTTATTTTATACAAAATTTTAAGGCGGTAGAAAGAGTTACGCACTGATTCTGCCACGTGTCCTTCGTATCTCAGCTCAGTGTCCATTTTCAGTCCCAAATTACGTGCCTCACTCACTCGACCGACCGACTCACCCATCAAAGTCACATTTAGTGCAACCGGCAAAAGGTCAATTCGTTGCTTGGTCCCAAATACCATGTATTTAGTTTTCGAGGGATTAAGTACCAGACCATTTCGTTCCGCCCATCGTGATATGTTAGTAAGGTCATAGTTTAGATCCTCCAACGCACTATTATAATCACTTGGTTTAAAAGAGACATATACCTGTATGTCATCTGCGTAGATGTGGTATCTGCACCGCTTTAGGCAATGAGTTATATCCGCGCAATACAAGATAAAGAGGATCGGGCCTAGTATTGAGCCTTGTGGAACTCCCCTATTAATGGAAGTTAATGATGACTCGATGGTAGATCCATCGCTTGACCGGATTTTTACGAACTGCTTACGGTTGTTGAGGTAGCTGTGGAACCATAATAATGTGCCGTGGTTGATACCGTAGTAGTTCAACTTGGACATGAGCAGATCAATATTTATGCAGTCAAAAGCGCGCGAGAAATCGAGTAAGACTAAGATCGTACATAAGCCCTTGTCTTGAGCCGATAAAATATTATCCGTCACATCCAAGAGAGCAGAAGACGTACCTCTTAGTTTGCGAAAGCCTGACTGCAGCTCTGGCAACATTTTGTTTTCCTCAAGATACTGCGACAGCTGGAGACACACAACCTTTTCCGCGATTTTAGATAAACATGGGAGAATACTTATAGGCCGAAAGTCTTTCAGTTCCGATGGAATAGGTTTTTTGGGCAGAGGGACAATAGTTGCAATCTTCCAAGTGTCGGGAAATTTTGAGGAGACGATTGACCGATTAACCATTTCAGTGATAACTTCCAGTGTGTGCGGCAAGGTGCAAGTCAACATATTTAGTGTTATTTTATCACAACCCTCAGCATTAGATTTAAGCTGACTAATAAGTCTTGAAATATGTTCGACACTCACCGGGTGCAATGTGAAACTAGCATCACCAAAACGGTGAAATTCAAAGTAAGTAAGTTGCGACAAGCTACAAATAGGATCACCAGGAACTTCTAGGAAATGATTGTTTAATTTATTTGGATCTCGAAAATGAGTAGGGAGGTCGTTGTTTTGTTTGTTAGGCAATAGTGTAGTTTTTATATTTTTCCATAACGTTTTAGGATCATTAATTTTATTATTTATGTTGTTTTTAAAATATGCAACTTTTTCATGAAATAAAGAATGTATTACTAAAGACTTGAGTTGCTTATAGTAATCTTTTTTAATTTGTTTTTTTGCAGAGTCTGGTCTTGTTTTACGGTACGTGGCTAAGGCGTCATCCCGTAACTGCATCATGAACTTAATTGTGTCGGTAATCCATGGATATGACGGTTCTTTAATTAAACAATATCAGTATTGCCCAATAACTGGATTGTGCAGACCACCACAATCTCAGTTGCTCCGTGTAAAATACTGACATTCAGCCGCATCTTGTTAGAAGACGGAAAGCGGACCCTAATATAGGAAAAGGGCTAGGAGAATGATGATGATTTATAGGTAGGTGTAGAAGCAATAGAGATAACGAGTTAAAATTTCAGATATCTTCAAACATTCAGTGGAGAAATGTTAGAGTTGCTGTTTTTAGGGCTTCGAGGATTTGGCTTATAAAAATCTGCTGCATCTTTCTGCTGTCGGTTCTGTAGTGGTAGCATCCAGGAATTCTTTCGATAAGCAGGAGACAGAATGGAAATAGATGACTCTGGTTCTCTTGGTATAGGTAATAATGAATTGTACTGGCTCCAATGTGGATTGATGAAGAACACATGCCGCTCCCCGCGTTCTTGTAGTGTTCTGAAGTTTCCTAAATTGGGTTCGTCCCAAGGGTCCCATAGTTTACGGAACTCATTCATCTGTTATAAAGAATAAAACATAATATTTATGAATATTATCGCAATACCAACCTAGAAGGCACCAGGCGGAAGAAATTCGAGTGGGTGCCCTGTACATACCTGAGGGCGTAGTAACAAGACTGATCTAAAGACGGCTGGACAAACATGAGCCAATTAGAGGAGACTGCGCAGGGCAGGGAAAAATTGCTGAAAGCTCGTAAAGTCCCTATGCACTGGTAAAGTGCCTTATGATAACAACAACAATAAAAACCGAGGCATAATTGTTTGAAACGAGCTCGCATTTACAGATTTCAGTGAAGTTTTATACATTTTGCATCACAATTTTGGTCCTACGAAACGCAAAATGCTGGCTAGTACCTTCCAATAAAAGCGTTTTTATTTCAGATTTTGTTTTCATTTATTTACCTGTTTAAAAGAGGCGAACAAAGTCGTTCTTGGAATCAACCACTTGATCACGAAGTTTTCATCTTTGACGGTTTTCAGCGTACCCCAGTAGAGGAAATAGTCTTCATGGAACATAGGCAGCAGATGTGACATTGGGTATGGGCCTATCCGTGTATGCTTTTGCGCTTCTTGTACTCTTGGAAATCCTTCGATTACCCAGCTCAGCCTTTCGTCAGGGTTGACACCGTACTATAAATTATAACATCAGCTATAATATGATTGATGGATTGGTTTGAATAGTCGCCGAATTGAGCCTAGTGGGTCTTATTACAAAAGTTTAGACCACGTTTTCATACCTAGTCTAATGTCTCCATACATAAAAAAATTGTGTTGAAACCTGGTTTAGGTCTAAACTACTGCTAAACCCGAATTTGTAATAAGTCTAAACCCCTTATTCTAAATTATTTATTTCTCCACCAGCTGATATCCACTCTTTCCCTCCCATAGTAGGTATGTCGATAAAAAGTGTCCTTTGTGTTATTCCAGAACATAATCTTTCAATTTATGGTTAAAATAACTTACCTGTAAGTGAAGTTCAACCATAATTATACGAGATCTTACATCCGAGATATTTATTAACAAAGGTAGTCCATCCATGCATATCGCATCGGTTCACACAGTTTAAAGCTTGCTAAAACAAACAAAAATTAAATTAAAAGAATCGATAGCCTAATCGATTCCGTGCATACATACACCCCTATTTCAACCGGTACAGCTCTAATAACCTCATTCAGTTTGGAGTCGTCTAATGTACATTCTGCAAAAAGAAATTGGGATGGCAGGGCGCGACCTTTAGCTGCGCTCTGTCTTAATGGGTGGGTGGGTGATAAATATCTCGGATGTAAGATCTCGTATAATTATGGTTGAACTTCACTTACAGGTAAGTTATTTTAACCATAAATTATACTTCTATCTTACATCCGAGATATTTATTAACAAAGGTAGATGTTTAGCGACTTTTGCGGAATGTAAGGTCAAGTTTACATCAAAATAATGGTTTTTCTTGTTAATTTATCAACAACAAAAAAACCTAACTTTTATAATATTCAAATACATTTAACACAGCCCCGGTGAAGGATATGTCTTCTTCGAGGTTGGCAAGAAGTTGATTATAAAACTCAAAGAACTACCTGTCCACCAGCTATTTTCTTAATTAATCGAAAAAACAGGCCATTACTTTTGGCCGAGGTTGAGAAGGCGTGACATGTGCCGTGTGCTGTGAACACATTCATGACAACGCCGCGCCGCGCCGCGCCGTTGTCATTTAGCATCTGCTTAGTCCAGCGGCTCTGTAAATTTGCACTATAGACAGGCTTTTTATGATTAGGAAAATATTACCAGTGTTGAGTAAATGGTACCAAGCCGTTTTATCTCCATAAAATGCGGAGTTTTTGTGGTGCAAATGGCCTTGCGTTCTCGAACTGATGGAACAATCAGTTTTGGGTTGTGACTAGTAGGCGCTGAATCTTTAATAATATGTATTATGGATTTGAAATTGCAATGCAAGATAGGAATCTTGCGCAAATACCATTAAAGTTAAAAAAAAAAATGAGGTCTGCATTCGTTGTCCTGTTGACAGTTCAAAATTAGTTACAGAAGGTATACAATGGCAGGTTATCATCGAAATAAATTTATAAAAAAAAAGGAAATTAAATTAAAATATTTAAAAAATAAACTTGATCCAGTCACTGCAAGGCATCTTGGGAAACTAGGTTTCATTTTAATGCAATCATCTTCTGGATTTCAACTTGCAATACAATCATCATCATTGTTACAGATGTTACAGTACATCTTTACCATTATTACCTAGTCCGCAATTAAGTAGATTGGAAATTAATAAGTATAAGGGGGTAACCCATATAACTTACTGTACTGTACTTAATCATGTTGATTTTAAAAATAAGTGTAAGGTAAGTACTAAATTAGTTTTGTGTTGTTCATTAAGCATAAAGTATAAAATAAATAAAGTATTTATTTATTTATATAATATGATAGATCATATATTTGAGATTAAGTCGCTGTGTATGTGCATTTATGAAAATAAATTTATTTTATTTAAATAATGACATTATAAAATTTTATTGATAAAATATACACAAGTGTTTTGTTGAAAAAACATCATATTGCTTTAGGGTATTTTTAGAAAAGGCGTTACTCATTATGTTTATCGTATCTTTCGGAATATCCATTCCTTTTAAACTAGATAAAGATTTGCAAAGGAGATTTATCTGAATCCACCATTGAAAAATAAGGGAACCATGGCTGTTTTGGCCGGTATGGTACAACAAAAAATTTGACATAAATATAACTAACCTAATGTTGGTATTTTAAAACGAGAGCAATTAGGGAAAGACAAAAAATAAAATAAATGATATCACATGAATAGTAAAAGCGACAATGTCATGTGCTTTTCAATCTCTTTTCCAAAAGAAATATAATATAGACTACATTTCTCATTAATCAGAGACGCAATCAATCTAAGTTTAGTTCTCTAATTTTATTCAGTGCCTCTTGGAAATGCCCACATTGAAGCCCCATTAAGTGTCACCACTGATGTGTCTAGAGGACTGGGCGACGTCAGGATTGACATGTGATTTAATGAAGAAGAATAAAAAATATACCGCTGCTCACCCCACTGCCATATTTGTCTAAACATTTGAGATGGGGATATTATATTCCCATTCTCTATTAATGTATGAGATGGCAGTTTTGCTGTGGATTCTAAGCAGCATGTCTACGTTTCTGCAAAATTCTAAGAATGTGGTTAGTAGTTTTAAGTAAGTTATGTGAAGTTCCCTCTCTTTGATCAGTGGCCTCTAGCAGTCACTTCATCGTTACAATATTTCATATAAGAAAATTTAAATTATTTTCATTAATTTTAATCCTAACTTTGTAGCTAATATAAGTTTATGATGCAAGTAACTTCAGCTAAATAAATTTTTAGGGACATCTCAATCATATGTATTTACCATTATGTTATGGCAAAGCTAAGCACATTCCCAATCAAGTACCTACATCATGTGTAGGTATATCCATCTCACTACCATAAGAGCTATTATAAATATCACCCATAAGTAACAGCAGGGCATGTAGCAATAGGTTAATGTAACTAACAATAAACTTGAAATTATTGTTAATTCCCTACTTATAAATTTGCAAAATAAATATATTATATTATTTCAAAAGGTTATACTACAATTATTATAAACACATAAATTTGTGTTCAGTAGAAGGCCAAGGTTCCATTTAACTTAATATTATATCTTTTGTTATTAATAAAATAAACCCCAGGTTTTCTATAAAAAGTTTTAGTGTTCTCATATAATATACTCATATGCATATATTATACTAGTATGGCAATAGGCTCGCCCCCTATTACATGGGACTATAACATAACTAGCGAAATGTGGGTGTACTATACACCTCTGCCTACCCCTTCGGGGAAATACAGGCGTGATGTTATGTTATATAGTATGCTACCACTATATTCCCCTTGTTTCAGAGGTATAAAACTAGAGGTTTTTAGTTTAATGGGAACAAATAATAATATGAAGCAGAACCAAGGAAATAAATATTGAGGTAGGTTCCTAAGGGGTTAAATTCAACCAAAACATTGATCAAATTTTAATATAAAAACTTTTGTAAAAGCTATGTGTAGTGAAGTAAAACCCGAGAAGTTTTCAGATATTAACTTTGCATAAATATCATCATATTTTAAAATGATGGGTGTTTACCTACATATTCATACAGCATTATGGGTGGTGTATCTATTTACAAGTATGAAACATGTCATTTGTAAATTTAGTAGGTGTTATAAGATTGCCCGTTGTACATAATATATCTTCTCTGTATGTATGAAACCCATAGTTAATTTATGGTTTAAAATACAGAACAAACAACTAACTAGGTTCATCATTATATTTTAGATATTACATCTGAGTATAGTAATTCTGCAATGTTATTATTCATTTCTACTTTTGAAAATGGAAAGCTAATATTTTAGCAGTGTTTTTTGCAATATGATGAAGAAATGGACTTTGTATCCTTTACATAAGGCAAGAAAACAGGGTGACCTGTTTTAAGCACCCAATAAATTAGGTATGCAAAAGGTAAATTATATGCATTCAGCATGTGGTACCTCTATTAGTGCCTCTGGTAGCTGTGGTAGGTATGCAGCACGGCTGTCACTCGGTTGCAGTTGCATGCCTGTTTTATGTTGATCTTCTTCATCCCAGCTGCTAGTTGCACATTGTAGTAGTGGCAGGCTGCTGACATCATTTTGTGTTCTGCTGATTAGAAGGAAACCACTTGTTTCCCAATAAGGAATTCTTGGAGTTTTATTAATGTGTTTTCATCAGTATAAAAGAAAATTTCTTTCAATTCTTTAAATAGTATTATACGATTTGTTATCCAACAAAAGTACTACAGTTTCTCTTCATTGTTTCTTCCTGGTAATAATCCGGTAAGAATTTAACTTATAAGAACCCAATTAAGTATGTTAAGTGTAGTTTTATTATTGCTTTGGTTTATTGTCATTAGTTTATTAGTATGACAGTTCCATCTATCTCAAAATCTTCCTGAATCCATTTTAAGGACCCATTACACTGGATTGAAGCTGCCTCCGGGATCAGTTATGGTTTTTATACTAATAACAAAAATGTATTACCAATATTTCTCCTATGAGGGCCTCCTTCTTTCCTCAACCCCTCCAACAGGATTCAACCCCAACGTTCAGATGTCTCATCAGGTAATTTATCCTCCAAGTTCAATTTTCTTGGCCTTGCCAAGTACATAATACTATTTGGGTACCATTATAGGCGGAAAGATTTTGATTAGATCTGATGGTATTTTAACCGTGATGGAGATGGCTTCCTTCAACATAACATCTTCATGATTATGTAGGTATATTTCCCAATTTGGTGGTAGTTGGAGACAAACAGGCCGAGGACGTTCTAATGGAACAAGCCCACTCTGGGTCAGAGTGTCACCTTAGCTCTGCTCTGCATGTAAATATTTATTACTTTCAGGATAGCATCACGTACCATCACGTTAAGAAAGCACAATTAATTTGTTCCGGGATAATATCACGTATTACCACTTTAGGGAACAAAAGACATTTACCATCAGGATAACATCTCGTGTTATCACGTCAAGATGGTAGAAATTCATGTATTTATCATGATTTTTCGGAAACTACACTTTCACTTTCACAAAATGGTGGAATGTAAAATTCGTCTTCACGATTATCTACGAAGTATATAACGAACTTTCTTATGTATTTCTTTAAGAATATGTCTTGTAAATTACATTAAATTCATAACTTCAATGAAATACATGAAAAAAACCTAAAAATAAAAAATATTCGTGTGACCGACGCAACACACAAAAAATGAATGAGGTTATTAGAGCTGTACCGGTTGAAATAGGGGTGTATGTATGCACGGAATCGATTAGGCTATCGATTCTTTTAATTTAATTTTTGTTTGTTTTAGCAAGCTTTAAACTGTGTGAACCGATGCGATATGCATGGATGGACTACCTTTGTTAATAAATATCTCGGATGTAAGATAGAAGTATAATTGTAGATATCTTCGAGACCATAACCAAATTATTGACCACTGTCTTGGTAAAAAGATTTTTTTTTTCAGGATATCTTGGAGATATCTACCAAGACAAAGTTAAGCAAAAGTGGCATTGGGTTACAGATTAATTTAGGAAAGACTTCATACCACTTTATAGGGCTGAGAAAATATTCCAAAATTGGCGAGATATTTACCTTTATCAAGTAGCAAACCATGGTCACACCATCTGAATGACGTAAAGCTTCCTCTTGTGTCAAATATTCTGAACGAAAAAAGGTCACCTGAAAATTCCATAGTACTATTGAGTACGTAGGACCTATATTCTAATAAACTAAAGTAGAACTATCTTATTTGGTATCTCGCAGAGCGCTATTACTATAACAGAACAGGCAATACATGATTGATGTGGTTTCAGGAAGAACGTAACCTTCTCATTCGGAAAAGAGGCACAGGCCTCTTTCACCTCCTCTCCCAGCAGTGGGACAGTAATGGACTGGGCTTATGTGTTATGTGTAGTATTTTTAGGTCTTTTTTACCCAGAATCACACAGATAAAACACTAAAGTTTAGAACGACATTCAACTTGCAGCTTGTGTGATTTCACGTCTGTGGAACCACACAAGCTGCTGTAAGTTGCTGTTTGACCTTGACAGCGTAACTTATTTCGTAAGCAGTAAAGGCGGTTTTTGTAATTCAAGTGTTAAGACTAACGTGCGGTTAACCGCTTTTTTTAATGGTTTTGCGTTGCTTGTACAAAACATAATATTAATTTTTATGTGCTTGCAAGTAGGTAGGCAATTTACTTCCAGTAACTATTTCATGTCCTTGTAAGGTAGTCGATTGATCGTCGAGTGGGAAGTGATGAAGACGCCCCATTGAAAGGGTAACCACGTAGTGACAGGTCACTGCGTATGAATAACGTTGGTCTTAAGCCCAATACTTTACTTTGAAAGCATTTCTCCTGAGGCATTCAATCAACTTGATGACTTCCACGAGACTATTATACAACGTTACATTTTGTTAACGCAATTTGAGAAATAAGTTTGTTCGAAATCACGAGGAATTCTCCTTCTCGATTTAGATAGTTTTTATACCATGTTTTATTTTTTTATTTAGTACCTATAGGATGACGAAACGAGCTAAAGGCCCACCTGATGTTAAGTGGTTACCTTTGCCCATTACAACTTCAATACCACCTAGGCTGTTGCATAAATGGTACCGCAAGTCGGTCCGCTAAACTGAGACATAAAGATGGACCGTCTCATGTGATTGTAATTTCACCGGCACCCGTACCCTTCAGACCGGAACACAGCAATGCAAGCATCACTATTTGACGGAGAAGTAGGTACGGTGGTAGTACTTTCCCGGACGAGCTCTTTCACAAAGGAGCTCTACTACTACTAAAAACAAAAAAACAAACATACATACAAAACATTGATACAAAAAAAACTGGAAACTCACATTTGGTTAATATTATGGTTAAAATCAGTACATCAGCGAATCGTGAATAGGTCCTTAAGATCCAGGAAGTTAGACTCAATTAGTTTCCGTGAATCAGGTAGTCCCTGCACGATATTTTCAACTTTTTTCACTACTAACTGGGTAGCTTCCAGTGACTCTAACTTCATGTAACTTTGTGATTTAGAAAAAAAAAACCCAATCAATTCTCCTCGTGATTCTGAAAAACCAGTTTCCCAAATAGCGTTAATTAAAAGTGACGTTGTATAGAGTTTTAAGGTTTTTCTTACAATGGTATTAGCATGGTTGGACCTTTTCTTTTCTTCCATAATTATTATGAGATCTGTTTCTAGTCTAATGGATAGGTCAAAGGGTAAATTTTACCAATATTTGCATTGGCCAGAATATCAATTTTATACGAAGCAATTACTATTTAACCTCTGGGTCTTGGGATCCGCAACCCAACTAGTAAAATATACCTGCTTTGTTACAACAAGGATCATGTTTCCAAGCACATCCGAACCTTTGCCCAATTATGTTGGGGTACGGTTCTGGTTGAACCCAATGCGGCTGAACATCAGTGTTTTACACGGAGCACTTGCCATCAGATCTCCACAACCCAGTTACTGGATAATACCGGCATCCTAAGGTTAGATCAGTTTTCGGACTTTCGGGCTTCTGATTACCCGTAACAACTGCCATAGATATTCGTATGGCAACCGGGCCCAATTTCATAACGTGCTCTCCAAGGCACGGAGGGTTCTCGATGTGCAACGAAACCGGGCCCAATAGGAGCGTGTTATATCTGTGGCCTAGTCAAAAATTAGCGGAATTTGTTTCAAACATATCAGGCGTGATATATCTCCATAAAGTTTTATAAAAATAAATAGCTTGATGATCTGTAGCCACCTTTTAAAATACTGATGAGGAAAGGCGGGCCTATTGTGCTAAACCACACAGAAGTGGCTTTTACTAACCTGCATTTCACCAGGATACCGCCGCTTGTCGATAGTGTGATCACTGCCATCCATCATATCAGCACCCCAATGGAAGTGGATCTGGGACAGCACATGTTTCTCTAAAAATGGACCACCTTCCAAGTATGGACGTTCGGTCCTCCATTTTGAAGAAATTACCACTGATGACAAAACAGCAAGCATTACCTTCTAAAATGCTGATCAACGCAACAATAATTAGTTAGCTGTTAAATCTCAAGTGGTTGCAAAATTTGATTTTTTATTAGTACTTCGTTTAACCAATCATAGCATTTGTCATGAGATTTAATAATAATAATAATAATCTGAGTGGCAAAGAGCCTCGACCACCATCTTATGAAGCTCTTGTTAGGCGGTTGGGTCAAGGGCTTGATGCAGAAAGCGGTTCTCCTGATACGGCGCGTATTGTTAGGATGTTCCTTTCTCTGGAGCCCTGACCACCGGTAGCTTGGACCCTGTACCCGATACCGATGGGCTACAATTCTTATATTTTGTTTTTCTATGAAAATATTAAAAATTATAATTTATGTGTATATTTATGACAGCAAAGGGAATTATCATTATTTTCAGACAGAGTCCATAGTATTAGTAACAATAAAATTTATGTTATCAGTCTTAAAATCATGTATTATGTGGAGCTGCATCCATCTCCGCAGCATCGGCGAATCCTACCGATCTTCGAACACATTGAGGGTAGTGTTGAAACTGTTGCGAATACGATTAAACAGATTAAAATATTGATTAGCCT
This sequence comes from Asteroscopus sphinx, assembly GCA_949699075.1. Taxonomy (NCBI): domain Eukaryota; kingdom Metazoa; phylum Arthropoda; class Insecta; order Lepidoptera; family Noctuidae; genus Asteroscopus; species Asteroscopus sphinx. The sequence goes on from OX453009.1 coordinate 6,487,432, forward strand.
TTAAGAAAACGGGGGTTAGTAACGCGTAATAGGAGTTGAGTAACTTACCCTAAAGCTGGGTATCGACATTGCAAGGCTGCTCGCGAGGCAGCAATTATTTGACGAGATTAGATTGTATGAGTATCCTCGCGAGCAGCTACGTCGATACCCAGCTTTACAGATTTTCTGACGTTAACTATGTAAGTTTTAATTGCTAAGTATCCCTTAGACATCCCGCATTCCTTTGTTAATAAATCATCGTTAAAAAACAAGGTAAGTAATTATAGCAGATTTTTAGCCAAATAATTATTTGTACCTATGTCTAAACCTCAGATTACTAAATTGAGTAATCTGAGGTCTTATGCTTACCTATGAAATATAAGCTGTTAGTTACGTTGTCATCAAAATCTTTAAGTCTAATATCAGTTTTGACAAAAATACCAAAAAAATATTAGATCTCTTAATATCATCTAACAGCATCCTGTGGATGTTGGCTAAAAAGTTAGACTATTTTATTCTTGAATCACTGCTGCAAGGTTTCAGCTGAACCTACAGGTTGAACCCGTGGCCCTGCGGTAGTGATCTCATATATGAAAAATATTGAAACATTGTAAATATTTGTGATGTACTAATATAGTTTTTAAGTAGTCTGTTACTAACAATAATGAGTCTCATGGTACTTGAATAAATACATATATATAATTATATAATTTATCTATTTGTCAGCACAAATTGAAACTCTAAAGACGTATCAGATTACAATTGTAACAGTGGTAATTGGTGTTAATTCTCTTTTTCATAAACTTAACTTATTTTAAACTATCGCTCTCTTTTACTAATAGTAGATACAAGAAAGGGATGGCAATAATTTTAGTGCAGCTGTCAAATTAGTCGTAATTCAAATTTCCATACAAGTTTAGTCGTGATTTTGGAGCGTGCCCACTAAACATAAGAAGAGGGAAGAAAAACACGTAAGCAAATTTACAGCACTAAAATTGTTGCAATCCCTTTCTTGCATCTACTGTTAGTAAAAGAGAGCGGTAGATTAATATGGGTTTGGTTTAAGAACAAGAAGAATCGACACCAATGTATCATAACACAGTTCAGATATCAGGTACCCTAGAGTAAGCGACCTCGCTTACCTACCTAGGTACAGTCACAATCCTTCCCGGTGATACATTTTGTCGACAAAGTCCCTTGAACGAATCCTGCTACATTACACGTACCTACGGCTGCCGTCGAACACTGAGCACAAGCGATTTTAGCCTTAGTGGTGGTTCACCGGAACGTTTGCTGATAGTACCTAATATCGTGTAAACGTACTTGCTATGTAATGCTAATGTGAGCAATCAAATTCCGGACATCATGTTTGGACAGAGCTGACCTAAATCCCGTATTATCACAATACATGTTGGGATACACCACAGACCAGTAAGTTTCAAGACGCCGCATAAACAAAGTTTTGCATGAGAAAATGTTGGTGGGGAGTGTGGGGACTGGGGGTGGACGGCGCGTTATGATTGGTCGGCCTAAAAGTTCGGTAGTACGATTGGTGCCGCTCGCTGACGGAGTGACATCCCGATTGGCGGCGGGGCGTATGATATGCAGTGCTTGCTATGCTTGGTATCCGGCTAGTCCGTGTCTAGAGGCTTACTAGTCTGTGGGGAACATAAACACGGTTACTGAGTATCCGTATCTAGTTCTAGGTCAAAATGAGTAGGTATGCAGAGTATTATTTTGCGTTTTTGGGAAGGTGGAGTACCGAGTGTTGAGGTCCAACTTGAGAAGTCAGTACCCAGGAGTGGACTGTTATAGGCTGAGTTGCTTGATTGAATTAGGTATCTGTAATTCTGTACTATGAGAATGAGTAGTGTTGTTATCTGAATTGGAGACGGACTCGTGGATCCCCTGATTGACCCCCCTCAGATCATTACGATTTTTCAGTCCCGCTGGCTCCCTTAGTCCGGGGGAAATATTAGAACGTCTTTTAAAATTGTATGGCGATGTTAAAGGATTTTTGGACTACAAATCAATACCTATAATAATATTTCTGTAATTTATTTGTAACAAGCATAACCAACTTTCCGCCTGCGACTTCGTTGGCGTGATTTCTCTTTTTTCGCATTCCCACGAGAATTTTGGGAATTACTTTCTTCGTGCTCACTTACATTATTTAGAGAACTACTGTGCAAAATTTAAACTTCCTAGACCCACCGATTTAGGCTGTGCGTTATCTGTCAGTCAGTTTTAGAATTTTAATAAGTAGATTTATTCATCATCATCATCATCCTCCGAGCATTTTTCCGTACCATGTTGGGGTCAGCTTCCAATCTAACCAGATGCGGCTGAACATCAGTATTTTACACGGAGCGACTGACCAGACCCCGCAACTCACTTTCTTCACTTCACTTTCGTAGGTTAGACCAGTTGTCAGACTTTCGGGCTTGTGACACCCGTAACGACTGCCATAGATGTTCTTATGGCAACCAGAACTGACAGCTTAACGTGCTCTCCGAGGCACGGAGGGGTCTCAATGTGCAACGACATGGTCACCCATCCACGGACTGACCGCGGCAAGTGTAGCTTAACCTCGCAGATCATACAATCCGTGCGGTTGCTACTTAGCCATGAGCCCCTACGTAATCATAAAGTAGATTTATTATGCAGTTTAATTAGTTTCTTAGTATTATGACATAATATGCAATATAAATTTTTCTTAACTTATAAATTGTGGAAAAAATCCTACTTAATATTATAAACGTGAAAGTTTGTGAAGATGTTTGGATGTTTGTTATTCAATCACGCTGTAAGGGCTGAACGGATTTGGATGAAATTTAGCATCCGATAGAACATAACCTGGATTAACATATAGATTACTTTTTACCGGACTGCGCCAGAAGGAGGGTTATGTTTTTCGAGTGTATGTATGTATGTATGTATGTATATTTCTTTGGCACACTCTGTAGCCTAAACGGCTTGATGGATCTTAGCTTGAGGGGTGTCGTTGGATTCGTCTTAATTGTGAGAGTGACACTGGGTATATTAAAATTATAAAAATCTAAATGGCCGCTTTTTGGAGCCATTTTATGTGACTTAAAAAATTTTTTTTTGCTCAAAACCTATCGAGTGGGGTATCAAAATAAAGGGTTTTATAAATGGTTTACGAAAATATATACAACTTATATTTTTAAATGTAATTAGGAATGAGAAATGCTAAAAAACAACAAAATATTCAACGTTAAAAATGAATTTGACTTTTCAAAAAAAAACATTAATAGTATGATAAATAAAACATGACAAAACTAAAAAAATTCAAATAAAAAAAAAAATTAACACAAACAAAAAACCCGACTGCGTCTAAAAATAACAGAAAAGATACAAACAAGACTTATCAACACGCAGGCGGAGGCTACCTATGAACTATTATATAATTCATGACCAAAAACATACGTAGCCTCCGACTGCATGTTGATAAGTCTTGTTTATATCTTTTCTGTTATTTTTAGACGCAGTCGGGTTTTTTGTTTTTGTTAATTATTATCCTGAGAAGTAGCCCACTTCCCGAGGGATGCGTGGTAAACGACATCTACGGGGGCGAAGCCGCGGGAATTGGCTAGTTGATAATAATATTGTATTGTATCGCTTATTGTATTGTAACATAACATAACCTCACGCCTGTATTTCCCCGAAGGGGTAGGCAGAGATGTATAGTACTATACATCTCTGCGTACCCCTTCGGGGAAATACGTACACCCACATTTCGCCAGTTATGTTGTAAGTCCCATGTAATAGGGGGCGAGCCTATTGCCATTAACCGGGCACAAATCCAGACTCCAGGCTGCTACTAAGAATTTCCTAAGAAAAAACCCAATAACACTTTGCCCGACCCGGGAATCGAACCCAGGACCTCACGCTCAGTAGTCGCGCTTGCGACCACTAGACCAACGAGGCAGCTTTGTAACAACCTGTGTTTGACAAATAAATGAATTGAATTGAATTAAGTTTTGCACCAATTTATTGAGATATAATATTGCTTTCCTTTACTTTCTTCTTAGTAATAACGATACACATTTTTTGAATTTAATTTAAGTCATGTCTTAAGAGTGTCAATGATTTTTTGTCTACTCCAAAATATATTGAAGCAGCTCCAGATCTTACATAGCGTTTATAAATCGATCTGGACATACAAACTAGCACAACGACAAAACATGCATAAGTCAAGAATCCTAAATAAAGCCTTTGCTTAGACTCTCAATCAGTCACCCTAAGTATCCTTATCCCTTCTAAATAACGCCTAAAGAGACAAATTTCAGCATACTAACTTGTGAGCCAAGGGCACCGCTTTCACCTCACTCATTATTTAGAATTACCAGGATTGTATAGACATCTCATTAATGCTATGTCAGGCTACCTTTGTCAGATCTTTCACTGTATTAGGTATATTGCTCCTGCCCGTTCTGTATTGTCAATTAAAGTTTACATGTTTCAGTTTAGCTAATTTTGCAGGTAAATTATTAGCTCAACTGAGTACTACAAGTACGTGTTGAGTTGGCGTGATGGTGAAGTTTGCAAAGAGGTCTCTGTGTGGTTCTGTGATGAGAAAATACCAAATATGACTGATAGGTCAACGTTGATGTAGTGGTATGACCGATACTATTATATACTACTTCGTTGGTCTAGTGGTCAAGCGTGAGGTCTTGAGTTCGATTCCCGGGTCAGGCAAAAAGTGTAAGCGTGAAAATTTCTCAGTAACAGCCCGGAGTCAGGAAATTGGCAGTCTTTACACCACCGTGCCACGGAGCGCAAGTAAAGCCTTCGGTCTTGCGCCTGATCTCTTTCCAGTCATGTCGTTTTGCAGACGCATCGGATTTATGCGAGTGAGGGAATAATAGAGTTGGTACATCTGTTTTTGCGCACACACTTGTGCACTAAAATATGTCCCGCGCAGATAGCTAGTCTCCTTTGAGATTAGTAGCCGTGACCGAAATTATATATTGGTATTATTATAGTTCATTATTTTATAGTTATTTATTGATAATAGTGATATAATAAAAAAAATACATTAATTACATGCTTATTGCTTATGTATCTGATTGGAAAAATGTTGGTTTAAAAAACGATGCCGACGAGAACTAAATTAAGTGTGGCGTATGTTCCAACCCAAAACCCCTATACCACCAAGGTTGTCAGTGCATGACTATAACTTACGTGTATATCCAGTATTAGTCAGCTTAACCTTATGTGGATAGACATCAAAATTGAACCATTTGAGTTCAGGACATTTATAGACCAAAGAACCCGTGATGGATACATTTATGGGAGTTGGAAGATGCCCTTCAACATCAGCCCAGTATTGAATCCATTCTCTGGTCCCGAACTGGGGCATAATTGTATCTTCTTCATTTGCGGAGATTTCAGTCTCTAAAAGAAAAGACTAAGTATAAGTTTTACAATTTTAAGTAAATTCTAGTTTATTCGGAAAGGTTTTATGAAAGATTACTTGGCTTACGTGGTTGTTAGTTAGCAACAAGACCCACAAAATTACTTTTGGAACCAGAAGTAGTCATCAGCTCAGCGTATCGCAATCCACTGCTGGGCAAATCCTCTCCCAAGTTACGCCAAAATACTTGGTCCTCCGCTTTCCGCATCCAGTCCACCATAGCTAGCTTCTTCAGGTCGTGGGGCCACCTGGCTTGGGATGCCCTACGCTGTGTTTTCTGATTTGCAGGCTCCACTCAAGGACTTATTTGCTCCAACGACCTTCAGTATTTTGACAGACATTGCTGATTCTATAAGCTATGTCGATCACTCCGGTACTACTCCGGATAATCTCGCTTCGGATTTTACTCTTCACAGAAACTCCAAGCATAGCTCGCTACATAGCTTGTTAAGCGACTTTGAATTTTTGAACTAGCCCAACTGTTAGTGTCCACGCCTCGGCACCGTAAGTCATATAGGTAGGATGCACTGGTTAAAGACCTTCGTCTTCAAACTTTGCGGTATAGGCAATGAGAAGACTCGGTGATCTTTTACAAATGCTGCCCAGCCAAACTGGATCCTTCAGTCGGCTTCTTTCTCGAAGTTGTGTCTACTAAGCTGAATAATCTGCCCTACAAGACCAGAAGCACTAAGCACCAACTGCTAGTGTATTTATGAATTACGGTAGCATTTATTACCATGACGATTAAATACCTGTTTGAGTTGGAACTGAATGCTCCATGTTGCAGAAGATATAGGTACGTTTACGTTAAAATTTAGTTTAACAAAAGTATTAACACATAATTTTAATAACACATGATTAATTTTAATATATTGCCACAGAGAAAAAAATCACTATGTATATTGCTGACATTTGTATCACAGATTAATATTTTCAAAGATAATAATATAATCACTACGTTTTAGGCGGCCCATACACCTACAATTATATTGAGCAATAACTTTATTGCACAATTTTAATTAAAACGTCCGTGCACACAGACGATACCATCATATTGAGTCAAAAAAATTGACGAACCATTTGCGTCAATATTTTCGTGTGAGCAACATGTCTGATAAAGATTTGGCTGCAGCTATAGTGTTACTAATTATGGCAAATCGTAGAAAAACACGAAAACACCGAATATGGACTAAGAGGTGGTTGAAGAATAGAATGGTGTATAGTAATGAACGCTTTCTACAGGATCTAGCTTTAACCGAGTTGAAAGATTTCAAGAATTGTGAGAATGGATACTGCAAAGTTTGGAGAAGTTTGTCTGCGATTTTCCGACTACTTTACAGTTATTATTTTCACTTATTTGTTAGGATAATGAATAGTTTAATAATTTAATCTATTTATATCCACAGATAGTAAAAAATATAGACGAAGTGCTGCGAACAATCATAGTGAAGCCAACAAAACCGTACTCCTCCGTGTACAAACCAGCGCTCACGCACACACATGCACCTTAAACCGTTATCATCGCTCTCAGTACACATGTCGTGGTTGTTAGTGGTGGCCCTTTTAGGGTACCTAAGTCCTCCTGACTGACTAGCTTCCAGTGGCATCGTCCAGTACTTAAGCATTGCGAAAACAAATATCCTTCAGGTGCATGGGTTGAGCGTGAGCGCTGGTTTTTACACGGAGGAGCACGATTTTGTTGGCTTCACTATGATTGTTCGCAGCACTTCGTCTATATTTTTTACTATGTCTGTGGTTAGAGCCTAACAAATGAGTAATACCTAATAATAACTGTAACGTAGTCGGAACACATTTTGTTAATTTTAATTTATCTTCTTTTAATTAAACGTATGTGATTATATTCTCTTTGCACACACACACTATGACATAGTCGATAGTTATGGCGTTGTGGAGTGAAAGAAGATTTAGTAACAAAGATTGAGAGGTATGTTAAGATGGTTTGGACATATAGAGAGGATGGATGAGAGGAGATTTACGAAACAAGTATACGAAGCGAATGTGGTTGGAAGAGTTGGAAGGGGACGACCTCGGCGAACGTATCGAGATCAAATCGCGGATGTTCTCAAAAAATGCCAGGTTAAGAGTACTCTAAACCGACGAGCATGCATGACGAGGGTAATGTACGTAGATGTAGCGAAAGAGGTGTGTCAAGATCGTAGCAGGTGGAAATCCATAGTATCTGCCTACCCCAATGGGAAACAGGCGTGATAATATGTATGTATGTAGTCAAAGTTCTACGATCATTTGTATTGTATTGCAATAAAGGTAAATATATAATTTTGGTAAACATAGTGGTTATGTAGTGATTATATTGTTTGGTTATATTCTCTTTGATCATTGCCATTAAAATGCATTAAAACGTAGTGATTACATTATCTTTGATATTATCTTTGATTGCGATGGCAATGTCATCAAAATTTTCGTTTTATTTTCAATTTGACATTGCTTGAAATATCGAAAATAGTGATTATATTCTTATGTATCCTTATATTAATGATTATATTTGACGAAAATTGCATTGAACTCAGTCAGAAAATTATTTAAAAATACAGCAACAAAAATGCAGAAAAAAGACGATGAAATACCGTTTTACAAGAGACTGGTTTCACCAGACCGTGAGTTACTAGTATGGGAGAAATGGATACAAATCAGACGCGATGAAACATCAAAGCTCGCAAAAAAACTGGACAGACCACCAGTGGACCTAGCAATGAACCTATTGGATAAAGTGCGGGAAGACAAAGAACAAAAAGTTGCTTTAGAACATGCTCAGATAGAGAAAAAAACAGGTGTCAGAAGAGCCTTATGGGAGCGGCCTCCAAGATTTAAACAGCGTTGTTACTGTGATCCAGCTTATGAGTTGCATAGAACCCGTGCTGAAAAGGGTCGTCCAAATGTGATAGAACATATTGGCGTTCCCATTTATGTTCAACAAAACGAAATGGGAATGGCTGGTCAACGACTTCGCCAGACATGTGATCAATTAAAATTAAATGCAGATTATAATAAGTATAGACAAAAACGTGAACAAGAGCTTGATGAGAAAATAAAGAAAATTGATCCTTTTAGGTAAAAGTCTCATCCATTTAAATGTTTATATTTTGTGTGAGCTTGGACTAAATATAGACCAGCAGTCTCATTTTGTATGTTTGTTTAGAAAATTGTTAAAACGCCACACTACAAACACCAGGGCCTAACGCATTGTCCTAATACGTAACTACGCGACCATCGCAAGTTCGTGCCAATTTTGTTCATGAATTTCGTTCATTTCTTTATTTGTACGCGGGTTCACATAACATTTTAATGCCTTAACGCGTCTTTTTCTAAAAAGTTCAAGCGTTTTGACGAGAATTAATTTTACAAGTAGTGTTTTGTGTCAAGATTGGTTGACTCTGATTGGTCAATACACTAAACGGCCTGCTTCAGCGGGAACTAGTTGCGTGCACGCTGCACGCGACAATGTTGCACGCTCAATACAATGCTTGATCGCTCCGTTGTGTACGTTCTGTATTTTTATGTGTAAATAAATTATGAATACACTTTGTTTCAGACCAGATATTAAAGGTTTAATAATAAAAGGTAATAAACCTCCAATTCCATCACCAAAAAGGCCTCCTATACCACAAATTCATGTTCAAGACGCAACCAATTATTGTGCGGAACCGCTTAGTGGCGTTTATGCCGTGAAAATTAATAATACTGTCTTTTATAAAGACATACCTGGCCAGAATCTGGTTCACGTACCAAAGTTTCAGCAAGAGGATTCACATGAACCTTGCACTGCTTGGACTTACTACTTCAATGTTCCTGTAAAACGAGCAGGAAGAAGTAAACTTTTCATCCAGAATCTTGGAACTGTGACGTTGAGATATTGTTGGAAGAAAATAAAACGGTTAGTCCCTTTCATACCCGATGATATATTTGAACAAGTATTCTTTTTCAACAAGAACGAAGATGTAATATCTCCCGGTCAAAGCAAAGAGATATTTTTCACATTTATTGCTGACAAGCCTGGTATTTATAGCGAATTTTGGGAGCTAAGTATGTCTAACGTATGTTTTTTCGACACCGTCGGAGAAAGACACATTGTTAACTTGTACGCTGATTCTGTTGAAGACGTAGACTTGATAAAACGAAAAGTTGAAATCCTTAAATCAAGAATTAACAGAAAAGCAATTAATAACTTGGCTTCCGAGTTTGCAGAGGAAATATTTGAAAATGTCTTCGAAGTTGTTCCGCAAGTGTATCCCTACGAGAAATTCTTCTTGGAAGCGGAACTATTCGTTCTTAGAAATCCCGCGTGCTTTTATCACCAGACAGAAGTAGCAAAACTGAAAGAACTGTATACAGAAATGGTTCCGCGTGAGCAGTGGAACCTATCAATAGGCACTTGGAGGCATACAATGATGGCGAAAGATTATGATGATAGAATGAGATATTACGAGTTATTGCGAAAATCTCACGCGGAATGTTTGAAGCCTTGGTACGAAGGTGACGGTCTTCTAAAAGAGAAATATCGCGCAGTAAAATATTTATTATTGCTGTTAGCTGATCATTTTGATAAAGAATATGCTTGCATAACGGATTCATTTGTTTATAAGCCCCCAGATACTAAGAGTTCATTACGAGCAAAGTCCAAAAGCAAAACCTTTGTTGTTGATCCTCTTACCGCGCAGTTGGTGCGTAATGTTTTCTTTTTGCGAATTTATGAACACCTCGGGAATACGATGGAGTTGTGCGCCGGAGTATTGAATAGTTTGGATTTAAACCGATGGATCGAGTTCGATTTTTGTCGGCATTATGACTAGGTATTATCCATTGAAATATTTTGATTTGACAGTTTTCTTATAATTTAATATATATAATATGGTGGTGATTATGGCATATCTCCCCATTGGGGAGGCCTACGTCCAGCAGTGGACGTCTTTCGGCTGAAATGGTGATGATGATGATGAATCATGGTACATTGTTTTATTTCATGATCATGTAGGTGTTTAATAAAATATTAAATAAAGATTAATTCTATGTATGTTAATTTTACTCCACGTCTTGAGATATGTAGACTGTTTTGAAGACAGGAATGCGCATTTACGTGACCTCATATCATGGTCGTCATTTTAAGTGACAACAGACCATGATAAGTATTATTTGGGGTTTTTGTAGCTGATGAATCTGATTTCGGACTAGACCTTGTGATGTAAACACAGAACTTGATGTTTAGTACCATTATGTCAACGAGTACCTACCAACTAATGGACCTCTTTGTTACCTAAATATGTGTTTATATCATTGACTATGGATTCCCTAATCAATGGCTTATATACATACTCTTTAATAAAGATATACGACTTCTTATTGCAATAACTCAAAACCTCAGACACCCCAACTAGTTGTAGAAGATATTTGTAATTTTTTGTATCATGGTAACAACGTGCGACGCTCTCGACGCTACTGTGTCGGGAGGTGAATAACCTCTTAAAATTAAGTTAAGTTTTAATAGTTTTAGGAAACAAATGTTATCCAAAAGTTTTCATCACACTTTTTTACTGGGTCTCGCTTGCGTTTGCGCTCAGCGCCGCGTCGTCGTATGAAACTTTTAGACTCGGCATGGTATGAAAAAATTTTTTTGGTAAAAATTATATTGAAAAGTAGTAGTGTAATGGATTCTACTCTCGATTCTGAACAAATTAGTATCAGGTTTTAAATTAATTCAATTAAACTTTGTATAGCTTATCTACTCTAACCTTGTCTAGACCTATTAACTATTCCATAAACGCGTCGTCGTACGTGACACACCACAACCTATGATTCTATTCAACAAATAGTCGAACATAGAACCGTCGGAAGTGACAGGAACTAGCTCTGAACTTATTTTCCGCAATGGGTAGACTGCACAGTAGACTAAGTGTTAGGACGAAAAAGTTGGGGAGTAAAACGACTGTATTTTAAAATAGCATCGGTATATTGACGTATCTCAGATCACTGGTCTAACTTGTTTCACGAATATAATGGAATCTCCGGGTGGCCGAGTCTGAGTGGGTCTGATGTTGCGTTTTATGGGAACGCTGTCAGGACCCTCCAGTTTTCGCAGCAGTGCCAGCTGTGGGCAAAATATTAATGAATTACTTTTAGTTCAATGTGGTGCTGGACACGAAGAATTAGCACCACCTCATCTCTTCTCGTGGGTGTCGTAAAAGGCGACTAAGGGGTTCAGCAGAGGATGGGCAGCAGCATTCCCTGAGTATTTGTTCAACCAACCGCGACGCCAACCCACCTACCAAGCAAGGCGGTTATGGCATATACACTTTTGGGGGAGATCTATGTCCAGCAGTGGACGTCTTTTGGCTGAAATGATGATGATGATGATCACTTTTAGTCGGACAGAGCAAGTATTCATACGTTGTTCCTGTTTACTACTATTTTCTTGGTGTACAATAAAGTATATTCTATCTATCTATCTATTCCTTTTAAAAAAGTTGGCCCTATGCACCAACTATTATGTACGGATGTGGTGGTATTTAGTTATACCGCCAAGTGGCAATAAATATGTTGTGACAAGAGTAATACATCCATCAGCTCACTTTGCGAAATAGGGGTGGCATTCGTAAATCCACCATTTTTGCGTGATGAATGTAATAATTACTATGTATGTAATAATAACTACCTGGTTATTGAAGATTCAAAAAAAAAAACTCGCAAGCTTCAACCACTGGTTTGAAATTAGTTTTGAGTAGAGCTTAAATTTTAGAGTATTCCATAAAGATTCATTGATCACAGTTTCAGCTGAACTGTGATCAATGAATCTAAGTTCAGTTTTATTATAAAACTAGCTTTTACCCGCGACTTCGTCCGCGTAGATGTCGAAAATGGTTCTAATAGGATTTTTAATTAGTTTTTTACGTTATCAATTTTGTTATAACAAATAAATTATTAACGATTTAAATATTCTTTTATCTTTGTATTTTAAATGTTTTTTTTTAATATGGAATGATTCGTATAATTTATAACCAAAATGTTCTAGTCCTTACCATTTCAAACTTTGAACTATACGTACCTATGAGGCCGTGTCCTAAAAGTGCATAACCTCTTTAAGCTTAGAAACCTTCAAATGAGGTACAAATATAGTACGGTGACTTTCGAGACATTCCAATTTTAAAGAGTATTTGCTTGCTTTTTTGAATAAAATCGGGTTGAACACAGATCTATTACCTAGGGTTGAGTTTTCAAACATGTGTCAAAACATGGTATAATAAGATGTTTCACAAGGTATTCTCTTCCCGCAATGACAGCGCGATGCCTCCAAGCTACGTCACGATCAGTGCTGCCATTGATTGATATCTTTAATTTACATAAGGAGATTTTTGTTCATAATGAATATAAAATAAATTCCTAACTAGCCTAACTATTTGTTATCTCATGTTATTCATCTAATTAGTTAATAAAAGAAACTATATTTAATTACTAGTTAAAAAGTGATTCTTTATAGAAGAAAGTAAATGAAAAAATGCATTTTGCTATTTATTTTCACAAAGTGGCAGCACATCAAACTGACAAGTGTCACGCTAACAGCCCGCTATTGGCTCCACGGCCGATGACGTAGTACGGAGGCAATCATGTGACCTAACTGTCACGGGAAGAGACTACCTGGTGTTATTATACCATGTGTCAAAATAAAGTGAAATTGAGATCAAAAGCACTGAGGAGTATTGATATAAACTTCGAAGCAAATCACCGCCAAAATAATTTTGTACTCCTTTTTAACCCCGTCAGGGGATGAATTTCAATAAAATACGAAACACGTCTTCCATCAATTCTGTTAAAAAGGTTCCTGCAAAATTGTAAGTAGATTGGACCAAGGAATCACGCTGTCCCATACAAACATTGCCCCCCTTGTTCACCCCCATAGGGGTAGAATTTCGGAAAATCCTTTCTTATCGGATGCCTACGTCATACAAAGAACACACTCTCCAAGTTTCTGGTCTCTACGATCAGCGGTTTAGGCTGTGCGTTGATCCGTCAGTAGGTAATTCAGGACAAAGTATTTTATATGTATAGAGATAAAGATTTAAATTGTGGAAAGTAAAAATCGGTCACGAGCAGGATTCGAACCTGCGACTCCTGGCTCAGTACGCCAGTGCTTTAGCCACTAAGCTACCGTGAACACTGCTCGTGGTATTGATTTTTTCTTTTCACAATTTAAATCTTTAGATTTCGCTTCGCATGCGTAAATGCGTTAAAAATAATAAAATAATTATGTATAGAGATGTTATCTACTAGGAAATACGAGACTTTCACCATCTGCCGACTACAACGTGTTATTGAAATAACTGAAAATCTCTTAAGGGGTCATTGTACTCATCAGTATGGACAACTTTTACTATGGGACCGACCCTGAAATTGCGAAAAAAATCAGCTTATCCCTACATTTTTTTGATTTATGTGAACACAAATGTAGGGAACAGATGATTTTTGATGATGATGATTAAAGTTAATTTAATTCATATTAAAATTTCAACTCGTACCTGTTTGTGGCCTATCCTTACAGGTTTTTCGTATAAAATCCAGGTGACACACTCGGTAAAAGGCGGCGTTGTTAGGGACCCTTTGTATGTGACATAGTTGCCTTCTTGTAGTTCATCGTAGTTCAACCACGCCAGCGATTCTGTACAATTTATGAAAATTCAATTTGGATCTGCATAAAGCAGGGCCTCATAATAAGAGATAATAATACTTGTGATCAAGATATAGTACATATACATGTTGAAATTTTAATCGCTTAATTCCTGAAATTGGTCATTGTACCATCATTATGAACAACTTTTACTATTAGACCAACACTGAAATCATGAAAAAAAAATCAGGTGGTCCCTACATTTTATCGATTTAAGTGAACACAAATGTAGGGACCAACAGATTTTTTTTCCGCGATTTCAGTGTTGGTCCCATAGTAACTAATAGGTAATCTGTGCCCATAGTAAAAGTTGTTCATAATGATGAGTACAATGACCCCTTTTCGGAAATTAAGCGATTAAAATTTCAGCATGTATACAGTTTACAGTTTCTTCACTTAAGTAGGTATACAATATTGTACCTACTAATTGGCTAACACCATAATGTCAATTTTCAAACTTCTCTAATTTTAAAGGACGATGTTCATTCCTGCCCTTGGACATAGGCAGGTTATAATAATCTTTATATAAGTATCTCACATATTTGATTCTAGATTTATATATTTTTGAATATTTTTCTATCTTACTACGATTTTAGGCTTCCTGGGTAAGATAGATATAATAAATTGCGACTGAATACAATGTTGCAGCCCTAAGACCGCAACATTGCATTGTATTAAATTGAATATTCTAAAATATTCTGATGTTGCGTTGCATAAAGTGTGGTTTACGATTTCAGCGTATTCAAACTTGCAGTTGGTCAATTTATGTTAAAAATATTTGATTTAATCGTTGAATTTGCCTCAAATAAGTACTTATTACGACGACCTGGTGAAGGTCGCGGGAATCCACTGGATGCGGAAGGCACAGGACCGGTCGTTGTGGCGATGCTTGGGGGAGGCCTATGTCCAGCAGTGGACGTCTTTCGGCTGAAATGATGATGATGATGATGAAGTACTTATTCAACAAGCTACCTTTGCTGTAAGTAGGTGAGAAGTTGGCTATCCTGCAGATTCCAGGTGTTGCTGCAGCATCAGGTTAAGGTTACCATGTTAGGATATAACATGCAATATGATTGAAGTAGGTAACAGGATACTAAATTTCAAATAGATCAGATCTGCGAAAGTTGCTCACATCCCTTCATCAACTAGAAAAGAGCTGATGATCTTTAAACGACTACACAGATTTTCCTGAATCATAGCTAAGAACACTCTCGATCAAGTCACCTTTCAAATATAAAAAAAAATAACTATATCAAAATCCGTTCACCCGCTTGGGAGCTACGACGCCACAGACAGACATACAAATACACACGTTAAACACATAATACCCATCTGTTAACTGTTTGCAGGGTTTTAAAAGAGAGCAACCATACAATCGTGTTGACTGATGAAGTCGCTTCTGGTCATAAGAATTTCTTATAGGCATGCTACCAAAGAAAAGGGATCATCGTCCTTTAAACTTAAAGTGCTGCAATTTTTTTTCAAGTACAAACCTGCCGTTGTTTTTATAGAATCTGCAGTCGCCCTGATCTTTTCGAATTCTAGAACGAGCCTGTCAAACCCAGGGTTTGGGTTATCCACAGCTTCCAGAAAGATTCCTACCACGGCCAAACCATCTGGGTGATTGATTGCTTCATCCTTATTTTTGTACCTTGCCTTGTAATGTACGAAGTGGCATTCTGCGGCATATCTGAAATAAAAGAATGAGAAGTATAATACAACGAACATATTTATTTATTTCCTAAACAAAACCATTATATTTTGCGTTGCGTAATTTTGTGTAAAATGTTTGCAAAGAATGAGTGTAAGTGTTTGTGGTGTGTGTGTATGTAGGGATGTGTAGGCGAGCGTAGGGCGTGTAAGTGAGTGTGTGTGTGTGTAAAGGTATGTGGTGTGAGCATTTTAGTTGAGCCGTGGAGAACTCACGTTTAGGTTATTAATAGATTGTAATCAAATTGAAATTTTCAAACGAAAATACCAAGGAAATAATCATGACAAATAACTACGACAATCGGTGACACTCATAATGTCATTTATTTAAAATAGATCATATTAATAAATTATAAGTGGTCAAGCATTAGTTGAGCAGTTCAGTTGAGCCGTGGGGAACAAAAACTTTCTTACATATATAATATATGATGTCCCACTGCTCAACTGCTCAACTTAGTAGAGCAGTTCAGTAGTTGAGCCGGGGGTAGCAAAAAACTTCTTACTTAAATATGACCCACTGCTCAACTGCTCAACTCAGTAGAGCAGTTTAGTTGAACCGCGGGGCAGTCGCGAACCTAAAACTCAACTATTTCTAGTTGAGCATTTTAGTTGAGCCGTGGGGAACTCACGGGTTGAATGTGTTTTTTTGTGTATTAGTGAAGTGTGGTAGGAGAGTGTTAGTGAAGTGATGATGATGATGATGATGATGACAAAAACTTTAATGCTTTTTTTTAAAGCATTAGGATTATCCTCATACGTCTTCAAATAAAAGTTCTACTAGCAGTTTCGGTATCTAATCGAAGGCTATTAAAAGAAAAGGAAGGAAAAAACAAACAAAGAAGTCCAAAACATACTTTTGTCCATCTAATACGTGTTCACATCCAGTAAAATCTTCACCAGACCAGTGAAAGTGCATCTGTTCAAATACATATCTTCCAACGAGAGGCCCGCCACGTACAGTCGGTCGACGTTCCGCTTCAAATGTAAAGTATGCTGCAAAGAGTAGACAGATGAGAATAGAGAAAAAAATCTTTGCATCTACGTTTCACGTATCATCGTGGACCACACCATCGCATAACATCAGGTGAGTAGGCGGTCAAATGCAAGCCAATTAGATATTTAAAAAAAAAAACAGAAATAAGGGGCGCTACCGCGCTACACTCCCCTATTCGGACTGGCATTAATTGTAACAGCCGGGCGGCAAAATCGAATAATGTAGAGAATGTTCGGGAAAAAGGCCGCTTCATCATTTCAGCCGAAAGACGTCCACTGCTGGACATAGGCCTCCCCCAAGTCGCACACCGTCACACTGGTCATGTTGGGGGGTAATGCCATAATCGCCACGCTTGGCAGGCGGGTTGGCGATCGCAGTTGGTTGGCTAAATATTCAGAGAACGCTGCTGCCCATCTTCTGGTAAATTCCTTAGTCGGCCTTTACGACACCCATGATAAGATATAGGGAGGTGCAATTCTTTACGTCCGGCACCACACGGAACGGCATTAATTGGCACAGCCGGGCGGCAAAATCGAATAATGTAGAAAATGTTCGGGAAAAAGGTCGCTTGGCTTAGCCGTATTCGGGTGAATAATAAAACAACATTATTGAGAAGATTTGCCATCTCGTTCTGGTATATTTTCAAATGTTCGATTACTTCAAATGACTCAACATAATTTAATGCATGTCCAGCAGTGGACGTCTTTCGGCTGAAATGATGAAAAATTATGATGATAATATAATAAATTGGAATACAGGCCGACTGACGACGACTGCCCATCTGAGGATATTATAAACATTGTTACTGACCTGTGTGCCCACTATTGAGAAGCGTCCCACAAAGTTTTTGTTCCTGAAAACCTTCGAAATGCAGAGGATCTAATGACGACCATATTGGACAAAGTTTTGAAGATATTGTGATCGGAGACTGTGAAAATATTAAGCGGGATATTTGTTCACCTGGAAACAAAATAATAAGTCATTAAAAATACCATTTAATATACTACATACACAGTGTAATGTGTTTGTTCCAGTCAAGATTCTTTCCCGGTCAAACTGTTTCTAACTGACGAAAACGGAAGAACTTCACATAAAAGTAGCTTTGACTGACTTTGGAATTCTTCAAAAAGTCAATTTAAAAAAGAACACAATGGCAAGCCGGGAACAGAAGATAGCTTAAGGCCTATCAGTCCACATAGCGTCACTTCATATGCACGCTTTTGTCATTTTACGCTTGTTGTATGATTGCTTGCAGCTTGCATATTAATAAACGAAGCTCTGTACACGGAGTGGCGGCGGATGGAGTCCATAATGGGATTCTCCGCCACCTGCCCGGTTAAGCAGTCAGGGTACCTAATTTGGGTATAGATCTGCGAGAAAAAAAAAACCACGGAGCGGAAATGTCGCATTTGTGTAGCGGCATGCAATCGTGAGGCCTATGTCCAGCAGTGGACGTTTTTCGGCTGAAATGATGATGATGATGATGATGCAATCGTCATGCAGCCTGAGCGGCAACATGTCATTACTCTAAGCAAGAGTATACTTTATTATTTGCACACAATAAAAATAAAGTTAAAACAAACATGAGCACAAAACTATTAATTGGCTTTCTTATCGTTTAAAACAATGTGTTACAGACCACCATTGGATGGACAAAAGCGTATTGTATGACATATTTCTTTTTAAAATTAATAATATACAGAATCAATAATAAATACAGACTCATCCTCTGACAACTCTGTTGCAGAATGAAACAATCTACAATTACAATTAGTGTTTTTTTTTTCGATATATGAATAAAGCCTATACATTCTACCCGTCTTTGGGAAATTAAGAACTGTTTCCATATTACATTTGAGTTCCTTACTTCGATTCTGTGGTGGTAACATCCAGGAATTTCTTCGATAAGCCGTAGATAACACAGAATAGGTTGGATCTGGTATTCTTGGTATTGGCAGTAATGAATTGTATTGATTCCAATGTGGGTTGATGTAGAACACATGGCGCTCTCTTCTTTCCTGAAGTGGTCTGTAGTTTCTTAAGTTGGGCTCGTCCCAAGGGTTCCATATCTTACGAAACTCAATCATCTGTTAAATAATTGGGCATTACAGAAATATTACTACAATTATTATTATTTTTTTTTTTTTTTTCTTAACAGGCTTGCGTTTGACCGCCACCTCACGTGATGTTAAGCGATGGTGCGGTCGACGATGGTACACGCTTGCCCAGCAAAAACCTATTCACTCAGTCTTGAAGACCACCAGATTATATTTCTCGGGAAACACTGACGCCGGCAAGGAATTCCACTATTTGGCGGTACGCATGATAAAGCTATTAGCAAACCGGTTCGTGCGTAAGGGTGGAATATCTACCATACCATTTATACAAAATAGCTTATTTATGTACCTATATCAAGCTCGACAAGTACCTAAAGAGAAACGGTTGGAAGCAGTTAGTTTCAAATATTTGCGTTTAGGAACGAAGTTCCTTATCGCGGCTTACGGTAGTTGTTATTCGGGAGAAAATGTAACGTCATCATCATCATCATCATCTCAGCCGAAAAACGTCCACTACTGGACAAAGGCCTCCCCCAAAGGGGGGGATATGCCATAATCGCCACGCTTGGCAGGCGGGTTAGCGATCGCAGTTGGTTGTTTAAATACTCAGAGAACGCTGCTGCCCATCCTCTGGTGAATCGCTTAATCGCCTTTTACGACACCCATGAGAAGAAAGAGGGTGGTGCAATTCTTTACGTCCGACACCACACGGACGTCAACGTCAACGTCATGTCATATTTTAACTATTAAATAACACATATTTTACATGTATCGTCGACCGCACCATCGCTTAGCATCAGGTGAGGTGGCGGTCAAACGCAAGCCCATTTGATATAAAAAAAAATAATTGAAATTAACATGTTTTACTGAGGATCGAACCTGGGCTCTGTGGTATCTCAGTGCGACGCTTGATGTTCCCTGCCATCTATACTTGTGTTATATTTGCATAATTTAGCATTATAATGAACCGGTCAAAAATGTGAATTTTAAGGAACTAATTGTAAGCATCGACTGCGCGGATTGTACACACGGCTACACATCAAGCTGTACAAAACCAGTATAGGCTGACCTCGCGTTGTAAGGAAAACCTATACAATGCGAGGTCAGCTTATACTGGAAATTTACAGCTTGATGTGTAGCCGTGTGTACGAAAGAAAGAAAGAAAATAAAGAAAAATATTTATTTGGCACAACTGAGACACATACAAAAGAAAGGATATAAGGATACAAGAAATAGATTTAGTGAAGAACAAATCGAGGAAAAAAGTAATTGACAGTCATGCGCTATGTGTGTCTCAAAATTGTGACAAATGGGTGTCCAGCTCAGCATATTGCCGATTGTACGATCTGCAAGGCTAAGCTGCACTTGCCGCGGTCAGTCTGGGGATGGGTGACCGTTTCTTTACACATCGAGACCCCTCCGTGCCTCGAAGAGCACGTTAAGCTGTCAGTGCCGGTTGTCATACGAATATCTATGGCAGTCGTTACGGGTAGTCAGAAGCCTGAAAGTCTGACAACTGGTCTAACCTCCGAATGTCAGTATTACCCAGTAACTGGGTTGCGGGGGTCTGATGGTTGTCGCTCCGTGTAAAATACTGATGTTCAGCCGCACCTGGCTAGACTGGAAGCCGACCCCGTTATAATTCGGAAAAGGCTCGGAGGATTATGACTTTGTTCCTGACCGCAGACATTTTTCTATTTTTCTTATTTACCTGCTCAAAAGAAGCAAACAAAGTCTTTCTTGAAATAAGCCACTTGATCACATAGCTTTCCCCTTTGACAGTTTTTAGATTCCCCCAGTAAACGAAATAATCTTCGAAGAACATAGGCAGCAGACGCGACATTGGGCACGGACCTATCTTCGTACTTGTCTTGGCCTCTCGCACTCTCTTAAACCCCTCAATTACCCAGCTCAGTCTTTCATCAGCGTTGACGCCATACTAAAAAATAACCTTAAGGTTAAAATGTTACGATCAGTAGGAACATTTGTTTAGAACGACTTTTACATTGTTAAGAGGAAATGCGGGTGGTGTTTTCTCCACAAAAACGCTCTCGACTGTTTCATTTCTGATTTATAACCCTAGAGCAATGATTTTTTACAGTAAAATTATAAATGATATTTACAGACCTACTATATACACAACTTACAAAACTGTATACTTAAGAATGAAAACTAGACACCCACATACTTCAGTCTGCTCGTGACCACGGCCAATGCAACTTGACCGAAACGTCGAGGTTAGTCAAAATGTTTATCATATTTTGATTTAATTGTACGTGACAAGTCTCGTAAACTTAGTTCAATATGAATGAAAACTAGCTTAAAATAAATAAACAAAATAAAACTAATAGCTACAAAAATATCAAAAAAAAAACCTTCGCATCGCTGTCTACCGGAATCGTGCCCAGAAGACTAGCAGCATTGCCACGATGTATGGCAATGTTTATTCTTTGACTAAAGAAAAGGCCAGCATTCTGGTCACGTGAAGTGACGACCAACCGCTTGGAGATGGCTTTAAACAAGAGACGAGCACTCGGACCTAAAGACTAGTGTTTCAACCAAAGACATTTCTATACTGACGTAATAGACCACTACAGTGTGCGACTGAGATACCGATCTTTACGAAAAAACCTATATGCTAGAAAGAGACATAATAAAATGTCAGTAGAACCGATTATGAAAATTGTAATCTCCCATAGCGTCCCATCAAAATATAATCTCGTATTATTTTATGATTTATTTCACAATCGTTCTGTATTTTATCCAATTAATATCAATAATCGTATTGGTGTAGTATTCTGTGTTATACTGCTGTGTAATTTACATTATTAACCTAAAGAAATAGACGTTTCACAGGTAAGTATCTGCAGGACAATACTACTTTCATAATGCTTATTTTCATAGAAGTTATTCTTAAAATTATTTAGTAATACATTAATAACATGCAGTAAATACCCTATTTTCTATATAATATGTTATTTTAAATAATTATGTGTTAGATAAAAAAATATTGTGTACGTGAAAATGAAACCGTTTCGCATATGGATTGCTCAAAATATATCGATATGTCGATAGTTTCAATTATATATTTTTTGTACTACCTAGCTCCATACATGTCACAAGTTAGTGTCCGTTACTGCTTTAAAAAAATACAATCGAATTGAGAACCTCCTCCTTTTTTTGAAGTCGGTTGATAGTATTGAAAGGTTTATTTAGTCCGGCCGCACATTGGAAGGAAATCACAATGATTCATTCATTGATCATAGAAAAAATCTGACGCGCCGGAACCTATACCATTACCATGGTTGTACTTTTACGATGTTATAATAGTATGTTGTACGTCTATGGCATATATAATTATACAGTTAATTTTAGTACCAGCCCCGCAGACTGACAGAATTTTCCGAATCGTATGTCTGCTTTTGACATATTAAAATGTAAATACGGTGCTATTTTATGACAATGTGCGGCCGGGCTAAAAATGCTGTAGAATATTGACCGGCTAACTTCATAACTTCCAGATTTCCTGTAAATGCTGTTATTAATTAAAGAAAAATGGATGGGCACAAATGTTAAAACGAATAAGCACCGTATCTATTCTCCGCCAAATAGTGATGCTTGCATTGCTGTGTTTCGGTCAGAATGGTACGGGTGCCGGTGTAATTACAATCACATGAGACTTTCCATCTTCATGTCTCAGTTTGGCGAACCGACTTTCGGTACCATTTAGGTAACAGCCTAGATGGTATTGCAGTTGTTATTGGCAAAGGTAACCGCTTAACATATGGTTGGCCTTTAGTTCGTTTCGCCATCCTATACAATAAAATAAAATATAAAAAAAGCTGAAAGCCTCGAAAAAATTACAGGGTTTGCAGTAGATATTTTAAGGATAACTGTATCGTTTAATAAAATTACCAATGATCCATACCTACGGAATTTGTTCGGGTCGGTGTTTGTTTCTTATAAAGGTCTTTACTTTAATAATGGTAAATATTCAAAGTGGTAAATCTACGAAGTGACGAGTATAAAGTAAAAGTTAAAAATAAATATAATACAAGAAGAGTTAGAGATAAAAAACTAGTTCAACCGAAGATGACAAATTATTATGGAGACAGAATGTCAAAATTTTTAGTTCCAAAAATCCTATACTATCCTACTACTAATATTATAAATGTGAAAGTTTGTAAGTATGGATGGATGGATGGATGGATGTTTGTTCCTCTTTCACGCAAAAACTACTAAATGGATTTTAATGAAATTTGGCATACAGATAGAACTTAACCTGGATTAACATATAGGCTACTTTTTATCTTATCTTACCTTAACTATTACAAAATTATATAAAATTGTTTGTTCGAGCATCACGCTAACACTACTGGACCAATTTTGATGAAACTTTTTGTGTTTGAAAGCTTATGACTTAAAACCTAGTAAGGGTTTTAAGAAAAAAGAATAAAAGAAAAAAAATGATTCTTGGGGTGCGTCCTCCCTCACCCGACAGATACGAAGCTTCTATGCATTTGCACGAGCGGATAGTAATGTACGATGGATGGATAGATGAAAGTGGAGTGGAAGTGGAGGAGGAGGTGGAGGTGGAAGTGGAGGTGAAGTTAAGTGGAGTGGAGTGGAGCGGAGCGGAGTGGAGTGGAGTGGAGCAGAGGTGGAGGTGGAAGTGGACTTTACTCGCAAAATAATATACTACATTTAATATACTATAATAATATACTACAAGTTATAAATATACTATAAATTTACATTAGTATTACATGTAGTAGTATAAATTAATAGGATAAGTCTGATGTGCAACTTAAGTTGACTGGACAAGAAAACTTGTTAAGTTCATAGATATTGTAATTTTTCATAAAAAATCAATAATTTGACCAATTCCGGAATCGTGTATAGGAACTTAGTTCTGGGATTGAAAACCTTTCTATACACCTAATTAAAACTAATATGATTAATTGTAAAATGTTCCGTGTGGTGCCGGACGTAAAGAATTGCACCAGCCTATATCTTCTCATGGGTGTCGTAAAAGGCGACTAAGGGATTCACCAGAGGATGGGCAGCAGCGTTCTCTGAGTATTTAACCCAACCAACTGCGATCGCCAACCCGCCTGCCAAGCGTGGCGATTATGGCATATCCCCCCAATATATGCTTGGGGGAGGCCTATGTCCAGCAGTGGACGTCTTTCGGCTGAAATGATGATTAATTGATTTTTTTATTTCTTACTTATGTATTCCTTACCTTCGTGACATTAATAATGTAATTATAATATAACCCTTAATTGCGTAACTCAATCTTTTAAAACAAATAAAATTATGTCTCAAATATCTGTAATTTTAAAACAATAGTTACTTAATAGCTTAGCAGTTTTAAAATACTACCACTCCATAAAAGTAAAGCCGGTTGAACTATATCGATAATGCGGAAACGTCCATGTCACATCACTAAAAATCACTCCTACACGTGTCAATTTCGCACATAAACTCATTTCGCTTTCGGTGACGTGATAATGAGGTGACAGTGTCTCTATTACGTCAGTATAATACCTTTATGGTTTCAACCCCCTAAACGGCTCGAAAATATAATTAATAACTATGTCATTATATTTTCACCGCTTGAGTAGTAAAATAAGTGTCAACTTTTTGTATTTTCCCTATGTTTTCGTTTTTGTAGATAAATTATTTATAAAAGCCCTCAAAAATCTCCGCTGTCTACAGAGGCCTAGTATAAATTTGACAACTAATAATGAAAAAGGAAAAAAATAGCGACACAGTGCATATTCTTCTTATTCAGTTTATGAAATATCTTTTGAATTGGTTCAGTTTTGGAGGAGAAAATAGTCGAAAGCCAAATCTCAAGCTAATCAGTTGGAGCTGCAGTTGTCCTTATCGCACTTATTTGAGGCCGAGCGCTCGCAAAGCGACAGCGATAGTTTCTTCAAATACCTAATTTTCAAAAGTATCTCTGCCCGCATTTCTTCTTAAAATTGACTTCAGGCTGCTAACCTTTATTATGTAACAAATCATAGTCACTCCATCTGGATGACGTAATGCTTCTTCCTGTGTTATGTATTCTGAACGAAAAAAAGTCACCTGAAAGTTAGTCGTCAAATATTGTGATAAAAGTAATTGTATACCATCGATCATACAGCCTAGTAGACACCTGATGTTGGATATACTAACGCGTACAATAAATTCTGTTAACTAGCTGAGGCGTTACTGCAATCCGATTGACGACCAAGCCGGCTATTGGCTATCACTAATGCGGAAGTTTTGACGGCTCACATAAGTAGACGAAAATGATTTGAAGTTTTCAAGTGGCAAATAATGGTGACCTACGATCGGTCGCCTATCGGCGTCTATGGGGTGTATGGTCGATATTGTATACTAACAAGCAGATCTACGAATTACGAGTTTTTTGTAGGTTATTGTATTCAAACCAGAGTTCAGCTGTTTCATTGTCGTTTGGCAATGAGCGGTGCAATAAAATTTATATGTATAGATTCAAAATCTGCAATAAACGTCACAAATACTGTTTAGTTAAGTACTGCTTTTTGGTCTATGAAGAAAGAGTGGATCTTACAGAAATCGATAACTCCTTGATTTCTTGTGAGCGAAAGCATAGTATGTGATATTTACCAACCTGCATTTCACCAGGATACCTCCGCTTGTCTACTGTATGATCGCTTCCTTCCGTCATATCAGCACCCCAATGGAAGTGAATTTGGGAAATCACATGTTTTTCCAAAAATGGGCCTCCCATCAAGAATGGACGTTCCGTCTTCCACTTTGAGGAGACTACCACTAGTATCGAAATATTAGTATCGTCAGCACCAACTTTTTGGCGATAATTTTATTTAGGTGTGATTAGCCGATGATAGCATTATGTTAAACAACAAGGTAATTTTAAAAGTATGCTTAAGTTTTTTTTATTGGTTTGAAATTTTTAAAGGTAACATCTACAAACACAATAATATTTCAAGTTTTTATATAAAGTATAAAAGAGAATGGGACGTATGGGACGCGTTCCAACTGACCAACGACTTCCGGACATTATGTCGTTAAAAATCTTTTTGACTGTCGTTTGTACTATAACAGCAAGTCTCAAATCGTTGTGGGAAAAAAGTTACAGCTAAACTTAAACAAAATCTTATATAATTGTGTAAAAAGAAACTTTTATTACAGTAAATCATCGTTATGACTTCTAAAAAGAAAATTCCTCGACTCTACTCAACCTTACTTAAGGTAACCTATATTCATAGATGCTTACCATAGAATTTATTGTTTCTGTATTCTGAGATGCTTACTTTAGCGGTGGAGCAAAATTTCGTGAAAAAATCTGCACACCGGAGAGTGCTCCATACAGTTCTCGATGGTGTGTGTACTACACACACACTACACACTATGTAGTCCAACATACCGCACTAGGTCAGCGTGGTGGATTAAGGGCTTAACCATCTCATTCTGACAAGAGGCTCGTGCCCAGCAGTGGGACAATAATGGGCTGATTATTGTATGTCCGGACGATATTGGTCAGTGGGGACGTTTTGTCACATCCTCTTTTGTAAAATTGACTTACGTGTATATCCAGTGTTCGTCAGTTTAACTTTATGAGGATACATATTGAAATTGAACCATTTAAGTTCAGGACATTTGTAGCGCAAAGAGCCCGTGATAGATACATTTATGGGAGTTGGAAGATGACCTTCAAAGTCAGCCCAGTATTGAATCCATTCTTTGGTCCCGAACTGGGGCATATTCGTATCCTCTTCATTTGTGGTGTTTTCAACGTTATCTGAATAAAATTCAAGTAATTCCTAGTAAATTTAAAAATAATAATCTTATAAATATATCGACCATACACCCAACAGACGCCTCATTACAGACGACCGATGTCTGTCAACACATCAATGATATGGCACTGATTTAGGTCGTCACTATTCACTACTTAAAAACTTCAAATCAGTTTCAACCACTTATTTGAGCCGTCAAAACTGCCGCGTTAGTTATTAGCCAATAGCTGCCATGGTAGGGCCAATCGGACTGCAGTACCCCACCACTCCGCCACAACAGAATTATATTCAACATTAGGTGTCTATTGGGCTGTATGGTCGATGTATATATCTATCACCTAGGGTAGAGAATAAGGCTCAAAAAATATTATTTTTAACGCCTTTACGCATGCGATACGAAATCTAACGATTTAAATTGTGGAAAGAAACAATCGCTCACGTGCTGGATCTATACGACTTTGAATTAACTGCAAAAACAGTCGAGTCTGTTAAGAAACACTGTTTTTTAATAAGATATCGCTGACGTCACCCAAAAACGTACCAAAAGTGGACGTAACATAAAGGTATTATACTGACGTAATAGAGACACTGTCACCTAATTATCACGTCACCGAAAACGAAATGAATATATGTGCGAAATTGACACGTGTAGGAGTGATTTTTAGTGATGTGACATGGACGTTATTGCATTATCGATATATTTCAACCGGCCGGGCCTTACTTTTAAGGAGTGGTAGTAATTTAAAACTGCTAAGCTATTAAGTAACTATTGTTTTAAAATTACAGATATTTGAGACATAATTTTATTTGTTTTAAATGATTGAGTTACGCAATTAAGGGTTATATTATAATTACATTATTAATGTCACGAAGGTAAGGAATACTTATGTAAGAAATTAAAAAAACCAATTAATCATCATTTCAGCCGTAAGACGTCCACTGCTGGACACAGGCCTCCCCCAAGCATATATTGGGGGGATATGCCATAATCGCCACGCTTGGCAGGCGGATTGGCGATCGCAGTTGATTGGTTAAATACTCAGAGAATGCTGCTGCCCATCCTCTGGTGAATCCCTTAGTCACCTTTTACGACACCCATGAGAAGATATAGGGTGGTGCAATTCTTTACGTCCGGCACCACACGGAACATTTTACAATTAATCATATTAGTTTTAATTAGGTGTATAGAAAGGTTTTCAATCCCGGAACAAGTTCCTATACACGATTCCGGAATTGGTCAAATTATTGAATTTTTATGAAAAATTACAATATCTATGAACTTGACAAGTTTTCTTGTCCAGTCAACTTAAGTTACACATCAGACTTATACATAATTTTATCGACTTAGATTTAGAAACATCAGTGTTTCGATAATTTCTAGTTATTAGTTAGTTTTTATTTCAAATAGGCAAAGAATTAAATGTCGAGAATTTAGTTGCACGATTACAAAAACAAAGATATAGGATCTTTGTTTTTGGAATCGTGCAACTAAATTCTGAGGATGAAATTGGAGGTGGAGCAAGAACCTGGCCATGATTTTCGATTTGATACAGACGACCGAATCATATAAAATCAAGTCCGCGTCAGCTCAAGAGTTTTCTCAGCGGCAGGCTAAATTTGCAACCGGCTAAGAATCTATCTCTTAGCATTCGCATACTTGACAATCTAGCATTTGCAAGAACCCATTTTCAAAATATGGTATATTTTTACAAATTGAATGATCACATGATACTTTCCGTCTTCATGTCTCAGTTTGGCGAACCGACTTGCAGTACCATTCAGGTAACAGACTAGTTGGTATTGCAGTCGTTATGAGCAAAGGTAACCGCTTAACATTAGGTGGGTCTTTAGCTCGTTTCGCCATCATATAACATGAAAAATAAGTGTATAAAACTTTTTTGTTGTATTTTTTGTATCTATGAGATTTGTTTTAGTAAAAAGGACCTATCTGATCAAACTTAAAGCCGCGGATAGCAACCTAGTCCCTTCCATGATTAAGATGCTCTATGAAGTTTCATGGGAATTTGTATTCCATGAGAACAGCAAGACCAGTGGTTTCTAGCAATGATGACCAAAGAGCCCAGTTCGCGCGCCGTTAATATCCCGATATTCGTGTGTGGTCATATTTGAAGAGCTTATTTATTGAGTGCTATCGAACAACTTTTACTACGAGGTCAACCCTGAAATCTAATAAAAAACAGCTATTCCCTACATTTGTGTTCACACGAATCGACAAAATGTAGATTAGCAATAGCAGATTTTTTTCGCAATTTCAGGGTTGCTCCAGTTATAATAATGTACTCTGTGGTTGCTCCCATGGTAAATGTTGTTCGTTATGATGAGTTTTTATTTATTTTATTTATTCAATCACAGGTACAATTTCTTTAGCTTTAATTTTCTAGAAAACTCACCAAACTATCAAGTTTAACGGCGAGATGCGCTCATACATATGTATATTATCTTACCCTTTGTTGGTGACTAACCGGCCTGGACGACGGAGGGGTATGAAGTGCATGAGGAAGGGAGGCGCGGCCTGCTGGCCGCGAGCGGCGCCGGCGCAGGAATGATGATTCATTCAATATAGACCACCGGTCGATACACACGACAGTACTGTACGCGTCGCGAGCTACTTGTTATTACCTTTAGATTATTTATTATTAAACTAGTGTTACCTACAGTCCTAGTACTTTATTTCCAGAGTTCCCTTAGATACTTAGATAGGGTACTGGATCCTACATATGGTCCTTCGTGCTTTTTATTTAAAAGTAAACAAAGTAGTTCGTCCATTACGCAAAGATTCAAGACTTCGGCCCGTTCGACGATCGAACTGGGCGATTTCAAGATACAGCTCTTCTCGTCTCGTCTGTCTGAGTGGAGTGTCCGCGAAAGTCACCGGTGCACGTAAGCCTGTCTTCACTTCAGTGCCCAACGGACTTCGGACATCAGATTCACGTCGTTAGCAGTCGTCGGTCAAGAGAAGGCGCATACAAAAACAACATTGGACTTTGACCGGAGCGTTATACCGCCGAGTCATTAACGGATGGCTAAAGATACGTGAGATCTTTCCAATTCCTTAATCATTTATTCATCCTTATTCAGTAGTATTTTATACACATACCTATTCAATTCATCCATATTCATTCCCATTTTATCGCAGTAGTTCAGATCGTCGTAGACTTAATTTCATTCCCATAGTTATTAATTATACAAGTTCATACATGGTACCTACCTACTTAGTAGTGTTTTTAAAATCCATTTAGTGTCCTAACAATTACCCAATAGTGCATTAGTGGTAATACCTAGTGTATTCACAGTGCTATTTCGTACGTTCGCTTATTTATTGTAGTGTCATTATTAGTCAGATAGTCAGCATACATAACAGCTTTTTTGCAATACGATTTTTTGTTTGGTTGAGGGTATGAACAAATCATTGGTTTATTTTCACCTTAATATTTCTTTTTAACGATATCCTCAAAAGATCAATTAAGTATAGCTTACTAATTGGCTATATTTTATTTTGGTTTTATCATTCCAATAAAACATTAACTTTATTAAGCACTGCTGCATTGATCTCATAACGCCTAATATTTTTTGTATAGCAAACTGCCGTAACCAACCTTTGCTATAATACTTGTTATTAAAGTTAAACAGGCTGTTGTGAGATAAACAATAAGCTATTATATAATTTTGCTTCTTTATTTTCTCTTTCCAATCTATCACCATTATAGTTATACCTATTCAAGGCTTGAATTTTACTTCTTATAACTAAAGCTACAAACTAAATTGATTAAAATGGCAAATGAAGCTAAAGTAAGAGAACTCATTAAGAAGCGTGCTTCTATAAAGGCTAAGCTGACGCAATTTGTAACTTTTTTATCAACTGCTCAATCATGCCAGCAACTTAGTGATGCTCAATTAGTAGAACTTGAAATGAGAATTAGTAGAATGGAGTCCTCATACGATCTTTATGACGATTTTCAGAATCAGCTGGAGATCTTGTCGGAGACCCCTGACGAGCTGTACACGGAACGGGAGCTGTTTGAGAATCAGTACAACAGCCAGGTTGCGGCGGCTCGTGTATTAATCACGAAGCACCGCAGCAACCAGCCTACTTCAAATGCAGCGTCCGAGGTAGGCTCTGATGATGGCCGCAGTGTAGTTACACGCAGACAAAATCACGTAAGGCTACCTAAAATTAATTTGCCACGCTTTGGGGGAGGATATAAAGACTGGTTAGAGTTTAAAGATATGTACATCTCTCTCATTCACAGCGAGCTCAGCATTGATGATATCAATAAATTCCACTACCTGCGGACTTCTCTTCATGGAAGTGCCGCACTAGTTATTCAAAGCTTAGATTTTAAATCAGAAAATTATAATAATGCTTGGAGATTGTTGTGTGAACGATACGACAATAAACAATTGCTCGTAAATAACCACGTGAAGGCTTTGTTTACTGTTGCATCTATACAAAAAGAATCGAGCGAAGGTATTAGACGCATTATAGACGTAACTAGCAAAAATCTTCAAGCATTACAGACCTTAGATCAGCCGGTGGAACATTGGGACACGTTAATAATTTTTATTGTATCTTCAAAATTAGATTCGGTTACAAACAGACATTGGGAAGAGCATAGGAATACTCTAACTGATACTCCAACCTTGAGTGTATTTCTGACATTTTTAAGAAATAGATCTAATCTGTTGGAAACACTTGAAGAGTCAAAAAATTTCAAAATTAATCCTGCTGCAAATGATGATAAGCAAAAGAGCTTTGTTGTCTCACAGAGTTCTGACGATACAAAACAGGATTCAATGAAGGTATATATTTGTAAAATATGTAATAAAGAACATTATCTTTATCATTGTGATGCATTCAAAGGATTGTCTGTGCAAGATCGGCTACAGAAAGTTAAAGAAAGCAGGGTATGCTTTAACTGTCTCCGACCTGGTCATCAGAATAAGGCATGCAAGCTTAGTGGTTGCAAATACTGCCGAAAGAAACATAATACAATGTTACATTTGCATAATGATAATACACAAACACAAGAACAGTCATCATCCGTAACTGAAAATGTTGCATTATCGGCAAATAATCAACAAGAATATTTACCACGACATGTGTTGTTATCCACAGCCCAGGTTTATGCCATGGACTTCGAGGGTAAGCCACATCGTGCCAGAGTATTACTGGATAATGGTAGTACGGCGAATTTTATAACCCAGGACTTGTCTGGTAAGCTTAATTTGCAAACTCGTACTGTTAGTTCTAGAGTGACGGGGATAAACGATCAATCTACCAACCCGACTCATTCTTGCACTCTTCAAATAAAGTCATTAAATAGTGCATTTACGGTGGACATTGATTGTTTGATCTTGCCAATGATAACTACATACATACCACATTCGTACATAAATAAACATGACATACCATTGCCATCTGGAATATGTTTAGCTGACCCATCTTTTTATGTGCCTTCTTCCATTGACATATTAGTTGGGGCTGACGTATTTTGGAGTGTGATAGGAACCAATCGCATACAATTAGGCAAACAGAATCCAGTACTTTTTGAAACAAAGTTTGGTTGGCTCATATCGGGTGCATTACATAAGCCTAGTACTTCGGAAGTAACCTGTATGACTATACAGGATGATACAGATACAACTCTTACCAGGTTTTGGGAGTTAGATACAATATTGCCTAAATATAATTATACGCCTGAGGAAAACAAATGTGAACAACTTTTCCTCAAAAGTACGAAGCGCAACACAGACGGGCGCTTCATAGTTACCATTCCTCTTAAAGAATCTCCTAAAGCATTAGGAAACTCATACGACATGGCCAAGAGACGTTTTCTATCATTAGAACGTAGGTTTGATAGGGATCCATCGTTCAAGCAGCGTTACGTGGCGTTCATGGAAGAATACGAGACTCTGGGTCATATGAGTATATGTGAAAAACAATCAAGTTTTCCGTCTCAATATCATTTGCCTCATCATGGAATTTTCCGGGAGTCAAGTACGACTACTAAACTGAGAGTGGTATTCGACGCCTCAGCGGTTACAACGTCAGGAAAGTCACTAAATCAAATTCAGTTTGTTGGACCAAGAGTGCAAAATGATTTACTATCTATCCTACTTCGCTTCCGTCAGCACAAATATGTAGTATCTGCTGATATCGAAAAGTTCTTCCGACAAATCTATGTAACTGATACACAACGGCCTTTACAATTAATATTGTGGAGGTCAGATTCAACACATAAACTTAAAACCTGCACCTTGAACACCGTCACTTATGGCACTGCATCCGCACCTTTTTTGACGACGCGATGTCTGAAACAACTATCCACAGAAACTTCAGACGAAGCTACGCGGCGGGCTATAGCTGACGACTTATACGTAGACGATTTTCTCTCTGGGGGAGACACGATTTCCGATACAATTACACTTTGTAATAATGTTATTAAAACATTAAATACAGCACAACTTAATTTAAGAAAATGGTAATCGAATAATATACACATACTCACATCTGTAACACAAAATCATAACACACCCACACATGACATATCGAATACAGTTGAGTTAAGTGCCAATGAACTTTCAAAAACATTAGGACTTCATTGGCAATGTACTCTAGATCAACTCACATTTTCAATTGACATTACAAACACAGATTTAACTATTACAAAAAGAATCATACTTTCAATAGTGTCACAAATATTTGATCCATTGGGGCTTGTCTCACCTTGCATAATACAAGCAAAACTCCTCATGCAAAAACTATGGGTTGGTAAAACTTCATGGGACGAGGAGGTACCTGATGACATACGCAAGGTATGGCTCAATTTCACACATACACTTAACCATCTTAACCATCTAAATATTCCCAGAAGAATTACGTGCGAGTCACCCATATTGATCGAATTTCATATTTTTACAGACGCTTCTGAGAAGGCGTACGGAGCGTGTCTCTACGTTCGTTCTGTTAACACAGATGGCTCGGTTAGTGTGAACCTTTTCGCTTCCAAGAGTAAGGTAGCTCCAATTAAAGTTACTACGATACCACGTCTAGAACTCTGTGGCGCCTTGCTGGGAACAAGGCTTTGTACAAAGGTACTCAGTTCTGTTACTTTTCAGTCTGTGAACTGTGTTTTTTGGTGTGATTCCATGATTGTTCTGGGATGGCTCACGTCATCACCTACATTGCTTAAGCCCTTTGTACGGAATCGAGTTTCCGAGATACTGGAAGGTTTTGGTAATAATGACTGGCGCTACGTACCTTCAAAGGATAATCCTGCCGATCTTGTGTCGCGTGGGATCGGCGCGGACCAGATAGGGAATGCATGTCTGTGGTGGTCCGGGCCACAATTTTTGTTACTGGATGCATTGCAATGGCCTACTAAGCCTAATTCAAATAGTAGTAATATGCTACCAGAAACCATTACTTTATTACACACTCAGGACGTTAATTCAAAACAAAATCATCAAATATTTAGTGTATTAATCAGCAATTCATCAAATCATTCAAAACTTCAGCGTGTCACAGCATATATACACAGATTTATAAATAATGTAAGGAATTCACAGACGCGGTTGTGTGGTTCACTTACAAGTTCAGAATTGACATTTGCTTCTAATTTCCTTATTAAAGTTGCACAAAATGAGTCATTTCAAGAAGAGTACCAGTTACTTAAATCAAGAAAAGAATTACCTAGAAAGAACCGTCTTCTTTCCCTATCACCCTACTTGGATAGCAACTTAATTAGAATCGGTGGTAGGCTTGATAATTCATTTTACGATTATAATACAAAACATCCCATACTTTTAGATAGTAGACACAACTTAACGAGGTTAATATTTGAATCTTATCATTTAAAACTTTTCCATGCAGGTCCGCAACTGTTGCTAGCAACTGTGAGGCATAGGTACTGGCCTCTGGGTGGTAGAAACTTAGCAAAACGGGTTGTCCGTACATGTGTCAAATGTATAAGATTTAAAGGCGAGACCATTCAACCTCAAATGGGTCATTTGCCAAAGGAAAGAGTACAGTTAGAGTATCCGTTTCTTGAAACTGGCACTGACTATGCTGGTCCCATAATGATTGCTGATCGTAAGGGGAGAGGTTGTCGACTAATTAAGGCTTATATATGTGTTTTTGTCTGTCTGGCTACAAGGGCGGTCCATCTGGAGCTTGTCTCGGACCTCACTAAAGAAGCATTTATCGCAGCTCTTAACCGATTTACGGCTCGTAGGGGTAAACCAAAATCCATTTTTTCAGATAATGGATCTACCTTTGTTGGCACATTCAACGAACTTTCTAATATTTTAAAACAGGATTATACATATGAAATGGCTGAATCAGGTATAAACTTTTCTTTTATTCCGGCATACACGCCACACTTCGGTGGATTGTGGGAGTCGGCAGTTAAATCTGTCAAGCACCATTTACGACGTATATTAGGTCTTACCCATCTAACGTACGAGGAACTGTCCACCTGCCTTATTCAGGTCGAAGCGATACTGAACTCTCGACCACTCACGCCCCTTTCCAATGAACCCTCCGATTTTACTCCGCTTACTCCATCCCATTTCCTCATTGGAAGACCACTCATCTCTTTGCCTCATCCACAGATACTCAACCAAAACGTCAGCAACTTGCAACGGTTCCAGCGAATTGAGTACTTGAAACAACATTTCTGGAAACGATTTGCTAATGAATATATTTTCTGGCTACAGCAAAGGACAAAATGGTGTACATCTAGAGGCAGGCTTGAAGAAGGTGCCTTGGTGCTTATCAAAGATAAGAATGCTCCACCACTATTATGGCTTCTTGGGCGAGTAGTTCGTCTGCTTCCAGGGAGAGACGGCATCGCGAGAGTGGCAGACATCAAGACAAAGAAAGGCGTCATTCGTCGGGCTTATAATACGCTTTGCCCTCTGCCCACCACTTCGTAATATTGAAGACTTCTCTTCAACGCCAGGACTATGTTGGTGACTAACCGGCCTGGACGACGGAGGGGTATGAAGTGCATGAGGAAGGGAGGCGCGGCCTGCTGGCCGCGAGCGGCGCCGGCGCAGGAATGATGATTCATTCAATATAGACCACCGGTCGATACACACGACAGTACTGTACGCGTCGCGAGCTACTTGTTATTACCTTTAGATTATTTATTATTAAACTAGTGTTACCTACAGTCCTAGTACTTTATTTCCAGAGTTCCCTTAGATACTTAGATAGGGTACTGGATCCTACACCCTTACGTAAACATGCAACATGAAAACAAACTTAATTAGCAACAAATCAAACCGTAGGTATGGATCGTTGGTGATTTCATTAAACGATACAGTTATCCTTAAAATATCTACTGCAAACCCTGTAATTTTTTTGAGGCTTTCAGCTTTTTTAAATTTTATTTTATTGTATAGGATGGCGAAACGAACTAAAGGCCCACCTTATGTTAAGCGGTTACCTTTGCCAATAACAACTGCAATACCATCTAGGCTGTTACCTAAATGGTACCGCAAGTCGGTTCGCCAAACAACATGAAGATGGAAAGTCTCATGTGATTGTAATTACACCGGCACCCGTACCATTCTGACCGAAACACAGCAATGCAAGCATCACTATTTGGCGGAGAATAGTAGATACGGTGCTTATTCGTTTTAACATTTGTGCCCATCCATTTTTCTTTAATAACAGCATTTACAGGAAATCTGGAAGTTATGAAGTTAGCCGGTCAATATTTTACAGCATTTTTAGCCCGGCCGCACATTGTCATAAAATAGCACCGTATTTACATTTTAATATGTCAAAAGCAGACATACGATTCGGAAAATTCTGTCAGTCTGCGGGGCTGGTACTAAAATTAACTGTATAAATGTAAAATAAGCATTATGGAAGTAGTATTGTCCTGCAGATACTTACCTGTGAAACGTCTCTTTGCCATAGACGTACAACATACTATTATAACATCGTAAAAGTATAACCATGGTATAGGTTCCGGTGCGTCAGATTTTTTCTGTGATCAATGAATGAATCATTGTGATTTCCTTTGTGGAAGGAAATTCCAATGTGCGGCCGGACTAAATCAACCTTTCAATTCTTTCAACCGACTTCAAAAAAAGGAGGAGGTTCTCAATTCGATTGTATTTTTTTAAAGCAGTAAGGGACACTAACTTGTGACATGTATGGTGCTAGGTAGTACAAAAAATATATAATTGAAACTATCGACATATCGATATATTTTGAGCAATCCATATGCGAAACGGTTTCATTTTCACGTACACAATATTTTTTTATCTAACACATAATTATTTAAAATAACATATTATATAGAAAATACGGTATTTACTGCATGTTATTAATGTATTACTAAATAATATTAAGAATAACTTCTATGAAAATAAGCATTATGAAAGTTGTATTGTCCTGCAGATACTTACCTGTGAAACATCTCTTTCTTTAGGTTAATAATGTAAATTACACAGCAGTATAACACAGAACACTACACCAATACGATTATTGATATTAATTGGATAAAATATAGAACGATTGTGAAATAAATCATAAAATAATACGAGATTATATTTTGATGGGACGCTATGGGAGATTACAATTTTCAAAATCGGTTCTACTGACATTTTATTATGTCTCTTTCTAGCATATAGGTTTTTCGTAAAGATCGGTATCTCAGTCGCACACTGTAGTGGTCTATTACGTTAGTATAGAAATGTCTTTGGGACGTAAATTTCGATACCACGAATAGTGTTCACGGTAGCTTAGTGGCTAAAGCACTGGCGTACTGAGCCAGTAGTCGCAGGTTCGAATCTCTATGCCAATTACAATTAGTATCACATAAAGAAAATTTGCGGGCAGATGTGGTTTGTATTTTTTTATCGGAATCATGATTGATTCCGATAAAAAAATACAAACCACATCTGCCCGCAAATTTTCTTTATTGATATAAACTGAGCCTATTTCAAATCACCGCTGAGCACAGTCCTCATCTAAGTAAATAAGCACAACAAATCAGATAACTATCTGACTTTCATGTTTTGTACACCTGATCCTACTAATATTGTAATATTTAATTTTTATGAAGATTTACTTGTGGCGATGCTTGGAGGAGGCCTATGTCCAGCAGTGGACGTCTTTCGGCTGAAATGATGATGATGATGAAGATTTTTGAATGTTTGTTACTCAATCACTTTGAAACGGCTGAAAGGATTTGGGTGAAAATTTGCATACAGATAGCCAATGAGCCAAGTTACTACTTTTTACCCTCGAAAGGTAGACATTTCCTGAGGGATGCGTGATAAGGTTTTTTTTCTGTGATAAATGAGTATGTTGTTGTCTTATATTCATTTGGTATATATATATATATATATATAGCTATATTTATTTATTGTAATCGTGTGTAAGTTTATGATGTTATAGAGGATAATACATGTATGTATATTTTGGCATATTTTTTTATATTTTTTTACTAGTTAAGTTAGTTTAGTTTAATAAGTTAAATTTCCGATATCATTTAAGTGCACCGGTAACTACCCTTTGTCTCTTCCATGACATTCCAGTCCATTCAATGGTTGTCTGGAAGAGATCGCCGTGGAGCGATAAGACCGCCAGTTGTACACTAGCGCATAAGTAGTTATTTAAGAAATTAATATAATCTTGTTGTGCAATAAAGAGGATTTGTATTGTATTGTATTGTATTGTATTGTATAAACCGAATTAAAAGCGGGCGAAGTCGCGGGCAAATGCTAGTTATAAAATAAAAGGCAATGTTGTGTGTTTTTTTTCTATAATCTGAGTTCTTTGCATTCAATTTTAAAACGTTTCAAGGTCAAAGTTATGATACTGATGTGCAATTTACTTACCTGTTTGTGTTGGAATTGCACGTTCCATGATTTCGAAAGAGACGCCTAAACTGTAGTAAAAATTATTTACATATAATTTTTGATTACGATTTATAATTATGTTGTTGACATTTGCACTTATACATATGTAGGTAGTAGTTGCTTTGAGCACACTAAACAGTCACCACCAAATAATACATCACACAAATTCCCAATTGTATACTAGTAATAATAGCTTCTTAAATCGTTGGTAATAATATATTCTTCATCGCCATGAAAATGAAAATGTCACATAAGAATTTTTAATTTTGTCACAGATAACATACAGATTTTTTATATTAGTGCAGACGACAGAATGAAGGTTCATCATCATCATCATCATCGTCATCTTCCTGCTCTGGTCCCAAATAACTTGGGGTCAGCGCAATACGTTTTCTTATTCCAAGGTTAGATAGGTATTTTACACCTTTTACACAATGAATTGAAACTAGTAGAGCCATCTTCTCTGGTATCGGTACGAGCTATACCTACAGAAATACATAGATCATACGGAGGTGAAAATATCAGCCAGGTACCGAGCCTGATTACTCAAGATCCACTGGATGCACTGAAGTACCGTAAAAGATTGCAGCACCAATGAAGTTACCATTTTTTTTTTTGTTTTTGGAAGGAATTTCACATGAATTTGAATATACTCCTTATGAAGGCGGAGGACCGAGTGTTGTGGCGCAACTTGGGAGAAGCCTAAGTCCAGCAGTGGACTGCAATAGGCTGAGTTGATGATCCTCCTTCTGGGGAAGGCGAATGGATATGTCGGAATCTGACCGACTAAAATCAATAGTAAATCGTTTCCAAATTTTCCGTTTTTTTTTTTTCTTTTTTTTTTTTTTCGTTTTTCCGTTTTTTTCGTCTCTGTATCATTGTTGTTGTTTAGTAATTCTATCAGGATGGAATTAGGTGTAGACTACTATTGTGCCAGTCATGCATGACTTATAAATTTTATACGAGGGTTGGCGAGGGTCTAATTTTTAAACTAAAAAAACGAGTGTGCTTTAGAACACATGACTGAAGTAAAACTTCACTAACCCTCAATACTATTTCAATGAGAACCACATGAGAACAAAGGAATGGCGGCGCGGCGCGCGTACATCTGCCGGCGCTGTGTCGTGGCCGGCCGTCGCGCGCACCTAGTTTCCCGCGTCCTGCAGTACCCCCTCCGTTCGCCTCACTTTTCGTAACGTATTCACCAGCTTACTCCCCAAGTCAAGCGTGCGTAAAGAAGTTTTACTTCAAAAACTATGAATTATAACAAACGCTATTATCGATGGCTCACTTCCGTAACAGGAAAGATTCTGTTTCAGTTCAATTCGCTTCAGGGCATAGAAATTTAAATAATAATGTAATAGAAGTCGTCGCCTCAGTGCTTGAATGCCCAACCGACCATTGACCAAATTTATACTGTACATTATTCTTAAGTCATCAAAGTTTTTAAAATATTTCTCTTAAATCAGTAATAAACTTAAAAAAACGTCTCCGCTAAAATTTGAGCACTGAGGCGACGAAGTGGTAAAGGCGCATGAACTTGTCGCCATGTACACACGGCTACACATCAAGCTGTACATTTCCAGTATAAGCTGACCTCGCATTGTATAGGTTTTCCTTACAACGCGAGGTCAGCCTTTACTGGTTTTGTAAAGCTTGATGTGTAGCCGTGTGTACAGGTGTCTCGTAGGATGGCAGTACGCGCACCTTTTGCTTGATCATCGGTGCTGTTTTGGACGCAGTCACTAAAATTACATTTTGCAGCATATCTGACAGCGGTTTGTTTTTTAGGCTTAATTTATTTTGCATTGAATGATAGAAACATGGTGGGCGTAATTGCGAATTGACTGATTGCGTGTTGGTAGCGGCAAACCAGCGACACGCGTTCTTGTATTAAAAGATAGTAGGTAAAATTTCTATTACTTTAATACGTTTACGTTTTTTACGTTTGACGACGTCTGTGGTCTGGTGGTTCGAGTATCGGACTGCTGATCACGAGGTCGTGGGTTCGATTCCCACAGGACACAAATATTTGTGTGATGAACATGTGTTTGTGTTAGTCTGGGTGTTTCTTATGTATTATAAGTATGTATTATGTATGGGGTGCATTAAAAGAGCCTCCACGAGTGACGATATTTCATTGATCGTCGGCCGCTCCCTGGGCATTCAGCCCCGCTACCAACCTGCTGTCTGGCTGATCTTTTCCCCACGGCATGAGCTATTATTGTTATGTAGCTCACGTCGACACGATAGAAGAAGAAGTATGTATTTACAAAAAAAAAGTATATAAGTATTATATCCATTGTCTAGTACCCATAGCACCAGCCCTGCTTAGTTTGGGACTAGATGGTGCTGTGTAAAAATGTCCTAAAAATATTCATTTATTTATATTTTTTTATATAATAATTAGATTTTTATGGTTCAGGGCGAATTTGAATATTTTTGAAAATTAAAACGACTGTATTGTAACATAACAACAATATATTAATGTATTTCAGAGTTTCGACTTGACTTGCTTCACGTAAATAACGGAGTGACCGGGAGGGTGCCGCTGCGTTGGCCTGACGTTGCGTTCGATGGGTATGCTGTTGGGGCCCTCCAGTTGTCTCAGAAGTCCCAGCTGTGGGTAAAAGATTATACGATTAAAGAGCGAAAGAAAATGTAGGTATTGTCAATAAATACCTAGACAAAGTACTGCGAACAATCATAATAAAGCCAAAAAAAACCGTGCTCCTCCGTTTAACGAACGAGTACTCACGCACACACCATGCATCTGGAGGATATTTGCTTTCGCGATGCTTACTGGAGGATGCCGCAACATGTTTACTGAGAGGGGTGAGCACGGTTTGAGGTGCATGTGTGTGCGTGAGAGCTGGTTGTACACGAAGGAGCACAGTTTTGTTGACTTCACTATGATTGTTCGCAGCACTTAGTCTATATTTTTTACTATGTCTGTCTGTGTTGACACCACAATATAATAAATACAATATAGAAACATAGAAAACGATGAAAAAAATAGTGCCATCAGCTCAGAATAATTTTAGATAGTAGTTATGCTTGGTACTAACATTGTCTAACATCCAACTCCAGTCCAACTTTTAAAAATTCCGTTCTGATAATGGGATCCATGTGGAATTGAGGGAACTCTTCAAATATTATAGGCATACAAAGCAATTTTGATATTTTCATCAATAAATCAGATCCTTACAGCGCAATAGCCGATGTAGCAGCAAATAGAGCCTAACATAAATATTATATTATATTGCCATCTTAACATCCAACAGACATCACTTTGAATACACTTTTACCTATGCACAAAAGAATGAAAATTCAACCCTATTAATCCTTAGATCCGTGCCGTTACCAGGAAGTAGTAGGCCATTACATTGTCTATACTATAATAAAATTGTAAAGGTCGAAAACTCTGTACATTGAGTTTTTTTTTTTGCGAAAACCGGCTAGGCGGACTAGAAATAAGCAATAGAACACGAATCAATCGTTAAAAAAAAGTATGTCTGTCTGTTTGGTACCTCATCACGTGAAAACGGCTGAACGGATCGTAATGAAAGTTAGCATTTGTATTGGTATTAGTCTAACTTAAAATATAGGGTATGTTTTATCTGAATCGGTTGAGATGATCCTGCGATACAGCTTGACCCCTCCATTGTATTAAGTTGCATACAAAATAGAGGTCATGATTTTTGGTTGTTGCAGGTTCCTAAAAATACAACTGGATTCTATTAGTATTATAGAAAATATAGAATAACATAACATAGCCCATAACTGTTCCGCTGCTGGGCATGGCCCTCTTCTTGGAATGAGAAGAGTTAAGGATTTGAAGACATTGTGTTCATAATTATGAAACGATGTTATTTTCCGACATCCACGCCGACGGAGTCGCGGGCACAGCTAGTAAGTAATAAAAGTCAATTGTTCTCTCAAATAAGGTTAAGTAAGGATAAGAATGTACGACTTATCTTTCAAAAAGCTTTTCGTAATATTATACGAGTTAGAGTAGCTGATCTTTTGTGGAGTTTGTTACTGTGTCAGTCACGTGTGTCCTATTAGGTACGTTATTCGTACATTTCCCTTTAATATAATATTGGTAAGTATACTATTGTATCGTTTTCTTGCCCATATAACCACGTTTTTAGGGTACCGTACCCGAAGGGTGCCAGACGGGACCCTGTTACTCTCGCTACGCTGTCCGTCCGTCCGACAGTCCGTCGGTTCGTCCGTCCGTCTGTATGTCACAGGGATGTATCTTTGTAACGGTAATAGATAACCTGTTGAAATTTTCACAGAATATGTGTTAGTATGGTGCCTTTTACGACGAATCCTAAAAATAAAAATAACCAAAGGGAACCCCTTACATACAAGAAACCTCGAAAAATATGGATTTTTTTCAATGTTTTTGTTCCTGCTATATCTTCAAAACGGTAATACATACCAGCGTCAAACTTAGTTTGGTTATAGTGCATACTATGTAGTTTAGCAAAAAATACTTAAAATAGGACAAACATAGACATGTATGGTGGTACCTGCGTAAGAAAGAGTTGCAAAAATTCACATTTCGCTCATGGGGCGTTGATGTCTTTTAATGAACTCTCGTAAATTAAATCAGTTTCTATGGGGTATTAGGTCGATGCGTAGTACGGAACCCTTACTGCGTGAGTCCGACACACACTTCGGCGGTTTTTTTATTAACTCACTTTCAGCCTTGTCTGTCTGTTTGGTACAAATTTTGCAATCGATTTAAATCTGCCTTCCCGATGAGCTAGAGATTTGAATCTGACTTCCCGATGAGCTAGAGATTTGAATCTGACTTCCCGATGAGCTAGAGATTTGAAACTTTGAAAATTGCCCAGAACTGAATGACAATGCAATATTAACTCGCTTTCGTTTTAAAAACGTGGTATTGCCAAAAATCTTTTTCATCAAATTATTTTTTGAGTTTGATTTATACAACGTGTTATTAAAATAACTGAAAACCTATTAAGGGGTCAGTGTACTTATCAGTATGAACAATTTTTTCTATGGGACCAAAATTTAAATCGCGAAAAACGTCAGCTGTTCTCTATATTTTTGTTCACATGAATCGACAAAATGTTTCCGGTGTCAGTTTTTTTTTTCCGGAGAACCACTACTAAGGCTTTAATCGCTAGCACTCAATATTCGATGGCAGCGGTAGGTACGTGTAATAGAGCAGGATTTGTTCAAGGGATTTTGTCGACAAAATGTACCACCACGAAGCATCGTGACCATACCTGTTCGGTGCCAATCTTCACAGGTTTCTCGTATATAATCCAGGTGACACACTCTGTATAGGGTGGTGTTGTTAGGGAGCCTTTGTAAGTGACGTAGTTGCCTTCTTGTAGGTCATCGCTGTCCATCCACGATAGTGATTCTGTAAAGATATTGGAAATTCTGTACTCCATAAAAGTACTTGATTGTTGATTTCTTGTTTTGTAATTGAAATACTTAACTAAAAACCCCTTAAATGTAGAAGCCAAGTGGCGCCCCCATCAGTATTAAAATTATTACTCGCTGAATTCATTTTTTTTTCTTTCTTAACGGGTTTGCGTTAGGTAGTTGTAGATAGAAAGAGTGTGAAAAATTGCCACTTTTTTCTATCTACAACTACAGAAAACTATATTTTACAGAGTTAATAGTTTCTGATTAAACTTCAGTACCTGTACTTCAATCATTAAAAACGAATTTTCGAATTTTCTATAAACGATATATTCAGCGAGTAATATTTTTTTTACTGATGGGGGCACCACTTGGCTGTTACATTCCCCTAAAAAGCTCATTGTACTCATCATTACGAACAACATTTACTATAAGATCAATCCAGAAATCATAAAATAAAATCAGCTGTTGACATTTTGTCGAGTTAGCGAACATAAATATGTATCGTGGAGCAGCTGACTTTTTTAACGATTTTGTGTTTGGTACAGCTTCTTAATTCTAAATAAAGTCCCATCCTGCAGCATGAAACTTGGCATGCATGTAGTTTTGAAATATTGATTCCATTTCCACTTCTAGTAGAAATCATGGTAGAAACACGTCGAGAAATTATCGTTTCCCCCCTCCCCTCCTCTTTTGTGTGTACAAAAGTGTGAAGTATTACAAACCTGAGGTTACTCTTATGGAATGTTCACTCTTCTTGATCATTTCAAATCCTTCAACCAGTCTGTCGAACCTTGGGTTTGGGGCGTCTACAGCTTCTAGTAGGAATCCTACTACAGCAAGTCCATCTGGGTGACCGACTGCTGCTTCCATGGATTCGTATTTACTGT
Organism: Asteroscopus sphinx; assembly: GCA_949699075.1. Lineage (NCBI taxonomy): Eukaryota > Metazoa > Arthropoda > Insecta > Lepidoptera > Noctuidae > Asteroscopus > Asteroscopus sphinx. The sequence continues at coordinate 6,532,306 of OX453009.1, forward strand.
TGTAATGGACGAAGTGGCATTCTGCAGCATATCTGAAGAGAGACGAGTAATGCTAGTATTGAATTTGGTTTAAGTTTTGTTACCTTGATCGGAGGTTCTTGTCTGGGAGGGTGGCGGAGAAGGAGGGTTAAGAGAACCCCTCCTGTGAAGGGGAAGGGAGGGCAATAATTATAAGTAAGCTTAACAATTATATAAAATTGTGTCTGTTTCTTAGCATCAGCTGCCGAACTAGGCTTATAGCCTGTGTATCAGCATACGGCACCTCCAACCTTCGGATTTGTGTTTACATAAATAACAAAGCCTACGTATAAAAAGACACAGTTTTTATTTTATACTTGTAAAACAATTATAACAGGACCAAAAGTAAAACACAACATTAACTGTCCTCTGGGTGTGTAAAGTGAAGGGGGTAAGTGTATGTGTATTAGAGGGTTATTCATATTAGATAATAACTACACAGAAGAATTGAAAGGGAAAAGAGCAAGATGCATTGACTTACTGCCTGACTACTGTACAACCAGTCGCGTAATTCGGCACAAAAAAAATGTAATTTTTATAAATGTATTTTTTTTATAGTATAGGATGGCAAAACGAGATAAAGGCCCACCTGATGTTAAGCGGCTACCTTTGCCCATAACAACTTCAATACCACCTAGGCTGTTGCCTTAATGGTACCGCAAGTCAGTTCGCCAAACTGAGACATGAAGATGGAAAGTCTCATGTGATTGTAATTTCACCGGCACCGTACCCTTCAGACCGAAACACAGCAATGCAAGCATCACTATTTGGCGGAGAAGTAGGTACGGTGGTAGTACTTCCCCGGATGAGCTCTTTCATAATCCTCTGGAAACAATTCTACTGATACCAGAATAATCAGAACTTACCCTTGTCCGTCTAATAAGTGTTCACACCCAGAGAAGTCGTCAACAGACCAGTGGAAGTGCATCTGTTCGAATATGTACTCTCCGAGGAGGGGTCCGCCGCGAAGAATCGGCCGGACTTCAGATTCAAATGTGAAGTATGCTGGAACAATATTTTTTATAATGTAAGTAATAATTAATTTGATGAAAATGTTTTTTTATACCACGTTTTTAAAACGAAAGCGAGTTAATATTGCAATGTCATCCAGTTCATCCAGTTGGTCCATTAGTAAAAATTGTTCATACTAATGAGTATAATGACCCCTTAACAGGTTTTCGGTTATTTCAATAACAGGTTGTATATGACCCACGTACGTTGTACCTACGTACGTACGACCTATGGCACGTTGTATATATCTTGTATGACCTACAGATAAAACTCTATGTAATTGTGTAAGAACACGGCAGCAGGCTACGATGCAGGAGACACCCATAAGTGGTGTAACGTTTTTGAATGAGTATTTAGAAAAATACAAATTATTCTTTAAAATGAAACGTACATTTTTATCATAACATTTTCCATTTGCGCAATAACACGAATATTGATACCTAATTTCCCGCTTGAATGGAATTTAAAGAGAGGATCTAGAGCATCAATTGCACTCCGATACTTATTTTCCTTGAAAAAGGTGTACATTTTCATTATAATTTACATAGCAAAAACGTATCAGAATTGAAACCATTTTCATTCCAATGTCAATAATAATTAAGTTTTAACTTTATTTTACAAATTTGTTACTTCACATCTTTGAACCCAAAAGAAAAGCTGGACCGTAAGAGTAATTATCTTAATTAATTAATTTCATTTCTTTGCCGACAGTAATAATATAATCAGTCTAATGGCAATATTATTTCCTTGGAAAAGTTGACCTACTATAATAAAGATTATCTAAATATGTTGCAAGTGCAACATATTTAGATTGTACTGGGGCATTGGGGCATTCATCATTTATTTTCATGTTATGGGAGGGTTAAATCTAGATGTATGGTTTTTTTCTCTCTTGTATAGGGTGGGAATCAAAGATTTTGCACGGGAGGTGGGAATGGAAATTGTTCACGATATATCCTCATCTAATTTTTTATCTTTCTGATATTTAACTACGAAGTTTTACTCGTGATTTTCATTCAATCTATCAACTCAGCCTATCGCAGTCCACTGCTGGACATAGGCCTCTCCCAAGTTGCGCCACAACGCTCGGTCCTCTGCCTTCCGCATCCAGTCCCCCCCAGCTACGTTCTTTAGGTCGTCGGTCCACCTGGCATGGGGGCGCCCTACGCTGCGATTGCCGATACGCGGTCTCCACTCAAGGACTCGTCTGCTCCAACGGCCATCGGTCCTTCGACAGACATGGCCAGCCCACTGCCACTTCAGCTTACTGATCCTACAAGCTATGTCGGTCACTCCGGTTCTTCTCCAGATAATCTCGTAACGGATTTTTTTTTTTTTTTCGTTGATGACAATTTATTTACTTTTTCTAATCTCAAGACCCCTTTCTGTTGTTTACAAAATTCTTTCAAACTCCTGTAGGTTTTATCATCCTAGTTTCAGATCTATCTTTGAGTAAATATCTAGTGATTTAAATTGTGGAAAGAAAAAATCGCTCACAAGCAGGATTCGAACCTGCGACTCCTGGCTCAGTACGCCAGTGATTTAGCCACTAAGCTACCGTGAACACTGCTCGTGGTATCGAAATTATCCTCCACTATGGTACGTCTTTGGGTGAAGTCAGTGTTTCTTAACCATATCTTAATAAGATATCGCTGACGTCACCCAAAGACGTACCTAAAAACTTATCAATAATGTCGTTTTAAATTTTATTAAAGGAACTATTTACCATGTTTTTCAGTCGTGGTTGTTTGTCTAGATACTTGAAACGTTAAACATAGATCAGAAATGGATAACAATGCAATATTAACTTGCTTTTGTTTTAAAAACGTGGTATCAAAAAAATCTTTCACATCAATTTACTAAAACACTACTAATTAATCTAACCCTAATTATTTAATCCTTTTCTTGACGTATTCCATGCAAAGCACCATATACGAATAGCAACTGAGCGACCTTTACTAGCCGCGATGCTATTTGTGTAGGTACGCTTCAGTTCAGATAAGTGTTTTTCGTCGAATACGTCCTTTTTAACCGACTTAAAAAAAGAATTACACAATTAATTCATTCATTCACAGAACTCCGTCATTTATAAACCAATTTTAATTTTTTCATTTTTTATTTGTAAGAATATACTTCCAGATTGGTCCCATTTTTATCAAAATCCAGTTATGATAGTGGGATAGCTCTGGAATTGAGGGAACTACTCAACTATAATAGGCACACATATAGCGATTTTGATATTTTCATCAACAAATCAAGCATTTGCCATCCAGAAATTATCATTTGGTGAAGATCTGATGAAGATCTTTGGAGATAAATAAGGGAACTCTTCAATGGATAACAACAAATAATCCGGGATTGCGATAATTGCTTGTCTTTCTATTGTTATGCCACTCAAAATAGAAAAATCAAAGGAACATAAAAAAGTAAAAACCGACATAAACAATAAAATAATTTGTGTGAAACAGTTTAGGAAGTCGGTACCATTTCTTTCTTACATCAAACTGAATCAAAGGCACCTACTTCGTAAATTGTTTTTTACAAATTATTTCATTCTTTATGAAGTCGGTTTTTACTTTTATGTTTAGTTTTCGTAACTGAAATCAGCATGCGGTACGAAGTCCATGTACTACCTCAATAATCAAGTGTTTCTTCCACAATGAATTTTATCTATATCTCGTGCATAACCGAACAGATACATCAATTTGTTTATCTTTTAGTCCGCGATAATGGTCAGTGAATATTTACTGAACACTTGATTTTGAGCCTTATCTTATCAGTAACATTGACGGTTGTTAACTTAACGGATTTTTATTTTATATAATATTTGACATTGCATCAAAGTGATTATTTTATCGTATTTTTGGCTTCCTTATTTTAGTGCATTGTTGATTTCACGTTGATTTTGTTGATTTAGACGGTGCAATATTAATATTGCACAATTATTATTGTATCGTCCCTAACTTCAATACTATTTCAATATTACCCAAACAGTCAATATCATTGCGCAATTGCAAAAATTGCACAATTATGTTGTACGTGTATGGGCCGCCTTACGAACTTATTACTACCACGTTTTTTTATTAAGAGATCAAAATTGTCCAATTAACTAACACAATTGTAAGACAATGGACGTCAGCTTTAAAAGCAGTTTTGACGGCCAACAGTAAAGAAAGAAAGAAAGAAAATATTTATTTCAGTCTCGGTACAGGCGAGAGAAAAAAAACTAAAAATAACATCAAAATTGACATGCCTGTATGAGACTAAATAAAAAGGCTCAGCATATGCTACAACACCGAAATGTTGCAGCGCTGGTTTTCGGAGTATTACGATTACGGTGATATTTATAATTTCTAGCCAGTCTTTGAACTCTGCGGTACATTCAAGGGTCAGTATTCAACAAAAATAAGATTTTTATTCGGAAAAGATACGTAAAACACCAATTTCACAATCTTCCAATTGTATATTATATTTTTTTCAATCAATCAACTCAGCCTATCGCAGTCCACTGCTGGACATAGGCCTCTCCCAAGTTGTGCCACAATGCTCGGTCCTCTGCCTTCCGCATCCAGTCCCCCCCAGCCACGTTCTTTAGGTCGCCGGTCCACCTGGCAGGGGGGCGCCCTACACTGCGTTTGCCGATTCGCGGTCTCCACTCAAGTACTCGTCTGCTCCAGCGGCCATCGGTCCTTCGACAGACATGGCCAGCCCACTGCCACTTCAGCTTACTGATCCTACAAGCTATGTCGGTCACTCCGGTTCTTCTCCGGATAATCTCGTTACGGATTTTATCCTTCAAAGAAACTCCAAGCATAGCTCGCTCCATAGCTCGCTGAGCGACTTTGAATTTGTGGACTAGCCCAACTGTCAGTGTCCACGTTTCGGCACCGTAAGTCATGACTGGCAGGACGCACTGGTTGAAGACCTTTGTCTTCAAACTTTGCGGTATAGGCGACGAGAAGACTCGGCGAAGTTTGCCAAATGCTGCCCAGCCCAGACGGATCCTTCTGTTGGCTTCTTTCTCGAAGTTGTGTCTACCAAGCTATTGCCTGCCCTAGGTAGACGTATTCCGTTACAAATGCGAGTGCCGACCCTTCGACGAATATTTTATTATTTTATTATTTTAACGCATTTTACGCATGCGAAGCTAATTCTAAAGATATAAATTGTGGAAATAAAAAATCGCTCACGAGCAGGATTCGAACCTGCGACTCCTGGCTCAGTACGCCAGTGCTTTAGCCACTAAGCTATCGTGAACACTGCTCGTGGTATCGAAATTATCCTCCACTATACGTCTTTGGGTGACGTCAGCGATATCTTATTAAGAAACATTGTTCCTTAACCGACTCGACTAACTTTACAGTTAAATCAAAGTCGTATAGATATGCCTACCCTTACTAATTATTTTATTATTTTAACGCATTTTACGCATGCGAAGCGAATTCTAAAGATATATTATATAGATATAGACGTATAGTGGAGGATAATTTCGATACCACGAGCAGTGTTCACGATAGTATAGTGAATATTTTTTTATTTGAGAAAAATGTGTCGATTTGATGACGTCTGTGACTGCTGATCACGAGGTTGTGGATTCGATTCCCACAGGACATCAATATTTATGTGATGAACATAAGTGCTTGTGTTGGTCTGGGTCAAAATTCAAATTCAAATCATTTATTCTGCAAATTGGATGTTAAAAATCACTTTTACAAGTCCGTTATTTTAAAAACTAGATGGCATCTGCATTTCCTATATGACTACCTCTGACGAGAAATACCGAAAAAAAACTCAAGGGTCATAGTCTCTTTTCTTCTGGTGTTTCTTATGTAGGTATTATAAGTATGTATTTACAAAAAAAAAATTACCCAAATAAAATATTATATATAATACTTAAATACTACAATACAAAAACCAATGGATATATCACATATGATATATCCATTGTCTAGTATTGATAGTACAGTCGACAGCATGACAGTGGTAACACTTCAATTCGAAAACCGCCCTTACTGCTTACGAAATAAAGATGCTGCTAATGTCAAAGTGTTACCACCGACGTGCGGTCGACCGTACAAGCTCTGCTTAGTTCGGGAGTAAGATGGCGGATGTGTAAAAATGTCCAAAATATTTATTTATTTAGTTCGTCAAAACGTTCGTTAGGAAATTCTCAGTAGCAGCCCGGAGTATGGATTTGTGCCCGGTTAATGGTATAAGGCTCGCCCCCTATTACATGGGACTATAACATAACTGGCGAAATGTGGGTGTACTATACACCTCTGGCTACCCCTTCGGGGAAATACGGGCGTGATGTTATGTTGTTGTTGTCAAAACGTTCTTGTCCATAGGACCCACAGATTGGAACCGTGCAACTAGAGCCTGACATTACAAAAGTGCCTGTAATTAGGTTTATTTGAATTAAAAAAACAATTGAATTTTGAATTTGAATTTGTTTATCGTAAGGTCTCCGTTCGAGGCGAACCACTAGTATATTATGTTTTTTTTTTTCTGTAATTCATCAATAACGTCGCCTTCTATCATGTGACGTAATCACTAATCTTAAGAATATTGATAACAATGGATTACTCTGCTTAGATAGGAAATAAATGTGAAACTATGCGATAACTATGATAAGTAGTATAGGTATCAACAAGTTCATACAAAGTGAGATTATTACTAGACTTAAGTACTTTTAGTATTGTTTTATTTGCTTTCTCGCCGTTTTATTTTAGTAAGTCTGATGACGTATGCGCTATTCTAAATCTATTAAATATTTACGAGTACACTTTTTTTATCATATCGATTAGTTATCAGACTTCATAACTCTTGTATGAATAATTTTAAAATAGTCTAATAAGGAACAATTTTTCTACATAAGAGCCCTCTCACACTTTTTTGACGAAAACAGTAACGAAAAATCGATTTTTGGTATTCTTATTCTATTCGATCTATATAAATTTCTATTAATGAATTAGGTATCGCGTAAGCCCAGATCGTGTGGTACAGAGCCCACGTCGGGAGCGCAAGAGAATGTAATCGTCTTTTGATTTTAAGTTTATACTAGGATTTTATTTTATTGGTTTATTAATTCAATTGTATTACGTTGGAAAAAGTCTGAAGTTCTATGTGGTACCTATATGTTTTATTTAGAAACTTTATTTAACTTAGAATAGAATAGAATAGAAATCATTTATTTGCATATGATTATGGGTAAAGTACAAAAGGTGGATTATTATTTTAAAGATTCTTACAAAATCTGCTTACAGCTGAGCGTACAAATATTAGATATACCTTTATGTATCAATTGACAAGGTACACCAAAAACTAGGAGAAAATTGAGATTTAGAAATCCTATGTTCTGGTTAGAAAATAGGTATTTTATAGTCGTCATTTAGCTGAACAGGAGATATTTTTAGAAAAGTTAGATTTTTTTTATCAATGGGAACTGATCTGATACTGAATTGATGGTCTATTTTTAAATAGTTTATAGCAAAAATTAACTAAGATCCAGGACGTTAAAATAACGCTTCTTAGCGTTTAACCAATATGGCGGCGGGGAAAAAAGGTTATTGTTAGTCTACGAAATAAATTAACTTTAAAAAAATATGACTACAACACGACCAAAGCTATCATATTCTACAAACAAATTTTAAAATAAACACATCTATTACCGAGATCTACGACGCCAAAAAGTAGCTTAAAATGCAGATTTCTTGTGGTTTTTGTAAAAGAGATTGGCTACAAATTAAGTAGGTACGTACAGTCAACAAATCGGAATCATGACCCACTCAGCCGAGAATTCGTATGATATTGTCAAAACAGTAAAATTGTCTTCTTATTAGCATCGTGCTGCACTTAGGACATTTTGAATATTAAGGAAACTGCGTTAATAAGGGTCAGAGGTCTATACAATTTTGAGCTTTGTTATTAAATGCAATAGATTAATAATTGGATAAAAAGTTACGTTTTTGATAAAGCTAGAATAATGTTTTGAATTTCGAATTAACCGTCGTTCCGCATCTCAGATGAAAAACCTCCAGATAGTTAATCACTGACATTACGGCCAGTTAGATAGAGAACGTTAAATTACGTAATACCTATGAAAGAAGGAGATGCTAGATTACTATTTTGTCCTTATCGTCCTAGCCGGTTTTTATACCGCTTTACTGTACTAAGTGTCAAATGTGACACATAGTACATAAATAAATCTTTACTTTAGGTTATGTTCTGTATATTTTTGTGATTTGTGTGAGTATTTTTGTGTTCCGAGACAAAGACTCAATAAATATAAAAACGCCGTCATCAAGTGAGTGTGTGGATAATAGGATATTGCAGTATCTTGTGCTGCAAAAGTCATAACGCACAAAATACTGCCGGCGTATCATTTCACTTGTAAGTAGACGAAATTCAATATATTTGGGTTATGGGTAACATAGTAGGTATCAATAAAGATATCGTTAATGCGGATAAAGTTCTCATTGCTGCAAATATTGGGGTTTAATGCATATTTTCTCTTAATATTCGTAACTTTATAATAGCAATTTCAGAATCGGTGTTGCTAGTAAATAATTTTATTTACCCTATTAAGGGTGGTACGCCACCGGTCAAATTTCTTTGTTCAATGTTACTTTGATCAAAGAAATTGGATGATTATTTTATTATTTTTAACGCATTTACGTATGCGTAGCGAAATCTAACGATTTAAATTGTGGAAGCCAGGAGTCGCAGGTTCGAATCCTGCTCGTGAGCGATTTTTTCTTTCCACAATTTAAATCGTTAAATTAGATGATTTTCATCAAATATTGTATGTATTTTAATACTGATCCTCAAAAAAATTCGATTGGATAAAGAAATTGGACGAGTGGCATACCACCCTAAGTCGAAATTATCTCTAGTGTTCAAAGGAATTTATTGTTCTTTAAATATTTCAGGTTTCCCTCTGATCCAGTAGTTTAAAAAAAAAGGGATTAATGCGAAAATTGGGAGCCAAAAAAAAACCATGGAACTCAAACAGTTAATTACTTAATAATCGAGATTGTATTTTTCATTATTAAAAATATACCAGGCCCCTCAGAAAGTATTGCGAAAAAAAGTTTTTATATATGGGAGACTGGCCAGTTATAATGTTTTTCGAAAATATGATTATTTATAAGTAAAAATAAGTAAGTTCCAATTTCAAAATTTCCCTCCACATTTTTTGCGAGTTAATTCAAAGTATTGTGTCTCACTGAAATATGGATCTGCGCCGGGAACATTTTAGAGCTATGATTTTATACGATTTCAAGTGTCGCCTGAAACCGGATGAATCGTACGATAGACTTCAAATGGCATTCATGGATGAAGGCCCTTCCAAGGCAACCGTGTATCGTTGGTATAACGAATTCAAGCGCGGTCGACCAACTTTGGGGGATGACGAAAGAAGCGGTCGCCCTTTGACGGCTGTTACCGAAGAAAACGTGCTAGCAGTGAAAAATTTAATCCAAGACAATAGGCGAATTACATATCAGGAGATTCAACACATATTGAAGATTGGATCGGGAAGCGTTCACGAAATTCTACACAGCCATCTTTGCGTGAGGAGGATAGTATCACGCTGGGTGCCGCACAACCTCACCGATGCTCAGAAGCAGGCCCGGGTGGAATGGTGCCGTGATATGCTTAACAAATTTGAAGCAGGCTCGTCTCGGCGTGTTTACGACATCGTTACAGGTGATGAGTCCTGGATTTATCAATACGACCCAGAAACCAAGCGCCAGTCGACTGTTTGGGTGTTTCAAAATGAGCCAACGCCTACCAAAGTGAAGCGATCTAGAAGCGGGGGTAAGATTTTGATCGCTAGCTTTTTTAATTTGACTGGCCACTTGGTATCAATTCCCTTACGGGATCAAAGAAGCATTAATGCCGAATGGTATACTACCAAATGTTTGCCAGAAGTTTTCTCTGTTATAAGCAACAAGCGACCAAACACAGGGCTCCGCGGGCTACTGCTCCACCACGACAATGCACCTGCGCACACCGCACTCAAAACGAGGGACTTCCTGGACAGCACGCCAGTCAAACTCCTGGGTCACCCTCCTTACAGCCCTGATCTAGCACCGTGTGACTTCTTTTTATTCCCAAAAATAAAAAATCAGCTCAAAGGGATACAATTTTCGTCGCCGGAAGATGCGCTGGCTGCGTTCGAGCAGGCTGTAAACGAGGTGTCTGCGGCGGACTGGAAAAAGTGTTTTGAAAACTGGTTTAGGCGCATGAATCTTTGTATAGAGGCTGGTGGAAAGTACTATGAAAAGATTTGATAAAAATATATGTACGTATAGAACAATTTTTTTTAGTTTCGCAAAACTTTCTGAGTGTCCCACGTATGTGTTGAATGGTGTGTTGTACCTAAGTACTTATTTCTTCATCCCTATATTTTTTGGATTATTAGATAAACGTTTTAGACGAAGCAGAGATCTCACCTCTGACTTCGAATTTTTGTATGGATCAGAATTTTATTATCATTTAGGTGAAGAAAAACATCGTGAGGAAACCCGCATACCTGAAAGTGCTCCATACAGGCCTCGATTGTATAGGTATGCAGTCCGCCAACCCGCACTAGGCGTGGCCCTAACTAAGGCCACAACACTAAGGCCTTAACATTTTCATTCTGAGAAGAGGCCCTTGCCCAGCAGTGGGACAGCAATGGGCTGATTATGTAATCTTTAGTCGTTAAAATATTTATTCTCAGAATCGATTTTATTGCCCTAAAGTTAAGAGACATGTGATTTTCTGGCAACCCCTATTCTCCGAGCGAGAGCGCGTATAGTGGCCATGCGTATTACAAGTCTAGTAGGTCTGTGTTCCGCATAGTTCATCTATAAAAAAGAACTAATTTTTTTTAATTCAAAAACCTATACGATCTCTTTTAATTCCAGAAGAATATCAATCAAATTCGAAGAAACTAACTGTCACTGTACTATAAAATTGATAACAAGTTTGTTGCCACGGAAATATCTTTGAGCGAAACTCGACCTAATTGTATTAGAATGTTTATAGAAAATTAAGCTTATGGTGGGTCATGATTCCATTTGGTTGACTGTACATGAAAATCTTTCCTTACCTGTGGAGCCATTGTTCAGGAGTATTCCATTAACTTCATTGTCCCAGTAACCTTCGAACTGCAGTGGATCTAGTGATGACCATTGCGGACACCGACTCAGAGATATAGCGATGGGTGACTGCGAAGGCCTTAGGCGGGATATTTGCTCGGCTGTGAACATAAATAAAACATTTATTAATATCAAGAATATTAGTAGTCGAAATACCGTAGACATTATTCCTCACTAGCCTATGGTCGCGGTTGCGCCCGCGTGGATGTCGTTGATCGCGCATCTCTCGGGAACTGTTTACCATCCCGGGATAGAAAGTAGGGCTATGTTCTATCTATGTGCCAAATTTCATCTAAATCCGTTCAGCCCTTTAAACAAACATCTACACAAACTTTCACATTTATAATGTTAGTAGGGTTTCAAAATTCTTAGATTACTTATTAAAAAGCAACTTTTTCGAGAACCTATGAATAAAATACGGATTTTTTTTCAAGTTCTCTCACTCTCAAATTCCTGTAATTATACCTACTAAAATAAATAATATTAATATTTATACCGGTTTCGAAAAATATACTAAGAAACCACACTTTTTTTAAGTACAGTCAAGGGCATACAGTTCGTAACAAAAACCCTGTTGTTCCTGTGAGCTAACATAACATAACATCACGCCTGCATTTCCCCGAAGGGGTAGGCAGAGGTGTATAGTACACCCACATTTCGCCAGTTATGTTATAGTCCCATGTAATAGGGGGCGAGCCTATTGCCATTGACCGGGCACAAATCCAGACTCCGGGCTGCTACTGAGAATTTCCTAATGGAAAACCCCAATAACACCTGTGAGCTACGTTATCAGAATATATATTCATACGTAGGGACACAAGTCAAATTGGAAAAACTCTTCAGTAACAATAATCAAATTAAATGTTATTATTAAATCATTCTTCTTCTTAAATCATTATTAATTGTGAATTGAAAGTGTTATAATCACTTTTAATAATGATTTAGTATATAATTTGATTATTTTTACTGAAGATTTTTCCAAATGAGTTTTTGTTACATACTGTATAATAATAACAATAATAATGTCCTCCCGCAGGCGTAGCATGACCACTGTAGACAAGAGATTTTTCTACGGAAGAATAGATAAAACTACATTGTAAAGAACATTATGTCATTTTGTCTTTTCTTTTTTAAACAAAACGCTTCTCTACAGTGGTCATGCGACGTGGTCTGGTCGAGTTTCGGTCATGGCGGCCAATCTCAACGGAGACTAGCCATCTTCGTGGAATTATAAAGTTGACGATGCTCAGGGGAAGCCTATGTCCAGAAGTGGACGTCTTTTGGCTGAAATGACGATGGTGATTATAAAGTTATCAAAAGCTTAGTCTTACTTAGGGGCCGCCGTCCATTATTTACGTAAGACGATTTAGGGGGGGGGTCCGAACAAGTCTTTATACTTCTTATGTAAGATCATATAAGAGTAAGTTAAAATTATTACTTGAAAACGTGCGCGATCCCGCAATGACGCGCTTCGCGGCAGCGGAAACAACATTTCAACGTATTTATGTATTTTTCCTACTATATAATGTCTGTGTATTTTGGTAGATACTCATTTTACGTAAAACTGAAGAGGGGGAACGAGCTTCAACCATTTTTTATTCTTTCTTACAATACAATGGCGGGGCCAGAAAGTGGTTCAAATCGTCTAATTATAATAAATAAACACTAAACAGCCCCCTACTTCTTTAAAATAACTGAAGTAGATCCACTATCTAAACTTTCTTTGATCTTTATTCAGGTCACTAACCAGATTTGCGTGTAGCCTGGGCAATTTCATTAGCGACTATTATTTTCCAAATAAATTAACTAAGACGTAAAATATTAATTTCGTTAAGTGTTTAGAACCATTAGGGGAATTTAGAAAGTAATTTAACGATTGTGTATTTATAAGAAATATACTAAGTCTTATTAATTGCGATGTTTAATAAGTAAGATACTGTGATACTTCATAAGTTAATAGGGTTTAATATTTTTTGTAATCACGCAATCAAGTTTTTTTAATAAACTAGCTGACGTAAGCGGTTTCGGTCATATGATAATATGTCATGGTCTGTGAGGGAATAGAGAGTGCACCTGTGTTTGCGCACACACTTGTGCACAATAATATGTCCCACGCAGATGGCTAGTCTCCATTGAGATTGCCCGCGTTGCCCGAAATTCGGCCGGGAGGAGATTATTATTATTATTATGTCAAGAAAAGGTATGCTATGTAATCATGTATGAAAAACTGGAAGGAAGAGGCACGGGATCGGGAAAAGTGGAAGAAATGGAGGAAGGCCTTTGCCCAGGAGTGGGACAGCGCAGGCTCATAATAAATAAATGTAATCATGAAAGATATAGTCTGTATGTCAGCGTGATCGAATAAAACTATCCTAATCGATACTCCTAGTGATTCTGAATAAAATAGTTTCTCAAATAAAATAGCGTAAACGAAAAGAAAAGTTATAAGTACATACAGTGTAGTCTATACTCTATACTTATAAAGACAGATGTCTTGACTGACTGATTAAGCAACGCAGAAACATCACGCCGCACTGATCTACGTATTGTGTCGACGCCGGCTGTCGCTGAAAACCAGCGCTGTGTCTTTGCTCCGTGCATGAGGCACAGCAATATGCTGAGCGATGGCCGTTTTGCGTGGATGTGACGCATATCTTACCACGCTTCTTGGCTCTATACCTGTATTTGTTCTGTGTTCTTGAATTTTTTTGGTAATTTTGTGCGTCACTTTTGAAGCATTTTTTTTTCTTTCTCTCTTTTTTTTTCTTTCAGAGCTGAAACTACTCAAGTAAGAAACATGAAATTCAGACAGTAGGTTCCTTTTGTAACGTAAGCACCCACTAAAGGATTTTTGAAAATTTTAAACCTAATGGGGTAAAATAGGGTATTAGAGTTTGTATGAAATACTTTTCTTCTGGATCGATTCACTCAAACCTTTGGAAAAATATTTTAAGACCGCCAATGTACCCTTATTTTACATGTTAGTCCTAAATTTAATAATGTTATTGGTGTACAATAAAGAATATTCTATCTATCTATCTTAAAGTAAATAATGGAACACATATCTTTTCCTTTTCCAAAATTCCTCCTAAGTGAGGATGCAATATGGTTATATATTTTGTATGGGAAAATCGGGAAAATATTATTAAGTCTAAACTTAGTATAAATAATCTGCAGATAATAAATTACATGTTTTAGAATTTTAGAAAATTTAACTCAACGCGGGCGAAAAAGGTTTGTTAAAGTTTCTATGAAAGATCTTTTTGATGTCACATTTGAAACAAAGACTCTTCAAATTGAAAATAATAAAGAAATACGTATTTTTTTTCCCAAAACTACGATGGGGAACATTATACGGGCCTGTTAAAACTTTTTAAGTAAGCAAAGCGACAAGAGCATTGCTAGTTGCAATATATTTCGACCGCTATATTTGTGCTGCGACCGTTGAACTTTTGTTGTACACTAATGATATTAAAAAGTTTAGATATGTCATACCCTAACATAACGAACGAATAAAATATTCCGTACGCAGCGGCAGCACAATACACATAAACTAGTAAAAAGTAAGTTGGTTACTTTAAATTACTTTCGCGTCATAATTAGAACACTTTCTGTACATACACGACGGCTTTTTAGTTTTTTTTGTCACTGGTCACGCTCAGCGGCTTACTTTACACGGATTAATGGAAAAAAAATCTTAATTAGGACGTTTTCGAGTCTTCAGTTGCAAGTGCAAGTAACATATTTGTACTTTTAAATATCATTGTTGTACAGTAAAGACACTTCATTTTACATTTAATATTTTGGTTAGTAAATTAACGCACTAGTATAATTTGATTGATGATGATCGTGGTTTCGGCAGATTAAAAGCACTATACTGTAATTGTGAGGTCTGTATTATACCTAGTCATTAATTTTACATTACTGAAAAACATTAAAAAGTTACGTTGAAATCAATTTAGCTGTGATATATTTATGGATGTCTTTTGTATTATATCGAGTTGTTTTTTTCATTCTATATTGTATTTAATTATTATATTTACATTTAATATTTAATGGTACAATGGTGTACCAATGCGCCACTAAACCACCGACCAGATGGCCAATGGGGTAGTAAAGTTCTGAAGTGGCGCCCGCGTACTGGAAGGCGCATTGTGGGTAGGCCCCCCACAAGGTGGACCGACGACCTGGTGAAGGTCCACGGGTAATACTTTTTAAATAATTACCCGTGGTTTACCTGCTGGGTGAACTACGTGTACAAAAAGTTAACCGTGGAACACCTAGGTGAACTACATAGGTAGGCCACCGGTACGAAACCTTTCTGAAAACTGGCCCCTACCGGATCGATCGAAAAAACATTTTCAATGTTAAAATAACATATACGTTATTATTACTCACTGCTGTTGTTGAAAATAGACCTACAGGGCCACTATACCTACAAAATATATAAACAGAAATTTTAAAAGTCCATAACTAAATCATGTTTACGTTAAACCTAATAGTTGTGTACTGGTTGATTTAATAAATATCTCATTGCTTGACGTCAGTTGATAACATAGAACTTATAAACGGAAAAAATCTACTTTCCCAATTTTGTGTGAATGGTTGTGAGAACATCTAAATACCCTACAATAAATAATGGTCTTGAAAGAATAACGAATTTGTTATGACTAAGTGCGCTTTTGAAATTATCCTTTAATTGCCTTCCACTCTTCGTTCGCCGGAAACCACTCACGCTAATCTAATATGAATTTAATGAATTACCTACAGTGATTAATATAATGTTGCACATTCATCATGCTCAAAAGAATGATAAACAATGTCACAGATTGTTTACGAATTGTACAATTTGTATTAAAATTACACTAGTTTTGTCACACTGTTTATTTCAATTAAATAACACCTCCCGACGCAGCGACGCGACGCGAAACTTTGTTAAAATAGAATTACGAGTTTAATGTAAAATTATGGAGGGTAATTAGAAATTAGTTTCAAATG
Organism: Asteroscopus sphinx; assembly: GCA_949699075.1. Lineage (NCBI taxonomy): Eukaryota > Metazoa > Arthropoda > Insecta > Lepidoptera > Noctuidae > Asteroscopus > Asteroscopus sphinx. Next base: position 6,548,481 of record OX453009.1, read on the forward strand.
TTTAGGGTTCCGTACCCGAAGGGTGCCAAACGGGACCTTATCTCGCTATGCTGTCCGTCCGTCCGTCTGTCTGTCACAGGGCTTTATCTTTTGAGCGGTAATACGGAACCGGTTGAAATTTTCTCAGAATATGTTTTGCTATGAGGGGTATCACGACAATAACTAAAAACAAAAAAAGTCTTAAGCCAAAGGGGGTCCTCATACAAGAAACCTCAAAAAAATACATTTTTTTCAACGTTTTTGTTCCTGCTCAATCTTCAAAACGGTAATACATACCAGCGTCAAACCTGGTCAGATTATAGTACATATTATGTTTTTATCCGACGAAAAAAAGGAGGAGGTTCTCAATTCGACGCGTATCTTTTTTTTATGTATGACAACGCATAACTTTTTACAGAGTCGTCCGATTTTGATGATTCTTTTTTTAATAGATAGGGTATATCTCGAAATTGGTCCCAATTAAATTTAAAAATCAAAATCTACCCCTAAGGGTAGGAAAACAGGGGATGAGTGCTTGTTCACCCATTGAATTCTTACCTGTTAACCGATTCTGTTGAAACTAACTAACTAACTAACTACATAAATGTAGTTCTAGATACTACAACATAATGGAGAACTGGAGTTAGATTTTAACCACAAAAAAAATAAAAAATAAACTTTTTAACAGAAAAATTAAACGACGAAAACAGAAACTGAAAAGCGAAAAATAAAATGAAGCTTTGTAGTCTTAATTACTATTTTCCTAACTAAACTAATGTAAATAACTAATTTTATTATGAGTCGGCGCCAAACAAACAATCAACAAAGATCTTTAAATTACTTTAAAGAAATAATAAAAACAATATAACATCAAATACAACGTGAAATTTTCAACGATAAACAATAACTATCCAAAAATGCATTCACCGCTCGACCACTTGCAACTTGCACGCACTTTGCTTGTTTGTTTGGCGCCGACTCCTTTTGTGAATAAAAATTTATTATTTATTTAATTTTATAGACATATGTGGTGGTACCTGATTGAGAAAGAGATGCTAAAATTCATTAGTCGCTCACGGTGCGTTTTTTGATGAACTCTCGTAAATTAAATCAGTTTCTATGGGGTATCATTAAATCAGTTTCTATGGGGGACCCACAATTTGGAACCGTGCAACTAGAGCCTGACCTTTCAAAACTGCCTGTAATTAGGTTTATTTGAAATAAAAAACATTGAAATTGAAATTGAAATATCAGGTCGATTGGTGGTACGGAACCCTTACTGCGCGAGTCCTACTCAACTTGGCCATGGCATTCTCCAACAAACCTCCTCTATCTCTTTGTCCTCTAAAAACAACAACTTTCTATCGCTCTAAGGTTTGCTGTTGGAAAACTCATTTCTGAGTTGGTCCGCCGCGTATTATGCAGAAATGTTCCAAGCCATAACAACAAAAGTTTGAAAGATAAATATATTTTTCTTGTGACAGTAACCATATTATGTGTGATAATTGAACATCGATTTTGATCTAATTTATTATTTTTAAGAAGTCCTTCTTATTCGAAATTTGGTATTGAAATTACCGAAAACCTCTTAAGGGGAATTTAGCAGCCAAGTGGCGCCCCCATCAATAAAAAAAAATATTACTCGCTGAATACATCTTTTATCGAAAATTCGTTTTTAACGATTGAAGTACATTGGGCCTAGTACGAGTTTCACACTTACGAATACTTTCATCGTTTTCGTCGACTTTCATTCATAAATCAGTAGCGCCCCTGGCGGATACGAGGAGGAACTACAGATTTATTAATGAAAGTCGACGAATACTTTGAAAGTATTCGTAAGTGTCAAACTTGTACTAGGCCCCCAGGAACTGTAGTTTAATCAAAAACTATTACTCTCTAAATTATATTTCGCTGTAGTTGTAGATAGAAAAAGTGCGAGAAACGGCAATTTTTTTAAATTAATGGGCCTACGTTTGACTGTTTCTTCATCGTGGTGATGATGGTGGTGCGGTTGACGATGGTACATGCTCTCCAGGCAAAAACCTATTCACTCGATCCTTGAAGACCACCAGATAATACTTATCGGGAATCAGGCAAGACTGGCAAGGACTCTCACTCACAAGGACACTCGTATTGATAATGTTAGTAAGGTAATAGAATATAGATAGGTAAAATTAATAATAAATAAATAAAATAAATATAATAACTTCTTAGGTTTTCGCGATCACTACACATTATAATAAAACAAAGTTTAACCGGATTAAATCGCGTATATTATTTAAATTGGTTTCCCTGACGTTTCGAAAGCTTTGCAGCATTTCGTGGTAGCAGGTAGACTAAGCAGAGCTTGTACTATGGGTACTAGACAATGGATATAATACTTAAATACTTTTTTTTTAATACATACTTATAATTCATAAGGAACACCCAGACCAACACAAACACTTCTGTTCATCACACAAATATTTGTGTCCTGTGGGAATCGAACCCACGACCCCTTGATCAGCAGTCCGACCCTCGAACCACTAGACCACAGACGACACTTTTATATTACTTGCTTATGTACTGAAACCTGTACAAAATATTTATAAAATAAAGCAAATAACGTTTTCAGTCATATTTATCGAGGTCGTCCACATGAATAGCAGTCTGACACTCGAACCACTAGACCACAGACGTCGTTAAAATAATCAAAATTCAGACAACACGGAAACTACTTTTCCTTAGATTATAAAACATTATAGATATGTATAATAAACGAAGTTCACGATCAAACTGATAATTCTGATAAATCGGGTTTTTTATATTACGTCACTGTACACTTAGCATTGGTATTCGTATCTGATTTCGCGTCTAAGAATATATAAAAATAGATATCAATTTTATCTCTTATATATTTCAGGAGTTCATCACAATAAGATTAGCTTGGCGTAGTTCATGTTTCGTTTTCACTCCAATATGGATAATATTGATACGTGAATAGTTTTTATTGCATGTATTGTTTCTAGGGTAATTTCCTTCAACCCAAATTGTGAATGCAGATATTTTATGTGAAACTCCAATAAAATTGAAAAAATACAAAAATGAGACAAGACTAAAAATAATTAACATAAAGTTAAATAACCCAGGAGGGCAACGATTTGCATAAAAAGTTGTGGTTTTATAATATTTGCCCTTTTTCAGTCCGAGAATAGGACTGGTCTCGAATTAAGTTAATAAGCACTTTTTGCTCATTTAAGAATTTACTGCGATATTATTCTGATGAATAGACTTAGTGAAATCACTCATTATACCTAATTAATGGGAAACATATTTTAAGCACTCTACAATGACACAGTAAATATAACGTACAGTACGGCAACTACGCCCTAACTCTCCAGATTGCATCACTTGCACAGATACACGCCTCAACCACACCTCGGACACTCAATACAATAAAAATGCTAGCACCACCTAAATACACAAGATTACGTCGGTATACGTATACGAACGCACATACACGTATAGGTTAGGGATGCTGGCCGCTCGTAATGCCGAATGGGTTCCAAGCGCTTCTCAGTAGTTCTCAGAAATAACGCGCTGGTATAGCGACATTTGCGCCTGGCGATAAAGAGAATATAATCACTACATTTACATCCATTGCAATCTTGCAGTGCAATTGCCATCAAAATGCGGGCGCCAGCGGGGTGCTGGCGAGGAATCTTAAATTGGCGGGGGCTGTCAGTTTCCGTTCCGTACGTTAGTACTATTAGATAATCTGATATGATATATATTGTACCTCAACAAGAATCTAAGTGGACGTGAACGCAGTGCTGTCAGTGCAAACAGCCCGCATAGGAGCCTTGTTGACGCATGCGTCTGTGTGAGTGCGCTGTTTCGAGCGTTTGTACGTAGTTTCCGTACAATAGGTTGTTTACTGTGACAATGACTTTAGCTTGCAAAAGCGTATTTCTAACCAACTTCAAAAAAAACAAGGAGGTTATATTATCTGATACATACAGTGTTTTTAGGTGACTTCGATTTAATAGGTATAATATAACGTTATAGTTGTCAAAAATCGAGTTTGTACTTCATGAATATGTAAATAAATATTTAGAAAAATGCAAAAATACTAGATCGAAAAATTAACATACAAACGATTTGGACATCATGAAAATATAATTTAATAGTTTTACAAATTTAACTATCTTATTTACTTTTACAAACGGGGAATTATGGGGTTCCCCAACTAAGTAGCACTCCCATCAGAAATAAAATAATTACTCGCTGTGTACTTCATTTCTCGAAAATCTGAAGGCCTATTCTCGTAATTTAAAACGATCAAAATGTAGTTCTAAACATCTAAACAAAACTGTTACCTATAGTTATTTGAACCATTGACACGATAAGAAGAAGAAAAACCAAACTAATCTAAATTGAGGTTTAACGCATTGAGCATTAAATCTCAATCTCCTGATAGTAGATGATCCTGTTTCCCGTTTATTTATGATACTTAGGTCATTAAAGCCACCAATAAACGGCAATCAGAAACATCTACTGACAGCAGATTGAGATTTAAAACATTGAGATTAATTTAGAACTATATTTTGATAAGGGAGCGTTGTGGTGTGAAAGAAGATGTAGTGACAACGATTGAGAAAGGTATGTTAAGATGGTTTGGACATATAGAGAGGATGGACGAGAGGAGATTGACGAAACAAGTATACGAAGCGAGTGTGGATGGAAGAGTTGGAAGGGGAAGACCTTGGCGAACGTATCACGATCAAATCGCGGACGTTCTCAAAAAATGCCAGGTTAAGAGTACTCTAAACCGACGAGCATCCATGACGAGATTAATGGACGTAGATGAAGCGAAAGAGGTGTGTCAGGATCGTAGCAGGTGGAAATCCATAGTCTTTGCCTACCGCAATGGGAAACAGGCGTGATAATATGTATGTATATTTTGTACGTTTTTAATTGCGAGAATTGGCCTTCTGGTTGCACAGAATTAATTAAAATAAATGTACTGTAGTTTAATCAGAAACTATTAACTCTGTAAGATTTATTTCGCTGTAGTTATAAACAGAAAAAATGCGAAAAACGGCCGCTTAAGGCACTTTTTTACTAAGGGACTAGTTATAGCAAGCGCAAGGGGCGCGCGCCCGACGTGGCGCGTGCGCGAGCGCTATAACAATTACATTCGATGGACGACAGCACTTGATATAATTTAATTGCTTACAATTTCATAGAGCGTCTGAAACGCGGCGGGTGTGCGCTCCAAGCGCTGCCAACTTTTTTTTGTACGGAAATTGATGTTAAACCCAGTTTAAACATTGTCTAAAATTTGGTAAAAGAAAATTAGTGGTTTGGCTGTGCGTTGTTTGTCAGATAACAATCAGTCAGTCACAGAGATATCTTCTATCTGACTGACTGATTCTTCAACGCAGAGTCAAAACCACTGAAGCTAGAAACATGAAATTTGGACAATAGGTTCAAACATCCACTAAGAAAGGATTTAAAAAATACCACCCCTAAAGGATGAAATGGGGTGGTAAAGATTTCGAATAAACTTGGGAAAATAAATCCTTATAGTAAATAATAAAAAACCCAATTTACGTTTTTCCAAAACTACTCATAATAAAATAGAGTGCAATGGGGTGATGAAATTTGTACGGGAGAATATTATTACGTGGGTTGATTGAGTTAAAACTCGGTATAAATAATCTTTAAATTAATTAATAAATTACATGTTTTTGGATTTTTTGAAAATCAAGTCCGACGGGGATAAAAAACGTCAGTATACAAATGTTTTTGGGTAAAAAGGACTGTAAACTTTTCTATAAAAAATCTTACACGGGTGATATTTGACACAAATACTCTTCAAAGTATAAAAAAGCAAAGTATGTGTCCTTACAACGGGTTACATAAAATGGGGCATACTAAAACTATTTACACGAGTGAAGCCGCAGGCATCAGCTAGTTTTATAATATATGTACCTAATAGAAGGTTACATTACCATCCGACGCTGTTTCCTTTGCCCTCACGCTCACGGGATTAAACATCACCACCCTGTTCTCCATTACAAAAATATCTTATTAACACGACGTAATCAATATAGTCTTAACTTTAAAATAAATACGTGCACAACATACGTTTGATACTGGATTATGTGAGCAACGAAAACAATTTGATTTCAAATCGTACCGGGTCTGATTAGATAGGTCTTTATCATGTTTTTGACGGTCTGCCTGACAACGCCATTATGTAAATGGAAGGATTAATAGATTTAGCTTCGAATTCTTCATTGATTGTAACGAAGAAATTGATTTGTTGGTATTTACACCTCTTCTCTACCATACCAATAATTTGGATATGATTACAGCCACACTAAGATAACAGTTTAATTTACAGCTTTGAGTGCCTACCAGATATACAAGGGTGTCAAACTGTCAACACTAATTGTAACCCTTGTGAGTCTAGTAAGCTGTAATCAACGCCAAATTATCACATGGATAGTAAAGGCACTGTTTCCGGTTTTGTTGCTATTGCGCTAGATGGCGTGCCCTTGCCAGTCTGCTCCGACTTTCGGTACCTCGGTTCACTTGTGCAAAGCAATGGCAAAATAGACCGGACAATCAAGCACCGAATTAACACAGGATGGTTGAAATGGCGGCAGGTCACGGGAACTACATGTGACTCCCGAATTCCTCTTAAACTGAAGGGGAAAATCTATAAGACCATGATAAGACCTGCTGTCCTGTATGGATCGGAATGTTGGGCTACGTAAGGAATTAATGAAAGGCAAGTGCATGCAGCTGAGATGAGAATGTTAAGAGGAATGTGTGGTGTAACGAGACTGGATAGGATAAGGAATGAATATGTAAGAGGGAGTCTGAAAGTAGCGCCAGTGACAGAGAAGTTAAGTAGCAACAGACTATCATGGTATGGACATGTGATGAGGAGGAATGAGGAGCATGTTACGTGGAAAGTTTTAAGTATGAATGTTGATGGCTATAAGAAAAGAGGGAGACCGAAGAAAATATAGATGGATTGTGTGAAAGATGATATGAATAGGCAGGAGGATGATGAGTAAAGGCACTTGTACACATGGCATATACGTTTTAGTAGTAGTAGAGATCCTTTGTAAAAGAGCTCGTCCAGGGAAGTACTACCACCGTATCTAGATATATATATAAATAATAAAAAAAAAATGGTCCATGACCTAAGTCAATAAAAAAATTCATATCTCCGCCAAATAGTGATGCTTGCATTGCTGTATTTCGGTTTGAAGGGTACGGGTGCCGGTGAAATTACAATCACAAGAGACTTTTCATCTTCATGCCACAGTTTGGCGAACCGACTTGCGGTACTATTTAGGCAACAGCCTAGGTGGTATTGCAGTTGTTATAGGCAAAGGTAACAGCTTAACACCAGGTGGGCCTTTAGCTCGTTTCGCCATCCTATACTATAAAAAAAATACAAAGTGGATATGACAAAACGACATTAAATAAAACTACGTACAGAGTATCTTCCTGTGACCGTATACAAAAAATCAATCATCATCAACATCATCATCATGATGATGATTGATTTAAATGAATCAAATCCAGTTAATAGCTTCGCCACAGGAAATTATTTTAATTTCATTAATTTTGAATGTAGGACACCATTTTTCTAGGCATAGATCGTTAGATCAAAGGCATGTGCGAGTCCATATGATATTAAACTCTCTTTCTCAATTACTACAAATGGTGTTATTTATTATTGAGATGTTTTAATATTTATTTTGTTAAAAAATTTAGTTTTTTTTAGTTTTCGTTAAACAACTTATTTATGTGTTTAAAATGCTGCTATAAATTAGTAAAAACCATGTTCTTAACCTTTTTGTGGTGGGGGACCATTTGCCCAAATAGTGATGTTGTCACGGACCACTAAATTGTTCAGTCAATCAATCAATCAAATTATTTATTTGCTAGAATATGGTATTATTACAGATGTGTTGACGGTGAAGTTAAGTTTTATTTTGCTATAATGACTCGAAACATGAAAATAGATAGGTAGCTAAGACGACGTATGACTGGTATCATATTAGAAAGTCATAGCGCCTTAAAAAGTAAAAAACCGGCCAAGTGCGAGTCGGACTCGCGCAGTAAGGGTTCCGTACCTCTCAACGACCTGATACCCCATAAAAACTGATTTAATTTACGAGAGTTTATCAAAAGATATCTACGTACAGTGCGCGAAATATGAATTTTTGCATGTCTTTCTTACGCAGGTACCACCACATATGTCTATGTTTGTCTTATTTTTTGCATTTGTTGCTAAACTACATAATATGCACTATAATCTGACCAAGTTTGACGCTGGTATATATTACCGTTTTGAAGATAGAGCAGGAACAATAACGTTGAAAAAAATGCATGTTTTTTGAGGTTTCTTGTATGGGGACCCCCTTTTTTTTTTTTTTTTTTTTTTTAATTTATTTATTTAATTCTCCCACAAGTTACATGCTTAATTATGTGTTAAACTAAGTTAATAAGAAGATGGGAGACAGGAGCCCATACTAAGTAAAACCTGTGCTACGGGTCTCCTGGTCTCCTTATCTCAGATTGCTGGAGCTGGACTGGAGAGGCATTATACAATAATAGGGAGTGCTTACATTATAATTATATTCTATGTTAGTAAATTGTGTTGTGTAAGAGTTAATTTAGCTGTGTTACAGAGGCTCAAGGTTTTCGCGTTCGTGTGTGTAGAGGTTTGTGTATGTCACTGAGTTGTGCATGTCTGTGGGTATGTGTGTTCTGCGTGTGTGTGTTATGTTATATATCTCTGTGCCTGTTTAGGAGATTTTCAGTGTCTGCATAAGTAAGTGTTAGAAGCCAGCTTAAAACTTTCCGCCTGCATACTGATTTTGTTACCGGGTATATGGCAAACAGTTTATTTGCAGTATTATAAAGACGTGGTCCTTGAAAAAAGAAAAATCGGTCGCTGAAAGTAGTGTTAGTAGATTCAGGTTGACATACCTCATGGAAACGCCGTTTTCTAAGAACTGGGTTGTTAGCGTTGTATTTTAAAAGCGTATGTTGCTTCATAATGACTGCAAGAATATATAATTGTCTGACCGTCAAAACCTCTGCTTGAAGGTATAGTTCTGTTGTTGGAAATAGTCGCGGTTTGAAAAGCATTATCTTAAGGATTAGTCTTTGAGCTTTTTCTAGTACAATCAAATGAGTTATCGCTGCCCCACCCCAGGAAGAGATGCAGTAGGCAAGTACAGACTGACAGAGCGCCAAATAAACCGTCCGTATAACCGTGGAGTCAGCAACGTGTCTAAGGTTTTTGAAGACGTATGTTAACTTACGGATTTTCCGAGAAATATTTGTAATATGTTCCGTGAAACTTAGGTTTTCATCAATAGTAACACCTAGATATTTTATAGATTTAGCATGATTTATATGTGGGCAGGTACATGTGGAATTTGATGGTCGAAAACAAGAGTGAGCTATTATTTTGTGTGCGTGAATGTCAGAATTACGTAGTGAAAAGGTTATAAAATGAGTTTTAGTTGTATTTAAAGTTAGGGAGTTTGATGCTAGCCAGTGGCACACCTTATTAAAACCCTCCTGGGCATGTTTGAAAACGTTATCCCAAGAGTCTCCATAAAAAGTAAGGGTTGTGTCATCAGCGTATGAAACAATTTTGCAATTTTGTAGTTTTAGTTGGCAAAGATTGTTGATATAACACAGGAACAGAGATGGGCCCAGAATACTACCTTGAGGGACTCCAAAGTCAACAGAACTATCAGCGCTCACAGCCTCATCTATCTTTACCCTCTGCGTACGATTCGTTAGGTAGTTTTTAATTAGTAGCAATTGGGTATCTCTGATCCCCATTCTCTCAAGTTTTCCCAGTAGTTTGACAGAAGACACTGTGTCAAATGCCTTTGCCAGGTCAATAAAGATTGTTAGGCATTTGTATTTATTATCCAATTTCGTTGCAATAAATTCCGTTAAAGAGTGTACAGCATCGTCTGTCGATTTGCCTGGTCTAAAACCATATTGAGCATCAGAAAGCATTTTTTTGTTTTCTAAAAAATTTACGAGCCTTTTATTTATAATTTTTTCCAAAACCTTTGACAGCGATGGTAGAATTGAAATCGGACGATAGTTGTTGACACAGTCCCTTCTGCCACTTTTATGAATGGGTATAACTATGGATTTCTTGAGAGCATCCGGAAACACACCCTGCCTAATACACTTGTTAAAAAGCTCAGTGAGTGGGGGAACTATGTACTCCTTGGTCAGTTTCAATACTCTGCTTGTGATACCGTCCCAGCCCGCGCTACAATCCGACTTAAGGTTGTTAATTATAGAATCTACTTCGTGACAGTCAGTGTCCAAGAGGACAAAAGATGAGCACAGGGCACTGTTGCAATTTATGTCGAGAATCGGCGTAATATGGGGGATCCTATTTGCTAGTTCGGCACCAACATTTGCGAAAAACATATTTATTGCATTTACTGATTCCTTGGGCGTCTTTTCCACAGTTAGTAGTTCATTAAGTGATTGTTTAGTTTTAGTTAAGTTGGTAATTTTTTTAATACTATTCCACAGGTTCTTACTGTTATTTCCAGCCAAATCAAGCTCATGCTTTGGTTTTAGACTTTTTTTTGTTTATAGTATTTGTTGTGATACACCTCATAGCAACACAATTTCTGAGAAAATTTCAACCGGTTACCTATTACCGTTCAAAAGATACAGCCCTGTGACAGACAGACGGACGGACGGACGGACAGCCTAGCGAGAGTAATAGGGTCCCGTTTGTCACCCTTTGGGTACGGAACCCTAAAAAAAGAGTAATTTAAGACATAGTGCGAAAGTTCCGCTCTAAGCTGAAGCATAAAAACCATCGATGTGTGCTTGTAAGCGGCATGTAAGATGTTCGCCGACCCACACAGAAGCGCACGTAAGCTGTACTGAACATAGCCTTTGACTTTGCTTCACTCCGCGTGCGACTACTAAGGTTCTTAGCCTAATTATTTTAAGATTTTGTCCAATAACGTTCTGTAAATTACTGACGATTGCACCATCGGATGATTCCACAGAAACGTCATTGATAAAATCAGATTAAAATCTTCACTATCTGATACATCATTTTGATAGTAAGCAGATATTCGTTTAATCATGAATAGAAGAACGAATGATGTGTATAATACGTCAATGACGTATAAGGAAGAAAATTTGTTTTAGCAGAACATGTGAGAAAAATTAAAAAGTAAGAATTAACCGCCAAAGTTATTTGATATGAGCCAAAAAATAATATTATTGGGTGTCTTCAATGACACTGACACCCTACAAAACATCCATAATACTCAAAATTGTGCCTTAATGATTAATTTCCAGTAAAGTTACTTTGTTCTAACATTATTATTTTTAATTATTATAACTAATCAGTGAAATTCTAATAATTATAAATGGATCAGTAACTTGCTTTTCCTTTTTAAGCAGTTAAGTACCCATTTCTTTATTTGCTCCAATTCCAAGGAAACTTGTAAAATTATTATAAGCCCACCCATAATTTATACGTTTTTCCTGTTTACTACTATTTTCATGGTGTACAATAATAGTTGGTACATTATGATACAAGTGAACTAAGTTGACTATTATACTCGAGGCTGGATTGCAGCCCGAGCCGAAGGCGAGGGCGTAATGGAGCCGAGAGTGTAATAGTCAATGCTCACGCGTGTCATACGACGTTTTTCAACACACTTGCTAGGATTAAAAGAGGAGATAAATTACACATTTTAGACAAATGATGTATTTGTGAAAAATGATAAAAATGGCGCGCGGATCGCGCGATGACATAGAGCTATGCGCGCGCAGGTGGTCGAAGGAATCCGCTAAACAGCCTAATATAAAAATATTATAAATTGATTTTTTCATTTATAACACAAATTAATATTAATTTGTTGACAAAAAATAATAATTTGATGAAATGAAATGTCAAATCAACTGTATTAATTAATATATGCTATACAATATATTAATTAATACAGTTGATTTATTCCCAAAAATGTTTAATTTAGTTCAGGCATAAAAACTCTTTGCTGCGATTTAAAAATAAACTGTAAAGTAAAAAGCGCTAGTGCGATAATATAATGAAAAAAGCACGCGTGCGTTATAAGCCACATTATGAACTTAAAAGCGATGCAATAAGAGCCACTTTACGAGCAAGTGTGTTGAAAAGTATATTCGATCTATCTATCTATTAACATAAAATATTCTTCTCATTATTTGTGTATGTCACAACACAATAATTCTTGTGATCCATTTCCTTCTTTAGCTCATAAACATTGAAAAGACAGCAAATTTAGCGTGGAAATACAAAACACAGCCCTAATATGTTTCACATTTCTGCCACAGCGTGCGCTGCGATCGATTTGACTGGCCCCACTGCCATCTTACACATAGCCAATAGGTTGGGCAGAAGTTTTACTTGTTATTCGTAAATATATCTTTTTGTATCAGTTTATTTATGGTTAAAATAACTTACCTGTAAGTGAAGTTCAACCATAATTATACGAGATCTTACATCCGAGATATTTATTAACAAAGGTAGTCCATCCATGCATATCGCATCGGTTCACACAGTTTAAAGCTTGCTAAAACAAACAAAAATTAAATTAAAAGAATCGATGGCCTAATCGATTCCGTGCATACATACACCCCTATTTCAACCGGTACAGCTCTAATAACCTCATTCAGTTTGGAGTCGTCTAATGTACATTCTGCAAAAAGAAATTGGGATGGCAGGGCGCGACCTTTAGCTGCGCTCTGTCTTAATGGGTGGGTGGGTGATAAATATCTCGGATGTAAGATCTCGTATAATTATGGTTGAACTTCACTTACAGGTAAGTTATTTTAACCATAAATTATACTTCTATCTTACATCCGAGATATTTATTAACAAAGGTAGATGTTTAGCGACTTTTGCGGAATGTAAGGTCAAGTTTACATCAAAATAATGGTTTTTCTTGTTAATTTATCAACAACAAAAAAACCTAACTTTTATAATATTCAAATACATTTAACACAGCCCCGGTGAAGGATATGTCTTCTTCGAGGTTGGCAAGAAGTTGATTATAAAACTCAAAGAACTACCTGTCCACCAGCTATTTTCTTAATTAATCGAAAAAACAGGCCATTACTTTTGGCCGAGGTTGAGAAGGCGTGACATGTGCCGTGTGCTGTGAACACATTCATGTCGACGCCGCGCCGCGCCGCGCCGTTGTCATTTAGCATCTGCTTAGTCCAGCGGCTCTGTAAATTTGCACTATAGACAGGCTTTTTATGATTAGGAAAATATTACCAGTGTTGAGTAAATGGTACCAAGCCGTTTTATCTCCATAAAATACGGAGTTTTTGTGGTGCAAATGGCCTTGCGTTCTCGAACTGATGGAACAATCAGTTTTGGGTTGTGACTAGTAGGCGCTGAATCTTTAATAATATGTATTATGGATTTGAAATTGCAATGCAAGATAGGAATCTTGCGCAAATACCATTAAAGTTAAAAAAAAAAATGAGGTCTGCATTCGTTGTCCTGTTGACAGTTCAAAATTAGTTACAGAAGGTATACAATGGCAGGTTATCATCGAAATAAATTTATAAAAAAAAAGGAAATTAAATTAAAATATTTAAAAAATAAACTTGATCCAGTCACTGCAAGGCATCTTGGGAAACTAGGTTTCATTTTAATGCAATCATCTTCTGGATTTCAACTTGCAATACAATCATCATCATTGTTACAGATGTTACAGTACATCTTTACCATTATTACCTAGTCCGCAATTAAGTAGATTGGAAATTAATAAGTATAAGGGGGTAACCCATATAACTTACTGTACTGTACTTAATCATGTTGATTTTAAAAATAAGTGTAAGGTAAGTACTAAATTAGTTTTGTGTTGTTCATTAAGCATAAAGTATAAAATAAATAAAGTATTTATTTATTTATATAATATGGTAGATCATATATTTGAGATGAAGTCGCTGTGTATGTGCATTTATGAAAATAAATTTATTTTATTTAAATAATGACATTATAAAATTTTATTGATAAAATATACACAAGTGTTTTGTTGAAAAAACATCATATTGCTTTAGGGTATTTTTAGAAAAGGCGTTACTCATTATGTTTATCGTATCTTTCGGAATATCCATTCCTTTCAAACTAGATAAAGATTTGAAAAGGAGATTTATCTGAATCCACCATTGTCAAATAAGGGAACCATGGCTGTTTTGGCCGGTATGGTACAACAAAAAATTTGACATAAATATAACTAACCTAATGTTGGTATTTTAAAACGAGAGCAATTAGGGAAAGACAAAAAATAAAATAAATGATATCACATGAATAGTAAAAGCGACAATGTCATGTGCTTTTCAATCTCTTTTCCAAAAGAAATATAATATAGACTACATTTCTCATTAATCGGAGACGCAATCAATCTAAGTTTAGTTCTCTAATTTTATTCAGTGCCTCTTGGAAATGCCCACATTGAAGCCCCATTAAGTGTCACCACTGATGTGTCTAGAGGACTGGGCGACGTCAGGATTGACATGTGATTTAATGAAGAAGAATAAAAAATATACCGCTGCTCACCCCACTGCCATATTTGTCTAAACATTTGAGATGGGGATATTATATTCCCATTCTCTATTAATGTATGAGATGGCAGTTTTGCTGTGGATTCTAAGCAGCATGTCTACGTTTCTGCAAAATTCTAAGAATGTGGTTAGTAGTTTTAAGTAAGTTATGTGAAGTTCCCTCTCTTTGATCAGTGGCCTCTAGCAGTCACTTCATCGTTACAATATTTCATATAAGAAAATTTAAATTATTTTCATTAATTTTAATCCTAACTTTGTAGCTAATATAAGTTTATGATGCAAGTAACTTCAGCTAAATAAATTTTTAGGGACATCTCAATCATATGTATTTACCATTATGTTATGGCAAAGCTAAGCACATTCCCTACATCATGTGTAGGTATATCCATCTCACTACCATAAGAGCTATTATAAATATCACCTATAAGTAACAGCAGGGCATGTAGCAATAGGTTAATGTAACTAACAATAAACTTGAAATTATTGTTAATTCCCTACTTATAAATTTGCAAAAAAAATATATTATATTATTTCAAAAGGTTATACTACAATTATTATAAACACATAAATTTGTGTTCAGTAGAAGGCCAAGGTTCCATTTAACTTAATATTATATCTTTTGTTCTTAATAAAATAAACCCCAGGTTTTCTATAAAAAGTTTTAGTGTTCTCATATAATATACTCATATGCATATATTATACTAGTATGGCAATAGGCTCGCCCCCTATTACATGGGACTATAACATAACTAGTGAAATGTGGGTGTACTATACACCTCTGCCTACCCCTTCGGGGAAATACAGGCGTGATGTTATGTTATATAGTATGCTACCACTATATTCCCCTTGTTTCAGAGGTATAAAACTAGAGGTTTTTAGTTTAATGGGAACAAATAATAATATGAAGCAGAACCAAGGAAATAAATATTGAGGTAGGTTCCTAAGGGGTTAAATTCAACCAAAACATTGATCAAATTTTAATATAAAAACTTTTGTAAAACCTATGTGTAGTGAAGTAAAACCCGAGAAGTTTTCAGATATTAACTTTGCATAAATATCATCATATTTTAAAATGATGGGTGTTTACCTACATATTCATACAGCATTATGGGTGGTGTATCTATTTACAAGTATAAAACATGTCATTTGTAAATTTAGTAGGTGTTATAAGATTGCCCGTTGTACATAATATATCTTCTCTGTATGTATGAAACCCATAGTTAATTTATGGGTTAAAATACAGAACAAACAACTAACTAGGTTCATCATTATATTTTAGATATTACATCTGAGTATAGTAATTCTGCAATGTTATTATTCATTTCTACTTTTGAAAATGGAAAGCTAATATTTTAGCAGTGTTTTTTGCAATATGATGAAGAAATGGACTTTGTATCCTTTACATAAGGCAAGAAAACAGGGTCACCTGTTTTAAGCACCCAATAAATTAGGTATGCAAAAGGTAAATTATATGCATTCAGCATGTGGTACCTCTATTAGTGCCTCTGGTAGCTGTGGTAGGTATGCAGCACGGCTGTCACTCGGTTGCAGTTGCATGCCTGTTTTATGTTGATCTTCTTCATCCCAGCTGCTAGTTGCACATTGTAGTAGTGGCAGGCTGCTGACATCATTTTGTGTTCTGCTGATTAGAAGGAAACCACTTGTTTCCCAATAAGGAATTCTTGGAGTTTTATTAATGTGTTTTCATCAGTATAAAAGAAAATTTCTTTCAATTCTTTAAATAGTATTATACGATTTGTTATCCAACAAAAGTACTACAGTTTCTCTTCATTGTTTCTTCCTGGTAATAATCCGGTAAGAATTTAACTTATAAGAAACCAATTAAGTATGTTAAGTGTAGTTTTATTATTGCTTTGGTTTATTGTCATTAGTTTATTAGTATGACAGTTCCATCTATCTCAAAATCTTCCTGAATCCATTTTAAGGACCCATTACACTGGATTGAAGCCGCCTCCGGGATCAGTTATGGTTTTTATACTAATAACAAAAATGTATTACCAATATTTCTCCTATGAGGGCCTCCTTCTTTCCTCAACCCCTCCAACAGGATTCAACCCCAACGTTCAGATGTCTCATCAGGTAATTTATCCTCCAAGTTCAATTTTCTTGGCCTTGCCAAGTACATAATACTATTTGGGTACCATTATAGGCGGAAAGATTTTGATTAGATCTGATGGTATTTTAACCGTGATGGAGATGGCTTCCTTCAACATAACATCTTCATGATTATGTAGGTATATTTCCCAATTTGGTGGTAGTTGGAGACAAACAGGCCGAGGACGTTCTAATGGAACAAGCCCACTCTGGGTCAGAGTGTCACCTTAGCTCTGCTCTGCATGTAAATATTTATTACTTTCAGGATAGCATCACGTACCATCACGTTAAGAAAGCACAATTAATTTGTTCCGGGATAATATCACGTATTACCACTTTAGGGAACAAAAGACATTTACCATCAGGATAACATCTCGTGTTATCACGTCAAGATGGTAGAAATTCATGTATTTATCATGATTTTTCGGAAACTACACTTTCACTTTCACAAAATGGTGGAATGTAAAATTCGTCTTCACGATTATCTACGAAGTATATAACGAACTTTCTTATGTATTTCTTTAAGAATATGTGTTGTAAATTACATTAAATTCATAACTTCAATGAAATACATGAAAAAAACCTAAAAATAAAAAATATTCGTGTGACCGACGCAACACACAAAAAATGAATGAGGTTATTAGAGCTGTACCGGTTGAAATAGGGGTGTATGTATGCACGGAATCGATTAGGCCATCGATTCTTTTAATTTAATTTTTGTTTGTTTTAGCAAGCTTTAAACTGTGTGAACCGATGCGATATGCATGGATGGACTACCTTTGTTAATAAATATCTCGGATGTAAGATAGAAGTATAATTGACATTGGCAATAACATTGGTAATCAAACTACTGTCTGATCCGTCTTTCTTATCAAAAGATTAAAGATTAGCTTTATTATATAAGACAGATTCTATACACGAGGTTTTTAAGAATTTTTGAACCATAATTACTTGCAAGCCAATTTCATCCCTTATTTCAGCGCGCGGTTTGCTAATCTCCACACTTTTGAGAAGTTTTTTCAAAGCACTTTCAGATCTGATGGATTCCTTATAATGTTTTTTTTTACTTTTATCGCGTGGTATAATAATTTGATACCAAATTTTTTTAAATATTAGCGCCGTACAAATAAAAATAATTGTCGCTTTGGTTTTAATAAAATAGCTTGAAACTTTTTTTATGTTTACAGTAAATAATAAAGTATATTATGTATAATACCTTACAAACGTGACAGTTAAGAATGTGACTCATTGAGAACAAAAGACAAATTCCCAGAGTATTTAATCTATTAATATTTGTATTTTTTTTATTCAATAATCAATGAGCGACCAGTCGTGTGAGTCAGTATGGAAATGTCTTTGTGTGAGTCATAATATTGATGAAAGCTGAAGATAGGTGTCTACAAACAGCTCTTAGCTACGCTAAGCTAATAATAAAAGATAATAGTAAAAGTTAGCTAAGCTAATAATAAAAGTTATCCTCCATAAGCATAATTATGGCAATACCGAAAGTGGTGTAGGTAGTAAAAAGGGATGAATAGGGATAAAAGTGGACAAGGATTTTAACATTGAAATAAGATAGTTTGCTGCCCACAAAGACTTTAAAAATATCCTACAATGATATTTAAAATACAGACATGTTTCTTGCGCTCGCATCTGAGACTCGAATACGTCCTAATTAGGACATTTTTCTGTTAAACAGTGTCAAGTAAGGCACCCAGCGTGACCGACGACAAAAAAAAATGCCGTCGTGGATGTACAAAAAGTGTTCCAATTATGACGCGAAAGTAACTTGAAGTACCTAACCAATTTACTTACTTTGTAGTATTAGTTTATGTGTATTGTGCTGCCGCTGCGCACGGAACATTTTTTTGGTTTGTTTTGTTAGGCTATGAAATATCTATGCTTTTAAATAGCATTGATGTTCTGCTACAATCTGGTAAACAATCTAAAGTCTTTGTGGGCACCAAACTATCTTATTTCATTGTTAAAATTCATGCCCACTTATGTCCCTATTTACCCTTGCATCCTATTTATAGTTGCACACAGTTAGTAGTGCAGTCGTGAGCACAGATACCACTGCTTAAGTGGTCGAATTTCTGTTCACAGTACAACAGACCAGAAACGGGCACTTGTATCGGCTTAATATGATAATGCATAATTGAATATACGTAGAAAACGGAATACTAGAATACGGTGACGACAGAGACTACACACGTCTTGTGCCGGGAACTATACCCCATTTTACCCGGTGGGATACCTACAAGGAAATTTAGTTTCTCTGGAGTCCAGACCACCGGTAGATTGGACCCTGTTCTCGATAACGGTACTACTATTTTTAATTCTAAATATATTGTGTGCACTTGTACCAATATTAATATTATTATTGTTGTATCCAGTCTTACCCAAGCACTCTCTGCCCAAAACCAAAGGTCTCTTCAAAATTGCTGCTTCCAAATGCTCGGGTGATTTACCTCCATCTACAAAATATTTATTACTTGGTATATTTAAAACGCAATTACTATAATTGCATTGTTTTTTCAGAAGCGACCTTTGTTTTCTGGGTCTCAAATAATGCATAGAAAAACTGAAATAAAAATTTAAATATATTATATGCAAGCTTGGCTTGGACAGAATATCAAGACTGTTCATGATATCACGCTGCGCCTACGCCTACGCCTTAAAAATCGCAAATTTTATTTTTAAGATTTAAGTTTTTACCATTTAAATCCATACCTCAATACACATACGCTATAAAAACAGTTTTGTGATCTAAAACAAGGCTGATTTATTAAATCAGAGCTACGATATGCTGAGTGCTCGGCCATTTTCTTGTATAGTAGGTAGTATTGGATGGCGAAACGATAAGCGCTTACGACAACTGCAATACCATCTTAGGCAGTCGCCTAAATAGTACTGCAAGTCGGTTTGCCAAACTGAGACATGAAGATGGAAAGTCTCATGTGATTGTAATTTTACCGGCACCCGTACCCTTCACACCGAAACACAGCAATGCAAGCATCACTGTTTGCCGGCAGAAGTAGGTACGGTGTTAGTACTGCCCCGGACAAGCTCCTTCACAAGGAGCTCTACTTAACTACTAACTGTTACTGTAATTTGTTTATTTTAATCGTACTTTTATTATTAAAAAAGCAAATAGAGATCGTCTTATTCTTATATTTTTAGATACTAGAATGTTAAGGCCTATTTAAAAGAGTACTTTTTTAATTAATTAAAGGTTTACTAATAAGAAACTGGCTGCTTTGTGCCGTTGAGGGGTACTGTCTGTTTGATCACATAGTTAAAAAGGTCATTGTACACATCAAATTATAGGTCATCAATTCATGTCTAGAAAAAAGTTCATTATATCATCGTATCAATCGCGGGAACTCATAATCATCATCATCATCATTTCAGCCGAATAACGTCCACTGCTGGACATAGGCCTGCCCTAAGCATATGTTGGGGGGATATGCCATAATCGCCATGTTTGGCAGGCGGGTTGGCGATCGCAGTAGGTTGGTTAAATACTCAGAGAACGCTGCTGCCTATCCTATGGTGAATCCCTTAGTCGCCTTTTACGACACCCATGAGAAGATATAGGATGGTGCAATTCTTTACGTCCGGCACCACACGGAACTCTTTGCGGAATCGCGGGAACTAATTCACATCAACCGTTGCATTTGAAATGTCCATCGATCGTATGATTTAGACTTAAATGGTACACCATACATTCTTATTAATTTGTCAATAGAGCACGCATACAATAAGAAATGGCCAAGTCAATTATTTATAAGAAAACGTGCAACGGCATCGCAGCAGACCCAGGCGAAGATGGCGGGACGAGCTGGACTCGTATAGAAAAGACTGGACGTTCACAATTGCACTTGACCGGAAAGAGTGGAATAAGGAAAGGGAGGTCTTTGCCCTGCAGTGGTACAATATAGGCTGAAAATAATAAATAATAATAATAAGTCTATTGGATGATTTTGAATTAATTGGCAATCCTATAATCACCTACACAGACATAGTAAAAGATATAGTGAAGCCAACAAAACCGTGCTCCACCGTGTACAAACTAGCACTCACGCACACACATGCACTTCAAACCGTGCTCACCGCTTTCAGTACACACATGTCGCTGCATCGTTCAGTAAGCATCGCGAATAAAAATATCCTTCAGTTGCATGTGTGTGCGTGAGCGCTGGTTTGTACACTGACTGACTGACTTCACTATGATTATTCGCAGAACTTCGTCTATATTTTTACTGTCTGTGATCACTTAAAGGATTGCACTTAAATATACGTCATAAATTGTACTCAAATATGTGATGAGTGTGTTCAAATTTATGAGTACCAATGATTGCCAATGAATTCAGATTCATCCCGTATAAAATGCCTGACCTTGAGAGCCAGTTTGTTCCTTTGATAATGAAACTGTTGTGATTAAACGGCATAGTTCTCTGCTCTAGAACACGCACAAGGCTAACGTGTTGGACTAAGGTCTTTCTACTCATAGAAAGGTAAACAAGACATAACATTCGGTAAACAAGAGACAACATAGATCAAATAACTAATGGAGGTACGAGTCTAAATGTGGAGTTAATTCCTTTCCCTGGAGAATAGTAATAGAAGTAGTAGAAAGAACACCGTGGGAGTTTTAGGTTTCAACTATCCTCACCTGTAGGGATAGTTGCATTATTTTTCCGCTTATCCCTATCAGTGGGGTTAATTGGAATCGCCTATTCTATCTATCCCTACTGATTTACTTACGGTGGTTCCATCTATCCTTACGAAGGGTATTCCCACTGGTAGGGATATTTGGAAAAAATATTCCATTCATCCCTACCAGTGAGGATAAGTGGAATCTGAGGTTCCATCTATCCCACTAATGTATTTCAACTGTACACTAGTATTATTAGTTGTAATGTGATGAGGAGGAATGAGGAGCATATAACGAGGAAAGTCTTGTATGAATGTGGATGGCTATAAGAGGCAGACCGAAAAAAACGTGGATGGATTGTGTGAAAGATTATATCAATCAACTCAGCCTATCGCAGTCCACTGCTGGACATAGGCCTCTCCCAAGTTGCGCCACAACGCTCAGTCCTCTGCCTTCCGCATCCAGTCCCCCCCAGCCACGTTCGTTCGTTTGTTTAAAGATGATATGAATAGAAAGAAAGTGAACACGGAGAAGACGGCTGATAGAGATGTATGGAAGAATATTACATGCTGTGCCGACCCAAACAAATTGGGATAAGGGCAGGAGGATGATGATGAGTGGATGTAGTTAAAGTCAGACATAATAACCCTTTATCTTCCCCGTGTGGACAAATACCCTATCCATGAGGATTCCCCCAAGTAAAAAATAGAAAAAAAAAACACTGATAGAATAGTTTATAAATCAAATAGTATACTCACATGCGGACATTTTGGAGCTCATTTTTACTTCAATATTAGTCAACGTCCTCTCACTAAGTATCGTGATCTAAACAATCAGTAGTATCGTCACGCGATCATCCGTCAAACTGATATCTTTGGATTTACCTCGACACTATCTGAAAGATAACTAGCTGGTCCTTCACCATCAATTTCAGTTCCGCTACTTGTAGATATTGGTAATAGGGCTTAAGGTTTGGTTTCATTGAGAACCTTTAATCTTATTTTTTATATCTATAACGTTCCTTAAGTTACTGAAATAAAAAAAATGATTTTGTTTTTATTAAACTTTTCACCACCAATGACACCTCTATAGGTGGTGTCCTCTATAGAAGACAAACTATGTCGTGCCCTCAGCGCCACAACTTTATAACTCTGTACTAACGTCCATACAATATTTGTCTTCTATAGAAGACGTGGCGCTGAGGGCACGAAAACCTTTACGATGCCTTGGCGGTGAAAAAGTTAACATAAACTGAAGGAATAAGGCCGGGCCACTGATTTTTAGAATTCACATACTTTAACGGTAAAGGAAAACATTGTGAGGAAACCTGCACACCAGAGCTCCTCCATACAGTTCTCAATGGTGTGTGTATCCGACCCGCACTAGGCCAGTGTGGTGGACTAAGGCCTTAGCCTTCTTATTCTAAGAGGCCCGCGCCTAGCAGTGGGACAATAATGGGATGATGATGAAGGAATAAGAAGAAAGGATGCATTTCTTGCACATACATACATACATTCGGTTAGCAGCTTAGATAAAAGTATTTTCATAATAATTATCCGCAGTATAGAATAGGTATAAATATTAAAACTAGCAATTCTATGATTTCCAAATTTATTTTACAAGCTTTATCATTACTAATAAAAGTTACAGAAAGAAAATAAAACTTTTTTCTGCTAGTTGAAGGGTACATAATAATAACAGATTGAAAACTAGAATAAGATATTACGTATAGTGGCTTGCCAAGCTAAGAACGCTTGCTCTGCGAAAACGAATATTTTAGCCGATGGGCCTAACATATGTTATATAAACTAGTACATATTAGGATTTCCAACTGAACCTATTGAATTGTTTATTATTATTTGTCTATTTGAAGCCTATTTGAACAGATAAACTTTCCTATCATTCAGGGGTTGGGGAGTGCGGAAGTATAAATGCCTTGGTTCCGTTTCAGCTGCCAGCAGTGCTTGGGCAGTTTCTACAGCTTCCTGGAAAAGATAATCCGCAGATCAATATACTACACAATTTAAATAAAAATTAATCTTCTTACTTCCTAATCTTTTTTGAAGAAAAACTTCTTTTTTCAGAATTTTCTAGTTTTCCAATCGGTTTTGATAAAATGAAAAATCTATCCTACTTTGGGCATTTGATTGATACTTTTTCATAGAAAATCTGTCCAAATGCTCTCCAAAAAATAATGAATGAGCTCTTTTTAGCCTAGTACAGGTTGTAATAACATGTAAGTAGTAGAGAAACTGGATGTATAATTTATTAACCGACGAAAAAAAGGAGGAGGTTCTCAATTCGACGCGTATATATTTTTTTTTTTTTTTTTTTTTTTTTTTTTTATGTATGACCACGCATAACTTTTTACAGAGTGGTCCGATTTTGATGATTCTATTTTTAATGGATAGGGTATATCTCGAAGTTGGTCCCATTTAAATTTCAAAATCAAAATCCACCCTTAAGGGTAGTAAAACAGGGGATGAGTGTTTGTTCACCCACTGAATTCTTACCTGTTAACCGATTCTGTTGAAACTTGACACATATAAATATAGTTCTGGACACTACGACATAATGGAGACTGGAGTTAGATTTTAACCACAAAAAAATGAAAAATAAAACTTTTTAACAAAAAATTGAACCGACGAAAAGTGAAACTGAAAAGCGAAAAATAACTATTTATGAGTCGGCGCCAAACAACCAATTAGGGCAGATCATTAAATTACTTTAAATAAATAATAAAAACAACGTCACATCAAAAACAACGTGAAATTTTCAACGATAAACAATAACTTTCCAAAAATGCGTTCTCCGCTCGGCCACTTGTAACTTACACGCACTTTGCATGTTAAAAGTTCGTTTGGCGCCGACTCATAAATAGTTATTTTTCGCTTTTCAGTTTCACTTTTCGTCGGTTCAATTTTTTGTTAAAAAGTTTTATTTTAATATTTATGTTGTACCTAATAGTTCTATATTATGGGTTCATGCTCTATACCAGGGATCTTCTTCTTCTATCGTGTCGACATGAGCTTCATAATGATAATAGCTCATGCCGTGGGTAAAAGATTAGCCAGTCACCAGGTTGGTAGCGGGGCTGACTGCCCAAGGTGCACTGGACGATCAATTAAATATCGTCACTCGTGGAGGCTCTTTTTATACCAGGGATGGCGAACCTTTATACATCAACGTGTAAATTTTTCAACAAAATGGTTAGTGTGGATATAAAGGTGCCAAAATGTATTCTTATGATAAATACTTTTAGCTTTGTGGGGAAAACTATGAAAAACACAATGAAAAGAACTACTTAACACATCTATTAGGTTTCTCAATTAATGCCGTACCTACCCACAATCCCAATTAAGCGTTAGTTACCTGACATTTGAAAAATTGGCCCTAAATCAAATAGTCGCACAGAAAAATAAAGTTTCATCTCTATTACCTACATGATTTTTTAAATAAAGCTATCCGAACACTGGTTGAAGAGCTCAACCAATAAATCGTTTTTAATGGCGTCGCTTGCGTGCAATTTTTTGTTGGTTGCTGCACTGTATAAATCATATACTCAACAATGAAAACTCAGTTTTATGAACTACGGAAAAATATACCGTTGTAAGTTCCAAAGTTATAGCTTCATTTGTATTGTTGTTTTACGTATCTTTTTTCTAACCCCCGTTTTATGGCTTTACTCCGACACCATGTATGTATAATTATGTCGTAGTTAAATCGGACAAACCGAATATTTGCGAAAATCCTAGAATGATTGCAAAAGACCGGATAATTGGAATCTCTGAAAGATTTTCGCTATCATACTAGCTGTTATCAGGATTATTGCAAAAATCCCAGTTTGTTTAGGACGATTGGAAACTTGAATGCTGATTCGCTAATCTACGAGTCGATTTACAATATCTTCATTCTGGTTGGTCAGAATTTGGCTTGAAAGACGATGGAATGTAGCCGTAAACCAATCAGCGCATCTGTCAGTGCATAACGTTCATATCAGCCAATCAGCATTCATAAAGTGAGCGGTTTTTCGCGACTTACCTAAGATAAGCTGGATTTTTGCAATGATCCTGAAAATAACTCGGATGATTGCGAAAACTTTTCTTATATTCCAATTATCCGGTTCTTTGCAATCGTCCTAGGATTTTCGCAAAGATACGGTTTTTCCGATTATACTACTACATATACAACATTAGTTTTTCTTTACCATAAACCTAAAAAAGGGTGATGTACTTATCATTATGATGAAGAACTTTTACTATGGGACCAAACCTGAAATTCCGATAAAAACTGCTGTTTTATACATTTTGTCGATTTATGTGAACACAAAAGGGGACAACAGTTTTTGTTTTCATGCGGGTTTGGTTCCATAGTAAAATTTGTTCATAATGATGAGTAAAGTGACCCCTTTTGAGATTTATGGTAAAGAAAAACGACTGTTGTATTAATATAACTATTGTGTAATGATGCTGCCAGTACTATTATGTCCTGTGTTGTGGCGAGAAATTAATCATTATTATTATAATTAATTTAAAAAAAACTAGTTTAAAATGCTTACCCTCATAATAGATAAAGTCCTCCCTCTAATAAGCCAGAGAACAGACTCGGTGCAAGGCGGGTGGGTCATGGATCCTTGGTAGCAGGCGTATTCTTTGAAAGGCGGGTTGAAGTGTCTGAGGGGTTTCACGTGAAGGGTCCCGTTCCGGATGCCCATGTTCTTCGCCGTGAACAAAAGATCTTCGAGACCTGGATGCGTGTGGTTTGAATACTGGAAAAAGGAATAATAAAGAGAGGTTTGAACAAGAAATAAAACTGAAATCCTGAAAAATATTGAGGATTGTCTCTGCTCATCATTCTGAACAACGTTGACTATGGGACTAACAAAAAAATCTGCTGTTTTATACATTTGGCTCAAGTTAGCTATCCACTGTAACAGCTGTTTTTCACGATTTCAGAATTGGTCCCCCAGTAAAATCTAGTAATCTATTTCTTGTTCATGTCAACATACAAACGAAAGGATATTAGTTTGTATGTTGAAGTGTGAAGTGTAAAAAAATAAAAGGCATTAAAATTCGTGCTAAAATACAGATGTTTCGAGGCTAATAACTTTTCTGTCATTATCTTTTTACTGCTTTGTATAAATACAAACCTAGGTAAAGAAGAGAAAAATTGATATCATGTTTAGTTATGGACCTACAACACCAAATAATGGAGTGATCACCCGTCGATGGCTAGTTCAACCTTAGGTTCACCCTCGGTTCGTATGGCCTTGCGATTAAATATACTTAGAAGTTTTTAAACTTTCTCGAATTTCACTCATATTGAACTATATTTACGGGACTTGTCGCGCACAACAAAATCAAAACATAACAAACATTTTGACTAACCTCGACGTTTCGGCCAAGTTGCATTGGCCGTGGTCACGAGCAGACTGAAGTATGCGGGTGTCGTCTTGAGCGGCGGGTGTTTTCTCGAACTACCCGCGGTTGGTTTTTCATAACGTCGCTGTCCGTAACACGATGTGATGATGATGATGATGAATGTTTGTTATGTTTTGATTTTATTGTGCGCGACAAGTCCCGTAAATGTAGTTCAATACTAGTAATGATGTTTATGACAACGACAAGTACGACACTCCATCCTTTTTTTGCACATTTTTTGGAGTATAGTTTTTATATATTTTTTCTACACATTTTAGCATCGTGAAACGTCTCACCGCTAGCGCGTCGTGAAGCGACTGAGAGCGAAACTGTGCCCGCGACTGATTATTGCACAATTTGCACAGTTTTGATGGGGCCGTTTTTCAACCGGTGATCGTGCATCTATGACATACTCGATCATTGGTATGGCCTTTCAATTAATTTTAATTGCAATTCTATCAATTTAGAAGAACTATTATTACGAAGAATACTTTTATGGAATCCGCGAAGTTAAATGATCAGCAATATAGAAATTTAAAGCCCTAGGTCAGCGGTACTCTAAGTGTGTTCCGCGGAACCCTAGGGTTCCGCGATACCCCTGTAGGGGTTCCGCAAGAATTTAGAAAAAAAAAACAAAACACCTCTCTCTGGTCACTGGTCGAACGTTTTGAATCCGCCCGCCACGCGTATACTTGTGAGCGCGCAGTCCCTTTGATAAAAGCCGCCTCTGAATTAGACGCTATAGTTGTGAACAAGCGACTTTCGGCTCTATCTTCAAAAGCATAAAGTCGAGATTGTTTACAACGCATTTTTTTGTATTTATATTTTTATTTTCGCTTTTTGTTTATCAAAGGCGCCGACTCGAGTATTTTTGAGAATGTTCGAGTTCGAGTCTAGGACTAAGTACAAAAGCGCTATTATATAAAAAAAGTCGCGCCTCGTCAGTCAGTTGACGATTAGCGTTCGGAGCGATAAGTTCGTACCTACCTACTTACAAGCTGGCTAGCCTGCTGCCTTCTTGTAAGTTCTACTGCCCGCTGTATTCTGATTGTATCAGTTTTGTACATTTCTTCTTTGGACTAAACTTTGTCTCATAAACGCAGTAACGATTGTGCATTATTTTGACCCTACCATCCTGACGTGTAACATTATTAATAAAGAAGAATGGAACGTTGGCTTAAAGGTGTTAAACGTGTTGCAACGACATCTTCTAATGACGCTGAATGTTCAAAAGCAGTACGCGCGGAGAATACAGCAATTACCGATCCAGACGATGATGCCACGACGTCAAGCTCCACGGTTTCAAAGACGAAAAAAAGGAAGTATGATGAATCATATATCAGTTTCGGATTTGTTGATTCCAACGGCTCACCTCTCTGCATGTTATGTAGTAAACTGCTTCCTAATAGTTCCATGGCACCTGCCAAATTACGCAGACATTTAGAAACTGTACACCCCGAGTCTAAAGACAAGAATAAAGAATTTTTTGTTCGTAAAAAAGAACAGTTATTGGAAAGTCAAAAAAATATGATGCATGTAACACAAACTATCAATGAAAAGGCCACGGAGGCATCATATTTAGTTAGCTATCGCATTGCATAAGCAGGTGAAGCGCACACTATCGCTGAGAATTTAATAAAGCCATGTGTGTTAGACATAACAAAATGTATGCTCGATGAAAAATCTGCAAAGCATCTTTCAACTGTACCGCTATCAAACGATACTGTTTCACGGCGAATCCATGATCTGGCAAGCTACGTCAAACAAGAACTAGTTGCACGTCTACAAAAAACACGATTCGCCTTGCAAATGCACTGAAAAAAATCGGGCCAATCAAGCATGACATTTTGCTTGATAGAAAAAAAAATGAATGAAGCAATCAAAAACGTATAAAAATTTATTAACCACGGTTTGTTTTCACAATAAAGTTAAAATGATCAACTCTTCTCTATCATTCACTTCATACAAGGAATAAAGATAGCATGATTAAGATAGTCTAAACATGGCGCATCACAGATTTAATCAAGTCAGATGATTAATGTAAACACGCCCTTTGTTGTCGGTCGGAGTCGTCAGTGTTTCAGGTCTAGACTGGTTCATTCCGTTCGTTCGTGAGCCTAAGCATGGCACGCTTTTGTTACGCGGAGTAAATTATTTAGTTAATTGGTTAATTTCAAGTTATTGCACGGTTACACCCAATAGCAAAACCCACTGATCATTATTAACACCCCAAGTATCCAATGAACTCAGTGAATCGTGCTGTGAGTGAATCTCAGTAGCCGTCGTAGTGGTTTTATACTCCTGTTTGTGATGGAAGAAGTGTGTGAAATTCCATAGGCTTGGAGGCTGCCCAAATTACGTGCCAATTTTATCAGTACCTAAAGTGCCCGTTTAGCAAAGATGATAATATGTTTTTTCACACCACAGACATAGTAAAAAATATAGACTAAGTGCTGCGAAAAACCATAGTGAAGCCAACAAAAACCGTGCTCCTTCATGTACAACCAGTGCTCACGCACACACATGCAACTTAAACCGTGCTCACCCCTCTCAGTTCACATGTCGCGGCATCTTCCAGTGAGCATCGCGAAAACAAATATCCTTCAGATGCATGGTGTGTACGTGAGCACTGGTTGTACATGAAGGAGCACGGTTTTTGTTGGCTTTACTATGGTTGTTCGCAGCACTTAGTCTATATTTTTTACTATGTCTGTGTTTCACATCAATCAATCGACGATTGTTTCGCAGAATATGAAATTAATCTGCAGGCGCTTTCTGCGCTTACCGATGACGATATCAAAGGGATGATTCCTCTGTTAGGGCCTAGAACCCTATTTCTACACAATCAATATTTGATTCTAGTATCGAACCGAATCAAATGAATCAAGTTACTGATTCCAGTAATCAGGTCCTTTGATTGCAGAATACAATCACCTTATAAAATTAAGCGTAGATATTACTGAAACTACTAAAATACTTGATAACCATTACCAAGTTCGTTATAAAATCAATCAACAGAAGTCATTGGCATGATAACCAAACTTGATTGCATTGACAATTACTTTGTTTGATTTTATTAAGACAACTTGTCTGTTGCACAATCAAAATAACTTTATTGCCATAATCATATTACTTTATGTGCTCGTATATAAACAACTTCCTTGATAGCTGCAAACATTTTTTTTATTAATGTTATCAAGTTTTTTTTTCAGTGTGGATGAGTCAACTGATGTCACTGGTCTGGCTATCTTGCTGGTTATCGTGAGATATCCATATGAACGTTCTTTTGACGAAGACATGCTTATGTGTTCACCGCTGCCCACAAACACTACCGGGGAAGAAATTTTTAATAAAATAAACATATTTTTTAAAGAAAATAATCTTAGTTGGAACGATTGCATTGACATTTGTACAGATGGGGCCAAGGCGATGACAGGTAAAACAGCAGGAGCAGTATCACGAATAAAAAGTAAAGCGCCTAATTGTAGTTCCAGCCATTGTATTCTGCATAGACAAGCACTTGCGATGAAGCAAATGCCGTCAAATCTAAAATTAGTTATGGATGAAGCGGTAAAAATAATTAATTTTATCAAATCACGACCACTACAATCCCGATTGTTCTCATTATTGTGTGAAGATTATGGCAGCAAACATAAAACACTGCTGCTCCATACAGAAGTGCGATGGCTGTCTCGGGGTAAAACTTTAACAAGGCTATTTGAACTTAGAGCCGAGTTACAAATGTTTCTTTCAGCAGATACAGTTTCTTTTAATTTGAAAGACCGTTTGTATGATAAAACTTGGTTGTTCCGATTGTCTTTTATGGCGGATATCTTTCAAAAACTGAACGAATTGAATTTATCATTGCAAGGTAAACAGACAACAG
Organism: Asteroscopus sphinx; assembly: GCA_949699075.1. Taxonomy (NCBI): domain Eukaryota; kingdom Metazoa; phylum Arthropoda; class Insecta; order Lepidoptera; family Noctuidae; genus Asteroscopus; species Asteroscopus sphinx. The sequence continues at coordinate 6,579,187 of OX453009.1, forward strand.
TGTTCCAGGCCTATAACAAAATAACTGCCTTCAAAAGAAAATTAGATTTTTGGATTATTTGCGTTGGTAAGAGAGAAATAGAAAGCTTTACGTCACTCAGTGAGTTTGTTAGCGATAACGACTCGGAAATGTTTCAAGATGATGTGTTTGAAGAATTGGTCCAATATCTCACTTCGATGCGCGCATCTTTTGTAAAGTATTTTCCCGAAGAACATAATACAAAAATGAAGCTGAATTCATGGATTCATAATCCTTTTTTACCCAACTTGCAAAAGCCCGAAAGTATGTCAAACGAGATATATGAATCTCTTTTAGAAATGTCATCAGACACAAGTATGGAGTCACTGTTCAAAACGACGCCTCTCAACGATTTTTGGTGCAGAATCCGTGATGAATATCCAATGCTTGGCAGAATGGCTCTGAATATTCTTCTCCCGTTCCCAACAACATATTTGTGCGAAACAGGATTCTCAACCTATGCAGCCACGAAAACAAAATATCGCAATAGACTGGACGCCGAACCTGATATGAGACTTCAAATGTCTTCTATCAAACCTGATATCAACCAATTGATGAAAAATAAAAAACAGTTTCATACCTCCCATTAGTTAAGATTTTTTCATTTTTAATATCTTCTATTATTGTACTTGGCATGTGGTTAAAGTAAGTAATAATTAGTAACTGTTACATTGTACTTTTATTATGCTTATATAATAAAGAATACACTTTTAAAAACTATTGTTTTATTGTAGGGTTCCGTCAAGTATTTTGCTTGTCAAAAGGGTTCCGTGACCAAAAAAGTTTGAGAACCGCTGCCCTAGGTAGTAAGGTGAACTGCTTATTAATAATAACAAACCATTCTAAGGGAACTAGCTTAGTATGCAAATTACATACAAGATAGGCACTACTTACACTGGTTTTGTCATCATCGATATGCACTTAACACAAAATTAATAATCACTCACTTAATTCTCAGTAGCAGCCCGGAGTCTGGATTTGTGCCCGGTCAGTGGCAATAGGCTCACCCCCTATTACATGGGAATATAACATAACTGGTGAAATGTGGGTGTACTATATACACCTCTGCCCACCCCTTCGGGGAAATACAGGCGTGATGTTATGTTATGTTATGTTGATATGCACTTAACTGTATTGAAATAAGTTCAAGAAATACTGAGAGAAACTTGTAGTCCTTAATAAGCTTGCTTTACTTGGAAGTAATTGCGTCGAAATCTTGATCTTATATTCTTTTCTGGAGAAACTACAATCCTCTTAGGTATTTAATTAGAAATTTCAGGAAACTGAAGCATAGGAATTTAATATTAGTTATTTCCAATACGAAAGTAGATATATACTTATTGTGAACAGAAGTTCAACGTCAATTAAAAGTATTAATATTTTTGTACTCCTCTCAAGCGTGCTTTCTTTCTCTCAAGGGAAAACTGGCGACCAGAAAATTAAAAAAAAAACTTGGGTTTGGGCATGATATAATAAGATGTCTCACCAGGGGTACTCTCTTCCCGTGACAGCTAGGTCACGTTATTGCCTCTGTATTACGTCATCGGCTGTGGAGCCAATAGCGGGCTGTTATCGTGACACTTGTCAGTTTGATGTGCTGCCAATTTGTGTAAACAAATTACCCGAACAAAATGCATTTTTTCATTAACTTGCTTCTATCAATAAAGAATCACTTTTGAACTATTAATTTTGTACAGTTTATTTTTATAACTAATTAGATGGATAACACGAGATAACAAATAGATATAGTTTGGAATTTATTTTATATTCATTATGAACAAAAATCTCCTTAAATACGTGGGACACTCAGAAAGTTTTGCGAAACTAAAAAAAATTGTTCTATACGTACATATATTTTTATCAAATCTTTTCAAAGTACTTTCCACCAGCCTCTATACAAAGATTCATGCGCCTAAACCAGTTTTCAAAACACTTTTTCCAGTCCGCCGCAGACACCTCGTTTACAGCCTGCTCGAACGCAGCCAGCGCATCTTCCGGCGACGAAAATTGTATCCCTTTGAGCTGATTTTTTATTTTTGGGAATAAAAAGAAGTCACACGGTGCTAGATCAGGGCTGTAAGGAGGGTGACCCAGGAGTTTGACTGGCGTGCTGTCCAGGAAGTCCCTCGTTTTGAGTGCGGTGTGCGCAGGTGCATTGTCGTGGTGGAGCAGTAGCCCGCGGAGCCCTGTGTTTGGTCGCTTGTTGCTTATAACAGAGAAAACTTCTGGCAAACATTTGGTAGTATACCATTCGGCATTAATGCTTCTTTGATCCCGTAAGGGAATTGATACCAAGTGGCCAGTCAAATTAAAAAAGCTAGCGATCAAAATCTTACCCCCGCTTCTAGATCGCTTCACTTTGGTAGGCGTTGGCTCATTTTGAAACACCCAAACAGTCGACTGGCGCTTGGTTTCTGGGTCGTATTGATAAATCCAGGACTCATCACCTGTAACGATGTCGTAAACACGCCGAGACGAGCCTGCTTCAAATTTGTTAAGCATATCACGGCACCATTCCACCCGGGCCTGCTTCTGAGCATCGGTGAGGTTGTGCGGCACCCAGCGTGATACTATCCTCCTCACGCGAAGATGGCTGTGTAGAATCTCGTGAACGCTTCCCGATCCAATCTTCAATATGTGTTGAATCTCCTGATATGTAATTCGCCTATTGTCTTGGATTAAATTTTTCACTGCTAGCACGTTTTCTTCGGTAACAGCCGTCAAAGGGCGACCGCTTCTTTCGTCATCCCCCAAAGTTGGTCGACCGCGCTTGAATTCGTTATACCAACGATACACGGTTGCCTTGGAAGGGCCTTCATCCATGAATGCCATTTGAAGTCTATCGTACGATTCATCCGGTTTCAGGCGACACTTGAAATCGTATAAAATCATAGCTCTAAAATGTTCCCGGCGCAGATCCATATTTCAGTGAGACACAATACTTTGAATTAACTCGCAAAAAATGTGGAGGGAAATTTTGAAATTGGAACTTACTTATTTTTACTTATAAATAATCATATTTTCGAAAAACATTATAACTGGCCAGTCTCCCATATATAAAAACTTTTTTTCGCAATACTTTCTGAGGGGCCTGGTATATTGAAGATATCTATCAATGGCAGAGTGCTCAGTGGATCATGACGTAGGTTGGAGGTATCGCGCTGTCATCGCGGGAAGAAAATGCCTGGAGAAACATCTTATTATACCATGGGTTGGGGGAGAAGACTGTATGTATACCATACTATTTTGTTGTATACCTGATACAATTAGTGCAATAAGTGTTCAACTCAAAATATCCGATTACTATGACTTTTCTATTGGATAATTTTTTCATTAAATTATTTAGAGAATTTGTATCTTTGCCAATGATAAAGCAAGGACCCCATGGCTTTACATAGTAGAGTCTAGATACAGCTCCATGACCTAGATTAACAAATCCCTATGCTACTTTTTGTCCTGGGAAAATAAACAGTTCCCAAGGGATTTGCGATAAATCTTTCTGTGATAAGCCGAATTATACAATGAAAAAAATAAAACCTGACTTCCCACTGTATTTGACCAGTTAGTATTTTTTTCAGTAAACGAAACGCATTTCTAAGTAATAATAATTTTATTGTTAACTGAACATTTATGTAAATGGGCCAAAACATTAAAGAGCATAATAGTTATATAAACTGTTTGAACATTACCACCAACTGTCTCTTTTAACTGTTTTCGTTCACTGTATTCAGATACTCATTAACACGTTAAATAATAGTACATTATGATACAAGTGAGCTAAGTTGACTATTATACTCGAGGCTGGATTGCAGCCCGAGCCGAAGGCGAGGGCGTAATGGAGCCGAGAGTATAATAGTCAATGCTCACGCGTGTCATACGACGTATTTCAACACACTTGTGAGGAAAAAAAACATAAATTACACATTTTAGACAAATATTGAATTTGTGAAAAATGATAAAAATGGCGCGCGGACCGCGCGGTGACATACAGCTATACGCGCGCAGGTGGTCGAAGGAAACCGCCAAACAGCCTTATATATAAATATTATAAATTGATTTTTTTATTTATAACACAAATTAATATTAATTTGTTGACAAAATTAATAATTTGATGAAATGAAATGTTTATATAGCATATTTTAATTAATACAGTTTATTTATTCCCAAAAATGTTTAATTTAGTTCAGGCATAAAAACTCTGCTGCGATTTACAAATAAACTGTAAAGTAAAAAGCACTAGTGCGATAATATAATGAAAAAAGCACGCGTGCGTTATAAGCCACATTATGAACCTAAAAGCGATGCAATAAGAGCCACTTTACGAGCAAGTGTCTTGAAAAATATAATGTTATCTATAACTTGGCTGTTTTTTCGCAGTCGAAGTATGGCTTAATTGTTACTGTATTAAACAATATGGATTAAAGAAAAATCGTTTAGGTTTACTACTTATTTTTTTCAGTGTACGTGGGCAAATTTTAGTGTTTACATAAAATTAATGGTATTGGTAAAGTTTTGGCAATAGGAATCGATCATTACAAAGTTGGATTTTGACGCGTTTGGCACACCCCGAGTGCTCGACCACAGTTCAGAGAGTTTTGAGTTTTTCTGAGTTCTTTTAAGTTCTCAACGCCGCCCGCGTTAACTGTAATCCATGCAATCCGGTAGTAGACTACTGTAAAAATTACCAAAATTGTTATATTATTTGAAAGAAGGTAAAGAATAAAGGTAAGGTAAATATTACCTATCCTAAAAATTATTGTATGCCCAAAATGGGCTGATTGATGTATCTAACTAACACTATCAAGATGTATTATAACAACTGTAACCACTCAATCAGAAACAATAAAGTTTACTTACTTACTTACTTAGAAAGGACAACATAACATGACATAACATAACATCACCTATCAAGATGTATTGTAACAACTGTAACCACTCAATTAGAAACAATAAAGTTTACTTACTTACTTAATTAGAAAGGACAACATAACATAACATAACATAATATCACGCCTGTATTTCCCCGAAGGGGTAGGCAGAGGTGTTGTAGTACACCCACATTTCGCCAGTTATGTTATAGTCCCATGTAATAGGGGGCGAGCCTATTGCCATTGACCGGGCACAAATCCAGACTCCGGGCTGCTACTGAGAATTTCCTAATGAAAAAACCCAATAACACTTTGCACGACCCGGGAATCGAACCCAGGACCCCACGCTCAGCAGTCGCGCTTGCAACCACTAAACCAACGAGGCCATCAAGTCGAGGAAGTCAGGACAACGCTGTAGAAAAAATATACAAAATCCATGAAAAAATGGAAGAGGTACATGCTTTTTAAGTTTTTTGAGGGGGCATTTGCTGTCCTTGTCGTGCGAAACGGACATTGTACGTAATTGTTGTAAGGTTTTGAATAATGACGTAATTTTTTTTTATAGTGTAGGATGGCGATACCAGCTAAAGGCCCACCTGATGTTAAGCGGTTACCTTTGCCCATAACAACTTCAATACCACCTAGGCTGTTGCCTAAATGGTATCATGATTCGCCAAACTGAGACATAAAGATGGAAAGTCTTATGTGATTGTAATTCTTTGATAGTGCTGTCGCTGTCTAGTGAAAAAATTTAAATCGCTTATAACTTCAACACTTTATCAAATATTTTATTAGTTTTTTCACTGTTGCTTTTATTTCTTGAAAGAATTTCGAGACTTCTAATAAAATATAAAACTTTTTAACAAAAAATTGAACCGACGAAAAGTGAAACTGAAAAGCGAAAAATAACTATTTATGAGTCGGCGCCAAACGAACTTTTAACATGCAAAGTGCGTGTAAGTTGCAAGTGGCCGAGCGGAGAACGCATTTTTGGAAAGTTATTGTTTATCGTTGAAAATTTCACGTTGTATTTGATGTGACGTTGTTTTTATTATTTATTTAAAGTAATTTAATGATCTTCGTTGATTGGTTGTTTGGCGCCGACTCATAAATAGTTATTTTTCGCTTTTCAGTTTCACTTTTCGTCGGTTCAATTTTTTGTTAAAAAGTTTTATTTTTAATTTTTTTGTGGTTAAAATCTAACTCCAGGTCTCCATTATGCCGTAGTGTCTAGAACTATATTTATGTGTGTCAAGTTTCAACAGAATCGGTTAACAGGTAAGAATTCAGTGGGTGAACAAACACTCATCCCCTATTTTACTACCCTTAGGGGTGGATTTTGATTTTGAAATTTAAATGGGACCAACTTCGAGATATACCCTATCCATTAAAAAAAGAATCATCAAAATCGGACCACTCTGTAAAAAGTTATGCGTGGTCATACATAAAAAAAAAAAAAAAAAAAAAAAAAAAAAAAAAAAAAAAAATATACGCGTCGAATTGAGAACCTCCTCCTTTTTTTCGTCGGTTAAAAATAAGTCAACTTCCCTATTACTTGGATCTCTAAACATAGTATAAAAGTAATTGGAGTTTGATATTCAAAATAACTCGGATTTTTGAACTTTAGACGCCTCGCTGTGAGCCCTACCCGTTGGGATGCGTTATTTTCTTAAAAACTTATTTTAAAGGACAAAATCTGCAGACACCAGATAATATGAATATAACTTAAGTAAGGTTGTCGCCCTGCTTCTATCGTCTAGAAATGTGTGGGTTTTTACTTTCTCACTTCGTTAGCTGCTTTGAATTGTGAAGGAAGAAGGATTTAAAGAAGGAATGGAATAAAATATTTCATGAAAACATTCAAATACTTACTACCATTTCTTTGTCACGTCAACGGACTTATATTTTGTTTTCTTCTCTGTGAATTTTAAATATTTAGTTTTAAGTGTAAAAAAATATTTAATTTATTTCTGCATAGTGTCAATGTTAAAACTTATTAAAATAACTCTATTCAAGATAAATTTCTTAATTTATTACATACAATTTAGTACTTAAATTCTATTTGCACTTACGATAGAAACCGTAAATCTCGTTCTCTATAATTTATATAATATGATAGATCTTATTTATCAACGTTGATATTATATTAAATAATTATAGCATCTGCAGATTTGTAACTGTAAACTTTGTCAAGTGTCACCTTTTGATCTTAAACATTAATTATACTCAACTTTATAAGAAATAACAATTTATTTATAACGATACTGTTTCTCAAGTATTTTAGACTACCATCAAGTAAATATAGCGTAATCTTTCTCAAAGTTTTCCAATTCAATTTCAACGTCAGAGTTGTATTTTTTGTGGGACAGCTGTCAAGACAAATAAGGACTGGTTAATCTAATTTAAGTCAGATACCCAAAGGAAAAAACAATAATTATTATTTTCAAGAAAATGTTGGTGCTATGATACACGTACGTACTCACGTTTATATAATAGAAACAGTATCTATCTTTTATTGGTGGTATTTATTTTAATATTAGATACTCGTGAACTAGATAAAAAATATAATCATAGCTTAACAACCAAAGTTAATCCTTAGTTTTTCTGTTACCTTGAAAGACACTGAAACAAGGTTCAAGGTTAAATGCTCCAAATTTGCCAAAGTCTGTCAATATAAATTTTTACCCAAGTGTTAAAATATACATCGTAGAATGCTAGATAAGACCACAGACATAGTAAAAAATATAGACGAAGTCGAGCGCTGGTTTGCAAACGAAGAAGCACGGTTTCGTTGACTTCACTATGTTGTTCGCAGCACTTCATCTATATTTTTACTGTCTGTGGATAAGATAAACATAGATCCACACTCAATAGTAAAAGTAGATAAAGGCGTGTTTTATCGACGGCTAATGGTTTCATTGTCATTAAGCCTCGGTTTGTGGTTTCTATTGCCTTGGCCTTTAAACGGACAATTATCTCCAAGCATTATCTTTTCCTTCAATTTATTACAATCTTGATTCTTTATCACTATTCTATTTAATTAGGAAGCTAATAGATAGCCCTCTTTGTATATAATTATAGATAATTTAGTCCTTTAAGACAATATGAAAATCTCCGATCTCAAAGGAATAATTATGCCAATAAAATTTTCACGCGTTAATTATGTGACTTATAATTTCCTAACATAGATAGATTAACCAGCTCCCGCCTGCGACTTCGTCTGAGTAAACATTGATCCTTCATTTTAATAAAAATAAAAAATAAATTAAAAAAACCCTATTAAGAAAGCGTTTTTTTAGAATTCAAATAATAGACAAATCTAAATTAAATTAGAAACTTCATAAATTCAATCATCTAGACCCAGTGGACCCAACTTTATTTACAGTAGACCTTATTTTGTTAGTCATAAAAACTGTTTTTAGAAGTAAAGAAAAAAGACTCAGGTAGAAATCAAACCAACTCAAACGTGATGAATCTTACCTTATACAAATTTGAGACGGCAAGAAACGCTTGTGGATCACCGGGAGAAGCATCCAACGCCTCTTCCATGTCTCTATATTCAGCTGATACGTAGAGGCTTTGGCTTTCCAACGGGTATTGTAGTCCACCCACAGTGTGTTCTGAAGGTAGATGAAGGGAGAGGGAGTGGAATAAGTATCGACGGCTGTGGGCTGCTCCTCCGTAGATTAGGGGTCGTTGCTCGCTCCGCCATTCGCCAAAGAGGACCACTGGAATAGAAAAGATGTTTTTTTTAAAGCTCGTTTTTTTATCCTTAAAATTTTAGACTTTTTGTTTGCTTGCTACGTTAAATACTAATAAAGTATTTAAGTTATAATTTCTCCTGTCAGACTTTGGATACACCTCATCATGAAATGCTGAAAGACGTCCACTGCTGAACATAAGGCCAAAAGGGGAATATGCCATAATCACCACGTTTGGCAGGCAGGTTGGCGATCGAAGTTGGTTGGTTCAATACTCAGATAACGCTGCTGCCCATCCTCTGGTGAAACCCTTAGTCGCCTTTTACGACACCCATGAGAAGAGATAGAGTGGTGTAATTTTTTATGTCCGGCACTACACCGATCCTTGGATACACCTACCTGTAAGTATATCGTCTCTGTTAGACATATAATTCTATATGTTTATCAATCATTCCCGTCCACTGATAAATACGAGCCTTCGGTTGCGTTCAGGTAGAAAGACGACAGCTGGCGCCAGTCTACCGGCGCTTATCGGCGCCGAGTAGCACCGTTAGTCGGTGTATGCAATTTCCATACTACAGGAACAAGCGCCTATAAGTCACAAATTTGCAGGCTGCGGGGCAGCCCCAACTCCATCCTGCGTATGATAGCCAAGCCCACACAAGCGGGCTGATAGCCTGCTTATGTGGGCGCTGGTCAACCGGACCGAGTCACTATTAGTTATTAAGTACTAACATAGAATAAGGCATTTTGTTACTAACACACTAGACCCAATTTTTGTCTGTTCCAATAATAACAAAAAAAAAAATGCCAACTAAAACCGACAAGCTCCGATCGGCTGGCTCCAAAGCGCGTTGTCTGACTTAGCGGTTTATAGTCTGCTCAGAAAATTAATAACTGAATTCGCTGCCTCCACCAGCTTCCATTATGTAGCGATATTGGCGACGATAAGCGCCGGTGGATCGACGCCGGCTGCCGTCTTTTTACCTGAACGTGGCCTTCCGTTCCTCACCTCACATGCACCTAAAACCGTGCTCACCCCTCTCAGTACACATGGCGTGGCATCGTCCGGTAAGCATCGCGAAAGCAAATATCCTGCAAGTGCATGGTGTGTGCGTAAGCGCTGCTGGTTGTACACGAAGGAGCATTGTTTTTTTGGCTTCACTATGATTGTGCGCAACACTTAGTCTATTTTTTTACTATGTTTGTGGTACGTACAACTTTCAACTCAACGTGGCGGCGGTAAATATGTCCACGAAATTTAAGCACTCTGAATAATCAATAGGGTGGGAAACTGAAGTACTAATCAAAGACTAATGCTAAACTAGGCTAGTCAAAGATTGAAACCAACTATGGCAAAAAATGCTACAACATTTGAACTTTGCTACAACATTTGAACTTTGCTGCACAACTTTTTAACAAAATACCTTCTTAAAATTTAAGATGTAAGCTCATTCAAATGCATTAAAAACTCAGTTTGCTGTATGTAACATAAGAGCTCTCTTGCTTAAAAAAATAATGCATTGATTGGGTACGTCATATTGTTAACATGATCATCATAGCATAAGTTCGTAGTTTGGTAATCGTTCTCAAATAAGTTACTTTGTGGTTTTATCTTACTAACATTGTAAGTGCGAAAGTATGGATGTTTCTTTGTTTGTTAGTCCTCCAATCACACTGAAACTGCTGAAAAGATTTGGATGAAAATTGGAACACAACACAGCACAATAATCTTCTTTTTATTTTTTATTTTAAATCACAATTACAATTTCTTTAGTTTTACTTTACTAGAAAACTCGCCAAACTATCAAGTTTAACGGCGAGTTTAACGTTTTTTTGCGTGTGCCTTTCAAATACCAGGGAAAATATAGTCTTTTTACAATCAGACGTTATCCAAACCAAATAACTCCAACTATGAGTCAAACAAAACACAAAACTGTGAATTGGCACGATGCGTATTTGCAACCCAGAAAACTGCGACGCGAATTGTTACATTGCGATGCGATGCGATTTCGTGCGGCAAGGCGTCTTACCGGCCATAGTTCGGGTAACCTTGGTAACCATTAATATATCCCAGGACTACACGACGCGAATCATGTCGCAAGTTTTTGTGAAGCGTCGTTCGAGCATAGATTTCTGTGATGCGACGTCGCACATCAGTTTTGTGTTTCGACTCTATGCCATGAGAGCTAGTTACAAATACACGGTACCTATAATAAATATCACTCATGTCATGAGTAAGAATCAAAATACTCATTACCTTCCTTTCTCCATAATTATTGCACATCACAACCGCAAATAACCTATCCAATTGTTTCGACTTTCGCATTTTATAACCTTGGCACATTATGCAGCTAAGCCGAAAAAACAAGATTTATATCTTTTAATTTTCACCCACCCCTTTTATCACATTCTTTTGTCCATTGGCCTTTGGTTAATCGCCTGGAATTATGGTGAAAAATAAGGGAAAACTTTTTTATGGCTCTTCGTATTATTTATTAAGAGTAAAAAAATGTCGTTGATAAATAAATGGCGTTATGGCACTATGATTTAAATATTCTGAAGATAAAATTTTCCTTTTTGATGTATTTTGAAATATAATAGTACATTATGATACAAGTGAGCTAAGTTGACTATTATACTCGAGGCTGGATTGGAGCCCGAGCCGAAGGCGAGGGCGGGGCGTAATGGAGCCGAGAGTATAATAGTCAATGCTCACGCGTGTCATACGACGTTTTTCAACACACTTGCGAGGAAAAAAAACATACACACATACATTTTAGTCAAATATTGAATTTGTGAAAAATGGCCCGCGGTTTACTGTAATCATTAATCATTTCATTAATCATTAATCATTTATTTAGCATATTCAGTACATGTAATCGCACGGTGACATACAGCTATGCTATGCGCACGCAGGTGTTCGAAGGAAACCGCCAAACATCCTAATATTAAAACATAATAAATATTTTTGTTTATATAAAACACAAATTAATGTTATTAATAATTTGATGAAATGAAATGTTTATTTATCATATTTTAATTAATACAGTTGATTTATTCCCAATAATATTTAATTTTGTTTATGCATAAAAACTCTGCTGCGATTTAAAAATAAACTGTAAAGTAAAAAGCACTAGTGCGATAATATAATGAAAAATCGGCCAAGAGCATGTCGGGCCATGCTCAGTATTATAGGGTTCCTTAAGTAGGTGTAATTACAAACGAATCAAATCGAATATTAATCATGGCTATTTTAGTTTTTGCAATAATCGGCAGCATTCGCGACTCAGAGCGTGTTGTTAGTAGCGCCATCTAGCGATAAATTCAAGAAGCCAAATTTAAGAAGTGTCAAAGTTACTTTTTGTGATTTTAACAAATAGAAAATAGCTAAAGGAGCATTATTTGCTATGATAATTTTTCTCTAAGGTCAATGACCTTTGAACTAGGACGTTTTAGGTATTTTTCAGTTTTCTCTCTATAACTCAAAAAATTATAATCACATTATACTCGAAATAATTTTAAAAGAGAGTTTTCACAAAGGTCTATCAATGTGGAAGATTATAAGTTTCTACGTTGCATAGTTTAGAAATGGCAGGGGGGGGGACACATTGCAAGCCACTTTGGCGGGCTATATTTCGCAGATGGTACACCTGATAAAAAAGTGGTGTATGAAAAATTACCTTCATTTTAGTAGACCTATTCAATGATACCCCACACGAGGGGGTGTAGCGAAAAAAAATTATTCATCTCCATTTCACATGTATGGACGCCACCCCTAAAATACGTAATCAAGATTTTTTTATTCTTTTAAAATTGAGATCTATATGTAGACTATTTTTTAACAAAATTTCATTTACTTATGTTTATAACTGTGGAAGTTATTAAGCTGTAAAGGATTAGGACAGACGGACAGACGGACAGACGGACAGACGGACAGACGGACGGACATGACGAAACTATAAGGGTTCCTTGTAGGACTTCGGAACCCTAAAAAGCACGCGTGCGTTATAAGCTACATTATGAGCCAAAAAGCAGTGCAATAAGAGCTACTTTACGAGCAAGTGCGTTGAAAAATAATTTAACACTAATATTTGAGGTATTTATAAAAATCTATGATTATTACACATTTTAATATTATACCAGTCTCAGCCTTAGTGAAGGTTTGTGCAGTAAATATGTAACTATCTACATTCCATTCAGCATTACTCCTGCACTCAGTCATTGATTTTTACGCCCTGCATCGAAAGGAAGCTGCTTCACAGGTGAGAGGCTGGGGTGTGTGGGATTTTTACTACACTAAATCCTCCCCGATAGCCATCTTCAGGGGCTCCGGGAGTGAGTTATGCTAACATTGCCACCCCCCCACGTGCTACGCCTATAAGGCACGTCTCACGGGAGACCTTTGACTCCCTGAACACCTTCACGATGCGAAAGCATACGGGACCACCGCGCGCCACCGTCATCCTTGAGGTCACCCAGTGGCTGCCCAAAGCCCCCACTCTGGATAGCCGTAAGCCTCAAAAGCCTCCCACGCACCCATTCTATTGACAGAGCAGGGGGTCTTGCACCACCTGCACGTGAATATAAGTCTGTGCTAATTCTATTCTTAGCTTTCTCTGAGTGCAAAAAAGAGAATGGTTTAAATTCAACTGTTTTTGCCTTCAAGCCTTCAATTAATGTAGCTAAAATATGTTTTTGCTTGTAATTTAATTATTATTCCACATCCCTAAGTGACACCACAATATTCATACCTATCACCATGTCAGAAGTGAACTATTAACAAGTTGGAATCCGTACTTAATTGAAATGTTTCCCACTTCCTCCATTCAAGCACGCTCATAATTTATTAACAGACGTTTGCGTTACGTTTCTGCTCAGTAATTAATAACTCGGTGTTTATTTAACCACATCTTGTGGTGTGTAACTAACACACCAAGTTCCGCAACGTTGACTCCTTAAGTTAAATAGTAAAAGGGCTGGGAGCTTCAAGAAGGGATAAGGCACATTGTGTTGCAAGTCCTAACTTGGTACGTTTCGGTCAAAAAGATTGGTGAAGGAAGATAAGTCAAACTAGCGTCAGCGTTCAGTAGCGTAGATTCCTACTCTAAAGAAGAAAAGTATATAAAAAGAAAAAAGAAAAAAGTGTGATAAAAGAATAAATTTAAGAGATATGTATGTACATGCTTTCAAAGATTTTGGAGGTAACATTTTCTGTCCTTGTTGTTCGAAACGTTAATTGTACGGGAGAAGTATGTACGGTGGTAGTACTTCCCCGGACACATATTTCACATGCTTGCAACCTCAACTCAAATTCATTTAATGATTTCTTAGGTTTTTGCGATAATCCGGTTAAACTTGTTTTATTATAATCAAATTAATTTCTTTAATTCTTCAATTCTACTTACAAAACGAATTTTTACCAACCTCGTTTCCCATCGTTCATCAAGTTCATAGTCTTCGGTAGAACGTCATAGTTTTGAAACAGCAGTCTCCTGGCTCCTCTCGCCTTTATCAGACCAGAAATGGGCAAGTCTACTGGGGACTGAGATTTACCGCCACAATCTGGGTAATATTTGGGCCAATTGTTCTGACCTAGAGGAATGAAGAAAAGTGTTGTTCATTATGTATTTAAGTATGGGTTCATTGTGCTCATCAGTATGAACAACTTTTACTATGGGACCAACCCTGAAACCTTCACAGGATGGGCCTCAGTGATACCAGTTTGCAGTTTTTGTCGCAAAAAGGATACGACCATCCATACCCTATGCGAGTGTGATGCAGTGCACCACGTGAGAAGCCAGCATCTTGGAGGCTACGTCATCTCAACGCAGGAGATAAAATCTTCTTCCCCCAAAGTCATAGTCAACTTCATGAGTGACTTGCAGCTTGGGGAAGTGCTGTAATGCTGCAAGAGGCGTCACAATAGATCTTACCAGGTCGCTGTGGCTTAAGGGGCGTTCAAGACCCCTACCTCTTTCCTCAAAATAAACAAACCCTGAAATCGCATCTTGTAGATTCATATGAACACATGTAGGGATCAGTTGATTTATTTTTCGTGATTTCGGGTTTTGTTCCATACTAAAAGATGTTCATACTGATCAGTACAATAACGCCTTATGAGGTTTTCAGTTATTTCAATAACACGTTGTATTCATTACAGAATTTTAACAAAAACATGTACCTATGTAGGTACAGGTCGGAACCAGATAGGAACAAGCTTAGTATGTTACTTTCTTACAAGACCGGCTCAGCTTATACTGGTTTTATCACAATCAATGTGCACTTGACTGTACTTACACCAGAACAAAAACTATATACTCTTCAACTATTTTATTTCTCGAGACAAGACTACTGGACAGTGGAAATTCCAAGACAGGCAAGCATTCAAGTACTTACTACCTAATTAAAAAGACTTTAAATAAAAAAGAAATGTAAGAAAAGGAAATTAGGTTTCTTTTCCAACGCTGCTCAAGTAGGTATTCCAAATAAAGTAAATCTGAGAAAAGCTCAGGAAATTAACTAAAACATCCGAACCAAAGTGAAACTGATGAGAGAAGAAAAGAAACGCGGAAGTTTTCTAGAATTAATGTTTCGTTACATTGTAAGTGTAAACTTTGAGAGCATTAAAAACTGCAATTCCTGGGACTGTGTCGTGTAAATAGGTATTATTATACACATTCATGTACTAATCACAAAATTATAAAACTACGGGAAAACATCATACATCATATCATCTGTTTACTACTACGTGGGACACTCAGAAAGTTTTGCGAAACTAAAAAAAATTGTTCTATACGTACATATATTTTTATCAAATCTTTTCAAAGTACTTTCCACCAGCCTCTATACAAAGATTCATGCGCCTAAACCAGTTTTCAAAACACTTTTTCCAGTCCGCCGCAGACACCTCGTTTACAGCCTGCTCGAACGCAGCCAGCGCATCTTCCGGCGACGAAAATTGTATCCCTTTGAGCTGATTTTTTATTTTTGGGAATAAAAAGAAGTCACATGGTGCTAGATCAGGGCTGTAAGGAGGGTGACCCAGGAGTTTGACTGGCGTGCTGTCCAGGAAGCCCCTCGTTTTGAGTGCGGTGTGCGCAGGTGCATTGTCGTGGTGGAGCAGTAGCCCGCGGAGCCCTGTGTTTGGTCGCTTGTTGCTTATAACAGAGAAAACTTCTGGCAAACATTTGGTAGTATACCATTCGGCATTAATGCTTCTTTGATCCCGTAAGGGAATTGATACCAAGTGGCCAGTCAAATTAAAAAAGCTAGCGATCAAAATCTTACCCCCGCTTCTAGATCGCTTCACTTTGGTAGGCGTTGGCTCATTTTGAAACACCCAAACAGTCGACTGGCGCTTGGTTTCTGGGTCGTATTGATAAATCCAGGACTCATCACCTGTAACGATGTCGTAAACACGCCGAGACGAGCCTGCTTCAAATTTGTTAAGCATATCACGGCACCATTCCACCCGGGCCTGCTTCTGAGCATCGGTGAGGTTGTGCGGCACCCAGCGTGATACTATCCTCCTCACGCGAAGATGGCTGTGTAGAATCTCGTGAACGCTTCCCGATCCAATCTTCAATATGTGTTGAATCTCCTGATATGTAATTCGCCTATTGTCTTGGATTAAATTTTTCACTGCTAGCACGTTTTCTTCGGTAACAGCCGTCAAAGGGCGACCGCTTCTTTCGTCATCCCCCAAAGTTGGTCGACCGCGCTTAAATTCGTTATACCAACGATACACGGTTGCCTTGGAAGGGCCTTCATCCATGAATGCCATTTGAAGTCTATCGTACGATTCATCCGGTTTCAGGCGACACTTGAAATCGTATAAAATCATAGCTCTAAAATGTTCCCGGCGCAGATCCATATTTCAGTGAGACACAATACTTTGAATTAACTCGCAAAAAATGTGGAGGGAAATTTTGAAATTGGAACTTACTTATTTTTACTTATAAATAATCATATTTTCGAAAAACATTATAACTGGCCAGTCTCCCATATATAAAAACTTTTTTCGCAATACTTTCTGAGGGGCCTGGTATTTTAATGGTGTACAATACAGCATGTTCTATCTATCTATCTATCTATTATGACTTTATTTTGCGTTTTGTTAGAAAAAACCTAAAACTTTGTGAGCCAAATTGAGGTACATGAGGTACAACATAATAACATTAGTCTATGATTAATTAATCAGTATAGGGGCGCGCAGTTTTACTTAAGGCCACGGAATAAAGAAAACAAGTGGAAGTGCCTTTACGATTACTTATAACGGGAAAAAAAGTCGCCAAAATCACACATTTACAACTGAAATAGTACATAACAACAAAACAAACAATTACATGTGATTGATTCTATTTAAAATTCAATTTAAGCCTAACAAGAATATAATGTTTAAAAAAAAAAATTAAATCACAATTAATGTTGTTAAAATTAAAATAGTTTAATTAACATACATTACATCAAGATTCAACCCATAACGGTGATATGATACACCACTATGAGAATAATTTTACGTTCAGATACTATTTTAACACGTAATGTAATTCTAGTATTTCATATAAGCGTTCGAGTCATCGTCGCGTCGCAGCGGGATATTATGATCGATTGAGTGAGTGTTGCGCATCTGGGCTTAATCGTGCCACGTTTGCGGTAGCCTTTGGGCACTTCCGCCTTGTTTTCTATTCTGTGGGTAAGGTGAACTATATTATAACTGTGAATCTGTCCAAGCGTTTAACCAACTATACGTTCGAAGCCTATAGGCTTAAAGCTAGCTAGCTAGATAGCTATAGCTATCAATACATGTCGATACTGTCCACTAGTTACTTGACAAGATTAATTTAAAACAAATCATCTAATAGGACATAGGTACGTCGTTTTAATCCATCCCTGCATTTACCATACCACAATGATGTTTAAAAGTACAGATATGTTACTTGCGCTTGCAATCTGAAGCCTCGAAAACGTCCTAATCAGGAAGTTTTTCTATTAATCCGCATCAAGTGAGGCGCCGAGCTCTTAGGATGAGCTTGACCGATAGCAAAAAAAATACTAAAATGCCATCGTGCGTGTACAGAAAGTGTTCCGATTATAACGTAAAAGTAGCTTAAAGTAACCAACTTACTTAATTTGTACAAGTTTATGTGTATTGTGGTGCTGCTGCGTACGGAACATTTTTTCGTTTGTTTTGTTAGGGTATGGCATATCCATACTTTTGAATATCATTGCAATACAAGCAATACTCAAACCTCATCGCCTATCAGAATCCAAAGAGTTTAAATTCCAGTCCAATTACGTGTATTATAACACCTATTTAACAAGCATGGTAAATTCAAGCACATTTAATATATTTAATGGAGTAGCAGGATACCATTAATGGAAGGAAAGAGAAGGAAAGAAAAAGCTTTAGCAACGACATTAGGGGTAATAATGGTCGCCTAATTTCCGCCCCCCCAACCCTTCCTTCCTGAATAAGGGGAACACATTATTTACTGGAGATATACCAAGTATGGCAATCTATATAGCCTCCTTACCATCTAATTCACTCTTAATACGTGACATGCATAGGTAAGCGAATTGCTCTGCAAAATCTACGGCGTAAAAGGTTACAGGATTTTAAATGAGCTAATTAAAAGTCCAAAAGGAAAACAACTTACTAGAATATTCCCACTCACACAATGGCGCTGTAATAAATATGAAACAGTTATAATTTTGTAGGTAGTAATAAATGAGTAAAAATATAGCAAAGTTACTTTCTTATATGCCTTTTCGTGGCCTGCATGCGTACATACGAAAACGCATCAAACCCACGTTTTATGTCGATGCTATGATACAAAAATAGTAAAAAATATACATGCTGAAATTTGAGTCGCTTAAATCCCGAAAAGGGGTCATTGTACTCATCATTATGAACAACTTTTACTATGGGACCAACCCTGAAATCGCGAAAAAAAAATCAGGTGGTCCCTACATTTTATTGATTTAAGTGAATACAAATGTACCGACCAACTGATATTTTTTTCGCGATTTCAGGGTTGGTCCCATAGTAAAAGTTGTTCATAATGATGAGTAGAATGACCCCTTTTCGGGAAATAAGCGATTCCAATTTCAGCGTGTATATAACTGAAGACAATCATAGTGAAGCCAATAAAACCGTGCTCCTCCGTGTACAAGCCCACATGCACCTGAAAGATATTAAACTTGTTTTTGGTAATGCTTACTGGACGATGCCGCGACATGTACTGAGAGCGGTTGGCACAGTTTGATGTGCATGTGTGTGCGTGAACGCTGGTTTGTACACGGAGGAGCACGGTTTTTTTGGCTTCACTATAATTGCTGGCAGCACTTCGTCTACATTTTTTACTATGTCTGTGTATGGGCTATACACTCGTTCAACTCAACCATCAAGTTTATATGATAGTTGAGGCTGGATGCCAAATGCCTGACAGTAAAACTGTGAAAACACAAACGATTTTCGATTTCAAGCGACATGCTAATTGGACAGTAGACTTGAACGTGTGTTGGACCCATAGAAATCTAAATAATAAGGTAATAGAAGTGGTAAAGGCGCGTGAACTTGTCACCGCGTACAGGTGTCTCGTAGGACACCGGTGCGCGAACCGTTTGCTTGATCATCAGTGCTGTTTTGGACGCAGAGTCACTAAAATTAAATTTTGCAGCATATCTAACAGCGGATTTTTTCAGGCTAAATTAATTTTGCAGTGAATGCTAGAAAATTGGTGGGAGCAGTTAGTGGTTATGTGTTGGTAGCGGCAAACCAGCGACACGCGTTCCGGTGTTAAAAGACGGTAGATAACATTTCTATTACCTTATTATTTAGATTTCTATGGTTAAGCCCATTAATCTGGGTCCGCAATATCATTTTGATGTATCACATCACCGTTGCGTGTCACCGACGTGTATCATGATAGCTATACTATTGACGTGAAATTTTCGCGACCATATGCTTCCAAACCAAACTAGCAATCACAATGCACTTCGGTGACACCTGACGGTGATATGATACCTACATAAAGATGATACAAATATGGACCCAGTTTACAGAAATGATGAGCGGGCCAATTAGTAGGGAAAACTAGATTAGCACCATGCTTGGCAACATGAATGATGAACGAAGTTTGATGCTATTAGCGAAATTATTTTTTTCCCAGTTTACAGAAATGTTGAGCAGAACCAATTAGTAGGTAAAATTGGATTATCACCACGCTTACCCTGGATGATGAACGCAGTTTGATGCTATTAGCAAAATTATTATTCCTGGCGGCGGAGATTGCTTACCACGAGGTGACCCGCTTGCTCGTTTTCGCCCTCCCCCCTATGTTATAAAAAAGGACACACCCATCAACCATACAGCCCAAGGTCGATGAACACTACTGACCTTCCTCTTGATGTAACCTAGTCGCTTTACGACACCCACGTCCCGTACATGTAAAGCTGTAGCTGATTCCAGAAACTACATTAAGCGTGTCCCAGGCAGCCGCGACCTGCGGTGGTGGCCACTGTCACGACTTAGGCCATAAGGAATGCACAACATACACAATTATTATTACACTGTTCTGTGCCAAATATAAGATTTTCTTTCTTTCTTTCTTTCTCTATGCGATGGGCTTGGGCGGCGTACTGTATCATTTGATATGAAATTATCATAATGTTTGAACGTCGATGCCGCGCGCTGATATTTCTTCCAGATAAAGGAGTATACATTTCAACAAATAAACATACAACCCTCCTTTATTGCGCCTTGGTTTCGGAGGCATAGTCTATTTTTACACGACTGCAAAAAAAGGAGTGTAATGTTTTCAGCGGTTTGCTCATATCATAAATGAATATTACTATGAACCCATTAATCTGAAAAAAAATAACACTTCCTTCCTTCCTCTCGACAGCAGCGGTGACGTGCAAAGATGATAACTAAATATCAAATGGTAGGCCACCACCGCTACTGTTTCTGTATGTTGTATACAACTCGCAGCCTAGGCCACGACGGCTGTCTGTAAGTCTGTCAATCCAATTAAATAATTTATGTAATTACCACTTACACAAATTTAAATATTACGTCGTCAACAATTAAATAGAATTGAGAATGACAAAAACAGTTCAATAGGTCTTACTTATAAATTGGATTGAAATACTTTATTACGTTTTATGGGTTGATGAAACAATAATCAAAAATAAATGCAAATAAAAACATTATTACGCAACGGTGATGTCAATGCATTCGGTCCATCTTCTTCAGATTCTAAATTTCGCATATTCTGAAACAATGATCACATTTGATAGTTATAATTATAGCATACCTAATCAATATTCAATATTCGTCGAAGGGTCGGCACTCGAAGTTGTAACACAATACGTGTACCTAGGGCAGGCAATTCAGCTTGGTAGACACAATTTCGAGAAAGAAGCCAACAGAAGGATCCGTCTGGGCTGGGCAACATTTGGCAAACATGCCGAGTCTTCTCGTCGCCTATACCGCAAAGTTTGAAGACAAAGGTCTTCAACCAGTGCGTCCTGCCAGTCATGACTTACGGTACCGAGACGTGGACACTGACAGTTGGGCTAGTCCACAAATTTAAAGTCGCTCAGCGAGCTATGGAGCGAGCTATGCTTGGAGTTTCTTTGAAGGATAAAATCCGTAACGAGATTATCCGGAGAAGAACCGGAGTGACCGACATAGCTTGTAGGATCAGTAAGCTGAAGTGGCAGTGGGCTGGCCATGTCTGTCGAAGGACCGATGGCCGTTGGAGCAGACGAGTCCTTGAGTGGAGACCGCGTATCGGCAAACGCAGCGTAGGGCGCCCCCCTGCAGGTGGACCGACGACCTAAAGAACGTGGCTGGGGGGGACTGGATGCGGAAGGCAGAGGACCGAGCGTTGTGGCGCAACTTGGGAGAGGCCTATGTCCAGCAGTGGACTGCGATAGGCTGAGTTGATTTGTTGATTGATACCTAATCAACGCCTGTATCCCTGAAAGGGGTAGCTATTAGGTGAGGTATTTGGCTTGAAAATCTAGGATCACTAGGTAAAAATTCCATAATTACTACATAGACCAAAAATTACACGAAAACAAAGTGTATTTATTCATGTTTCAAACTTATATTGAAGAATGAAACAAAGCAACAACAGGTAATTATTTTTTGGGTTCAGTACCCAAAGGGTGCAAAAAGAACTCTATTACTACGCCTAAGCTCGTCTGTCCTTGGCTGGCTGTATCTTTTTAACCGTAAATCGTAGCCATCTGAAATTTTCACAGAATAAGTGTCACTATAGTCGCTATTGTGGCAAAAAAAGTCTTAATCCAAAGGGGTCTCCATAATAGAAACTCACGACACAAACCCAAGTCGCACCTAGCCGGTTTTATTATATTTAGGACACCGAATTTGACGTTATTTTTATAGTATAGGATGGCGAAACGAGCTAAAGGCCCACCTGATGTTAAGTGGTTACCTTTGCCCATAACAACTGCAATACCACCTAGGCTGTTGCCTTAATGGTACCGCAAGTCGGTTCGCCAAACTGAGACATCAAGATGGAAAGTCTCATGTGATTGTAATTTCGTTTACAATCTCTGAGTTATTTTTGAGCATTATCTTTTTAATTCATGTTTTTGAAACGGAGAGAGTAGAGATTTATCGTTGTGGTCAATACACATCTAAAACAGGTTGAACTACTTAGTTTAAGCTGTCAAGCTTATTTTAAGGAGATTTAAAATCTTAAAAATGTTTTCAAAGAGATTTTTTGAGCACTTTATTGAGACTTTGAATTTGAAGCAAGAAAACATTTTAGTATTTGTTAGAAGGATTTGAATTTAAGTTGTCTATTTGTATTTATTTAGCCCACAAATGATTAGATTATAGTTTTATAAATCAAAGTATTAAAGTACTTAACCACTACGGCACAGAACCATAATAATTTACGCCATTTCATCAACGTTAATTCACTGATTTAATGGCCAATTACTCGAAAAATGTTTCGGATTTGTGAGTAAACGGTTATTAAAACAGATAATTATTATCGTTAGCAAAATCAAGCCTAAAAGTTGGATGATTCTAAACAATAATAGAATGATTTTGAGAAAGTACTTTGATTATAAAGATATAAATAATAATATAGATGTATCTGCATGCGTTAATGCGTTTAAATAATAAATAATTACTTGACTTCAGTAAAATTTGGTATCAAACCTCAAGACTAACATTTTTTAACTGATTTTATTCATGTTATACTTCATGTTATAATCAAATAGTAACAATTTGTCTTTGGACACTAAGAGTTTTGTTACGTTTCCAGTCTTAAAAACAAAACTTGGATAGTCTCATGTATCTATTATTTTATAGTCACCCAACCCTTCAAACTGGAATGCTGCTTGGTTACAAAAATGAGTATGGTGGTAATACTTCTTAATTTTCTTATAATTTATTATATAATTCCTATTCCTAATTTGAGCACCTCTCTTCAAGAAGTCGCATAAAAAATGCAACTGTAGGTAGACAATTTCCTCCTTCAAAAGACGCAAAGCTAAACCTCTCCATGAACACAAATTGGTTAAAACTTAAAGCTTTGTTGCTGCTACTACCTCCAATTTTCTTCCTCAAAACTTTAATATAATGAAAATTTTAGAAGCACGAATTTTAGGTTCCTTTTCATATTTAAAGCAGGTCTTTTGTCAAAATTTAAAACACTTAATAGCATTCTCAAAAGCCATGATACCATCAAGGAATTCTAGAACTTTCCACAATTCGTTTACGTCTTTGAAGGTTTCATTGTTATAATGATACTTTACTTTGTTAAAGTTTTGTAGTAACAATATAACGCTTTAGGTTATCAAAGTAGAACACTTAAGTGTTTATTGAGGTCACACTTACATTAGTGGTCCTTGTCATTAAGATTTTATAGTCAGAATAACTTTAGTTGTATTCCATACATAAGATTCACATGAAATTAGGATTCTCTCCATTTTCGGGCACTTAGAGCCAATCAGTCTTATTTTCTATGCTGACAGTAATAATGTCGATATCTTGACGTGGCACACGAGGTTGTCGACATGTGGGATGTTGACTCAGCAGTCATTGATTTGTACCGATAGTCATTACGACCAATGGCTTAATAGCCAAGAGCCACGACCAACACCTACAGTGGCTCTCGTTGGGCGGCTGGGTCAGTGGGTCAGGGGCTTGATGCAGAAAGCGGTACTTCTTGACACGGTGCGTATCGTGAGGAAGTTCCACTCTCTGAGGCACTGACCTTGGACCTAGTTCCCGATGTCGGTGGGCTACTATTTTTTTCAATGTTTTTGTTTCAAAAATGTAACAAATAAGTTGAATAAATTGAATAATATCTATGATAGTTTTTATGGACAAATTCTATGTTTGAATTATCCATAAAACTGTCATTTTCTGGAGAAAAAACAGTAGCCGTTTCATTTAAAAAAACTTCACTATATGATTGCTAATATATCTCAATATACTCAAGTAAAGGCTAGAATTATAATTTAATGCTACGTTAGTCAGCACTTCTATAGAGTTGTTAAAACCGCAATAACACTAATATATTTCAAGTGACTGCAGCAATTGCTTTAGTTCAAGCGCCGCGCCGCACACATTATATAAACTGAAAGTCGTGTGGTTTTAGAATTGTGGAAAATGCGAAACGGAGATCTCATTTAAAACATTTTATTTTAATAATGGTACCGATATTTGCTAACTTTCTACTCTTAAAACATTCAAAGTAAAATCATCATAGTCAAAGAAACAATGGAGTGCTATTATCCAGCAATGCTCGGGTGTAGCAAAAGGTAATTAGGTATAACGTAAAGAAGGCCATGAATTTAAACTTGTTTTGCTTGCAAAAGATCTACTATTATAAGATAGTCCACGGAATTTAAATACAAATTGACGACGTCTGTGGTCTAGTGGTTCGAGGGTCGGACTACTGATCACGAGGTCGTGGGTTCGATTCCCACAGGACACAAATATTTCTGTGATGAACATAAGTGTTTGTGTTGGTCTGGGAGTTTCTTATGTATTATAAGTATGTATTTACAACAAAAAAAAGTATTCAAGTATTATATCCATTGTCTAGTACCCATAGCATAAGCTCTGCTTAGTTTGGGACTAGATGGTGCTGTGTAAAGATGTCCCAAAAATATTTATATTTATTTTAATAAAATACTTACTCCTTGTATGTGGTACGGTCATAGAAATCGAAAAAATAATGTAATAGAAGTGGTAGAGGCGCATGAACTTGTCGCCGCGTAAGTGTAATTCGCGTAAATAATGAAGTGCAGTTGCGGCTAAGTTTCGCAGTATTCACTTATCTACAGCGATCGCTGTCAGAAACGAACTGCAGCATCACTGCAACTTGATCGGCGCGTCATGATATTACGTAAATTAGAGCCCAGGTGTCTTGTAAGACACCAGTGTGCGAATCGTTTGCTTGATTATCAGTGCTGTTTCGGACGCAGAGTCACTAAAATTGTATTTTGCAGTATATCTAACAGCGAATTTTTAATCGGCTTAATTTATCTTGCATTGAATGCTAGAAACATGGTGGGCATAATTGCATATTTATGCATTGGTAGTGGCGAACCGACGACACAAGTTTCGGTATTAAAATACAGTAGATAACATTTCTATAACCTTATTATTTAGATTTCTATGGATACGGTCTATCGCATATTAATTAAACCATCATCATCATCACTTCAGCCGAAAGACGTCCACTGCTGTACATCAGCCGAAAGACGTCCACTGCTGGACATAAACCTCCCACAAGCACGTGACTTTCATCAGCCGTCGTCGTCGGTCCACCTTGTAGGGGGCTTACCCACCTGTACCTTCCAGCACGCGGTCGCCACTCTACGAACTTTACCCATGGCCCCATCGCCCATCCGTTCGGCGAGCAATGTGCCCCGCTCACAGCCACTTAAGTTTGTCAATTCTTCGAGCTATGTCGGTTACCTTCGTTCTTATGCGAATCTCCTAATTTCTGATTCGATCAGGCAGGGACACTCCGTCACTCAATTAAACCATAGTAAGTAAGTAAATCATTATAATTTCTTAGGTTTTCGCGATCACTACACATTATAATAAAACAAAGTTTAACCGGATTAAATCGCGTTATATTATTTAAATTGGTTTTCCTGACATTTCGAAAGATTTGCAGCGTTCGTGGTCGCAGGAAGACTAAGATGACAAGCGTCTTTACAGATATTTCTAAAAAAAAGATATTTTAATTTACCGTACAATTTTTATGAATTAAAATTGTTTCGATGCACGCAGTAATCACTCACACTGCCATTGTCTTTTACAGTGTTGCGTGCGTGCGCATCCAGCGGATTCCCGCGACCTTCACCAGGTCGTCGGTCCACCTTGTGGGAGGCCTACCCACGCTGCGCTTTCCAGTACGCGGTCGCCACTCCAGAACTTTGCTGCCCCATCGGCCATCCGTTCTGCGAGCAATGTGCCCCGCCCACTGTCACTTAAGTTTGGCAATTCTTCGGGCTATGTCGGTTACTTTCGTTCTCCTGCGAATCTCCTTATTTCTGATTCGATCACGCAGGGACACTCCGAGCATAGCCCTCTCCATTGCCCTTTGAGTGACTTTGAGCCTTCTTATCAGGCCCATTGTGAGCGACCACGTTTCAGTACCGTAAGTAATTACTGGCAACACACACTGGTCAAAGACTTTCGTCTTGAGACACTGCGGTATTTTGGACGAGAAGATATTGCGTAGCTTCCCGAACGCTGCCCAACCGAGTCGGATTCGACGATTGACCTCTTTCTCGAAGTTGGACTTACCTAGCTGGACAGTTTGTCCTAGGTATACATAATCGTCAACAACTTCGAGTGAAGATTCTCCGATGCTTACGGGAATGGGTGCTATATGGGAATTAGACATAACCTTTGTCTTGTCCATATTCATTTTAAGACCCACTCTATCGGAAGCTCTACTGAGGTCATTGAGCATTGTACCGAGGTCCTCCATGGTCTCAGCCATGACTACTATGTCGTCGGCAAACCGAAGGTGAGTGATGTACTCGCCGTTTTTGTTAATGCCTAGCCCATTCCAGTCCAGAACCTTGAAGACATCCTCCAATGCAGCAGTGAACAGTTTCGGAGAGATCACATCTCCCTGTTACACACCTCTCTGCAGAAGGATAGGTTTCGAGGCTTGGTCCTGTAATCGGTCTGACATAGTGGCGTTTTCATACAAAGACTTTAACACTTCGATGTACCGATAGTCAATCTGGCACCGTTGAAGACACCGTAGTACCGCCCAAGTCTCGATCGAATCGAAGGCTTTCTCGTAGTCCACAAACGCTAAACAAGAGGCAAGTTATACTCATCGGTCTTCTGTATAACCTGCCGCAGCGTATGTATGTGGTCTATGGTGCTTAATCCTTTTCGGAACCCGGCTTGTTCGGGAGGGACTTGATATAGTACCATCGATTTGCGAATGTAAAATTGAAGGGTTGAAAATCCAATCCAATTGTGCCATAAAATTAGAATGATATATGATAATCAATAATATTATAGAAATAGGTTTATGTTTTGTAGGATGCGGGAAGTGCAGGACAGGACGTTGTGGCGATGCTTGGGGGAGGCATATGTTCAGCAGTAGTCGCGGACGTTGTTGACGTTGTGGCGAGGCTTGTTAAGCCTAATCTTTGTTCAGCAGTGAAAGTCTTTGAGCTGATATGATGATGATGATGATGACATTTTAAAATACCATGGCTAACACTATCAAAACATGTTGAGCAAACAAAAAAAATGTGGCACACAGATCTACCCTTAAGTATTTTTAAATATCATTATATAAGTCAATTTTACTTACATAGTCCCGAGGGCATCGTGCTAACTGCCCATCAAAGGGGTTCACTATGGCACTGTGGTCAGGGAAGTGCGTCGGGAAATGGAACACCCATATCGTTTTTGGCTGTGAAAAGTTCATCTATTTTAAAATTAATAAGAAAGGCATCTGATTTCGTTTGTTAAAATAAATAAGGTGGATTTCATTTAGCTGGTGTTTCAGCTTCCATAAATCTTTTTGTGTTCGGAATAGTTTTTACATGGACGTATATAATGGTGGGTGGGTTTAGAAGACCTGGACCCCCATAGTCTATACCCGAAAATTCCAATATTTGCCGAATATCCACCTTTTTTGCCACAAAATAGTATAATTGCATGCGCCGCTATCGTGTCGACGTGAGCTACATCATGATAACAGCTCATGCCGTGGGAAAAAGATTAGTCAGTCAGCAGGTTGATAGAGGGGCTGACTGTCCAGGGTGAGCCTAAAAATCAATTAAATATTGTCACTCGTAGAGGCTCTTTTAATTCACCCCAATATCACACTGAACTGAAATCACTTGTTAACGTTGTCTTGAAATATGCTGTTTTCAACATTATTTTTCTCTAGTTTTTTTCTACTAAGCACTAAGTTCATCTTTTTTATCTATAAAATTCAACATTACTTTTAAAATCTAGTCAGTCAAAAGTACTACCACATGCATCCTTCTTCTTTTGATTGCGATAAAACTTACTCGTCCAAACTTGATACGATCCCTAGCTTCATTATCGAGCTGCCTCTGAATATCGTCTGCATCATCAAACAGTGTGTTGGTTCTAGAACTGGTCTGATCTTGAGAATATTCTGCTGCAAAGAAAGATGAAAGCAAGACTGTTGCAATT
Organism: Asteroscopus sphinx; assembly: GCA_949699075.1. Classification (NCBI taxonomy): domain Eukaryota; kingdom Metazoa; phylum Arthropoda; class Insecta; order Lepidoptera; family Noctuidae; genus Asteroscopus; species Asteroscopus sphinx. Next base: position 6,607,491 of record OX453009.1, read on the forward strand.
AATCGGCTTT